>CM055854.1:8780000-9275000 GCA_029490765.1 Euthynnus affinis | reverse complement strand
GTAAAAATCATATTGTACTGATACCAATATTACTTTCAAGAGGTGATATCAGCAGGTACCACAGTAAGCCGTTACATAGGTGCACCCAAGGTTGGTTCACCCAAATTACAAAAAGACATTTTCTCACTTATGTCTTGTAGTAGCAGTGGAGATAGTTTTGGTTTAACGTGCACAGAGATGTCCATCTCACTGCTGCCACCCCAAAACAATGGAGGTAAATGTGTGGTGCTAAAAGTATCAGAAAAATGACAACTTCTCTTATCAGAAATGGTTACTCTAGAAATCTATAGACCTTGCTTTCAGAGGTGAGTGAGAAAATGTGTCTTTTCTGTTTTTTTTTTAATGATTTAGGTGTACCAACCCTTTAATTTTTTCATGCTGTTTCACCTGGGAACATAATATGATATTATAGTAAACAACTTCAGCTCATTAAGACGTGTTAGTATGAGTGTAGCTGCGTTTAAAGTTCTGAAACATCGACCACTAGAGAGCACCACATGGTCATTGACATTAATCTGGTGCCAGCAGCTCACTGGCTAAACAGCTGCATTGAAATATCTGCTCACACGTTTCTGGCTCAGGTAGCTGTTTTGAAATTTATCAGCTTGGGTTTGAGGGACATCTAGCAAGTTACAGTAACAAATGTAACTCTTAATGTCAGGCCACAACTGAAGTGTCGGCCCGCTGTTACATTCTAGGCAAAGGTTCATCATAAATTTTGTCCATTTAACTCATGCAGCACAATCCAAGTGTTCTGCAGCACAATGGGCTCAAAAAACAAATACTTGGATACAGAGATGTTTCTTTAAAGGTTTTCCAACATTTTTCACCTCTGTGACAAAACAAAATGCAGCTACAGTATGTTGCATTACAATGACATTAGAATTAGGCTTCATGAGATTGTGTTTTGTGTAATTTTATGGTGATGTCTTGGTCATTTCTGGTGCTAATGAACACATTTTTGAATTGTTTTGTTGATTTGGAAAATGTTGATGTGGAGTTGTTCTTGAGTAATATAATTTTCTTGATACTATTGGAGTGATTTCCTTTATTCTGAGTTACATGATGTTGACCCTTTCCGGGAAATCCCTGAAATAGAACGGTTTGCTAAGAACAATATTTTTGTGTTTGCCAGTGACCTCCACCACCTTGTCAAACTGCCCCTCAAGCTCTTCACAAGCTGTCAGCAGCATGCTGGACTATTTGTCTGTTTGGTTTTAGAAGTGAGGTAATGAAAGCCCAATGAATCCTTATTTGAGTAACGGGCTTCCTGTTTAATGTCTAATAATGAATGTTTCACAAACGGTAGAGAATCTGTAGTTGTATCTACTTGAAATGTCTTCTGAAGGCAGTTTCATCAGGTTCACACAAATATCCAGCTGAAACAGGGTGGAGGTGCTGTATTCTCTTCTCATAAGGATAGTTAGTTATAATTGAGTAAGTTATAAAACACAAGCCAAAAAATGTCCTAAGAACAAATGTAGGCAAATAACAACAACCTGAATTTAAGTACTTATTTTTCCATTGTTCCATAAGTGTGGTTAACATAGCTATAGTCAATACTCAACAATGGATAAAATGTCAAATTTCATATCTCCATGAATTATGACCCAACTCGAAATTTAATTGAAACTAATTGTTTGGGTTTTGTGGCCCGCAGCTTTACTTATAGTTCACTCTCACCACTCTCACCAGCATTGTTTTCAGCTTTTTTCAAAGAAAAAGCTCTAAATAAACAACAGCTGTACATTATCAGCCCAGCACCAAATGGCAGACAGGCAAAGTTAACAACAAGCTGGTGAACAGCTAAAAAGTCTGATATTTTTATCAGGTGTTGGTGGAGAGAAAAACACAGCTAAGGAGAGTGAATATTGGAAACACAACTCAAAATAAATGCAAATGTTGCTCATTATCTGCTGGATGTGTAAGGCCATTGTTTGCCATCAAATCCGCCCTATCAACTTCATAAGGTCAGTCTCAGTTATTGCAAGTTTACACTGATTCACTGTAGTTAAGAGTATGAGAACAGAAGTTGTCTCTTATCTGCAAAGTAAGAATTGTTGCTGTTTTGTGCCACAAAGCAGTGTCTTTCTGTACTGTCATTCAATCCACATTTATTTGGAGTTGCTGAGAACATTTCAGGTCGCTCTCATTTGTTAAGAGCTGTTGTGTTGCTACACTTTCGATGTTTAATCATCGACTACCCCAAGAGAAGCAGGGAGTCACTGTTTGAACCTGATTAAACACAATTTACATAAAGAGCAGAGGACAATCAGCTCTCATTATTTCTTATAAATTCTCATTAAAGTTGTAAGCAGTTGCTTAAGAGAAAGCTAATACTAATACTTCAACATGGCAAGCACAAAGCTATTAATGTTAATTAATGGCTGGTGATGTTCACGTCAGTTTTATTCTTCCAAGCTAACATTAAATGATGCTGAATAATGAAAGCAGCAATAATGCTTAATTGCTTCATTATGAATAATTCTGCAGCTCAACAGGAACACGGTACTCGCTACTTGTGTAAAAAAACAGACCTGTTGGCGCCAAAAACACAGAGATCTTCTGTGCTGTCCCTGCTCAGAGAAGATGTGTGAATCGATTATATTAAACACTGCCCACAGAAAGCATCTCAGTAAATAAAATTCCTCTCCTCATACTGCTCCCCACCCTCCTCATGAGTGAATAGCAGCTTTGTTTCAGCTGTCAGGGTCGATTAAATCTTGCTCCCGTAAACAAACATCATGGCAGACAAATGGAAATGAGTGGCCCCTCCAGCGGCCCCACAGAGGATGTAGCATACCATTCCAACATTTTCCAAATCCCAAATCCTGGGTGCTTTCAACATGCCACCAATGTGTTACTTTGACTTCACTTTGTGTTTGGGGGCGGGTGCGGGTGCAGGGGCGGGGGCAGGTGAGGGACTCACTGTATCATATGCACTGAAAAACCTGCAACAAAACAAAGAACATCACATCACACAAGATCATTTTACTCATATTTTGATTGCATGATATTAAAAGCAGACATTATATAAAGAGTAGGATACTTACATGTTTCTGATTTTCTTTACAAAAGCTTTCACCGCTCTAAACATCCTCCTCATCCGCAGCTGTTGTCAAAATGACAGACAGGTCAGTGCATTCAGAGTATATTTGTATCAAACTGCTCATTCTCTGCTATCAGTAGATGATTTAACAGATAGTTTTCTGCTTGAGTAAATGTATTCAGGTTTGTTTTGAATCTCACCTGCTGTTTTTTGTACAACAGAGGAAAGGAAAAAACAGTGATCACAGCTGTAAAACAAGGACACAGGAATAATTATTTTCATAATTTTACCATTGTACAAATCCATTTTAATTTGTGAATTACCATTGAAATAGATGCCAGACAAAACCATTTCTCTAAGCAAAAGATCACATCCCTATCTCTTAGGATAAAGTCTGGGTGGATGGTTGGACACATAAACTGTGTGACTTTGGCACAGGAGACTGTCTCCTGTCAAAACCGGTTTCTTTCAAAGATGACAACACAGGGAGTATGTTGTGTAAGTGTGATGAGTGAAAATGCGAAACTCACCGGCTATCAGCAGAGTCAATCCATTGGTTACAATACCGACGTATGTCAACAGATACAGAAGCACAACAAACTGAGAGAAAGAGCAGAAAAAATGTTTTAAATTGATTTTTAAGTTGCATTATGCATGTTAATAATTGACTCTAAATAAGTAATATGAAGGGTTTGATTGTACTGTCGATCCCACTGAGAATCAACACCTGCGCAGCCTGTGCAGATATCAGGTCACTGTTTCGAATTGTTGGTCCATCCCAAACAAAAACCATAAGTTAATTTAAAACTGTGGGAAGATGCTCACAGCCACATACACTTGACCTGTGCCGGGGTAGCATTGCTGGCAGCCACGGTGTCTTTTTTAAAAATATCACCAGATGGTGCCAGAGACAGAAATTTTCAAACATACTGTACACACTTTGGTTTGTTATCTATGACTAATGAACTTTCAACACTGGGCTTTTTGATGTTCATATATCTTTATTATTTGTATTATTATTATTTTATCATCACATACAGACCTTAATAGAATCAATCATGCTGTCAATAAAGAGAAGGCGCTTGATCTCTGTGACAGCAAACGCGATCAGTAACACCGTCTCCTCTACCAGTGCCACTGTCTCCTTATCTGTCAGAGAGCTATCGTAATCCAAATAGGACCTGGGAACAGAGATGCACATACAGGTCCTTAAGAACACCAGCAGCAATGTGCATCTACCACAAATGAGCCCCTGCATTTGTCCAGACGTAGACAGTTAGTGACATTATTGAGAGCAGTGCAGTGGCATATTTTTCTTCCATATAAGATTGATTGTGGGCTTGATGTCTAAATCAACATAAATGGACTCACTGAAAGGGGTGCTCCCCCCCGGGGTTCCAGCGCAGCAGCTCCAGCAGCTTATAGTAGAGGCGGAGGGGGAAGGTGACACATATGACACCCAGACAGATGTGGGAGATCACAGTGATGGCACTGAGCTGGAACATACTGGCCAGTCCGATCACCAGTCCCGTGAACACCACACCAGTCTTCCTCACTTTACGCCAATACACCAGATCTACAACTGCAAAAGAAGGAGGACATATTAGAAACCATTAACTATGTGTGATGACACACAGAAAGAGCTTGAAACACTTTTTTTCTCCTCATAAATATTGTGTGTTAATTTATCAGATGCTTCTGTTTTTGATTTTGGAGCAACCTTTGTTGATCATTTGAAGGTTTCATACTGCATCGCCTGGCTGTGAAGCAGTCTGGCAAGTAAAAATAAACAGCTTTTTCTTTGCTGTCTTTGATTTTTTCTGTAACATTGAGTTTCTGTGGGGCTTTTTTATTCATTATTTAAACTATAGATAACTATCACTAAGAGTGGAACAATATAATCAAGACTCGATGGACACACTGGTGGCAGCTACAAATATTATTATACATACAGGTGCACCAAGTATATTAAGGCCTGTTTTCATTTTTGTTGTAATTTTTCAGAGTGTTGCTTCTTGATGAGTCCTTATGGTAGCTAAATTGATAGAAGTGAGGTAAATTGAGGGTGAACTGTCTTACAAATAGAGGTTGTGGGTGTATGAAACACACCATTAAGTTGCATCATGGCAGGTGTAGATCCAGTGTTTTAGGAGATTGAATCATAGGAAGTGAGTCAGTATGACAATTCTTCTTTACAATCTGTATCTTGAAAATTCCACAGTTTTATGGAAGTGTAATGCTAAATGGATGGAGTATGTCTCTAAATACTGACTTATTAACATATCACACACTGGCCACACAATAAACATGTACAACACCAGTCAAATGTTGCAGTTACATTTTTTCTTGCTCTAAATTTAAATGAGGGAACACGCTCATTTTGCATGTTTTTAGTTTTATAAACTACTGTGGAAGTTACACCATTTTACTTTGTGATTCTCAAAGCTCACTCCTCACTTAATGACCCAGATCATCTTCTTCTGTTTATTACAAACAAAACAGCTGCTGCCAAGACACACAACACTCCCTCTGTGCCAAAGACTGTTCAGGTGTGAATGACAGCAAATGCAAAACCTGCCATGAACTCACTATAGTCTGAATCAATGTTAAATGAACAGCAAAAAGTTAATTAAAAAACAGTGCTTTTTACTTTAAACCTTAGAGCAGAGTTACCCCTCATTTTAACAGTTTAAGTGAAATGGTAAAAATAAAAAAAACACTAAAATGTGGAAGAGGCCTTTGCTACAGAATTGTTTTTTTAATAAATAAAATAAGGGGCTAGAGAAATAACAGGAAGAAAGCTTAGCGAAGATGGTGGAAAAAACACAAAAATAATCAATAATAACCAGAAAATGAATTCTCTGCCACACACATCACTGGTTTCCTTGTTACTCAAATGAATGAGGGTAGCATCTTTTTGTTCATATCTTTGTGCCAAAAGAAAAGACATTTCAGGAAACAAATATGTCTTAATGAATGCACTGCTTTTAGTAATGCACTTATTACTGAACATTCAGAATCAATTATAAATAAATGAATAATAATACTGTGAATCACTGTATGGTATTAGATCTTCAACCACCAAAACATCTAATGAGCCTCCTAACTCCAGTGTTAATCTCGAGGTAATTATCTGATTAAAACACACCCTCAGGCATCTTACACTTAAACATGTACATACACACACAGACACACACAACTTTTTCACGAAAGACAATGTGCAAGCAACAGCAGCCCATCTTAATAATCAGGTTTCCAGACAAAGCTCCAGGTGAACATTTTTCAGGTTTTCTTATTTAACAGCAAATTTGGACAGAACAGAGACAGTCATACTTATGCTGTTATATCTATGAAGTCATTTTCTCCAACACTCAGCATGTCATAACCATAATCTAACTCCAATTCTCACCCCAATAACCAAAATATAACCAATTTTTAAAAAATAAATAACACTGACAAAAAAAACACGCATCAGTATAATTTTCTAATGAGACAAATTGGACCTTTAGGAATAAAACAAACATTCAATCAGCAGCAGGGTCTCATTTAGCTGAGCCCCATTCTGTCCATCTGTCCAGAAAATGAAAGACATACTGGACTCAGTGTTGGACTGGTCATACTGTCTGTAATCACATCTGTCTAGCAGAGAGAAACAAATAATAATTCTTTCTTTCTCCTGACAGCAGACCAATTCACTCCAATTCACTTAACTCAAAGCTGGAACAATTTATTTCCTTACGTTTGGTGGCCATTTCAGCAGCGGTCCTGCTTGCTTTCTTCTCTTTCTTGAGCTTGCTGGCTTGCACGCCAGGCTTTTTTTGGCCACCCCAGCTCCGTCAGTAATATAAGGCCTGGCTGGCCTAATTTTATCCTGTATTGGATATCCCCTGTTTGGATTCACACACTCACACACACACACAAATCAGGAACTTGAGACGTCAGCATACATGTACTTGTCCCTCAGCTTTCAGACACTCTCATGGTTTCTCTGCCTGTCAGTGGCCAACCTGCATCCAAAAGGCCTTTGCAGTTAGCGAAGAACAGCTTTTAATGTAAAATCATCATCATCAATCAGGATTAATAAGAACACAACCAGTGTTAGTAGGTTGCTACAGTATCTCCTCCAGCTGAGTATGCAGCATTCATAACAAACTAATGAATTTATTATAGAGCTTGAATCATAACACAGCACACTGTAATAGAAAAACGATTAAGATTATTTACCAATCACATTTTAAATGCATGAAAGACATATTTCTCTGCAGAGCACATTATCTCAGAATTATGTCACCTACCATTTCAGCTCCTTGCAACTGTCTCTGATGACACCTTAGAGTCAGTCAGTCCAAAATCTGGAACCACGCACACCTCTCAACACCATAAATCATTACTTAACCAAATATCTCAAACCTTATAATTGATATATAGTTTATAGCTGGAAAGATATTGATAAGTACTCTAATTTGTTTTTAGAAGCAGATATTCTCATGTTGCGGGTAGATGGCTATATTTAAAATGTCTACTGTACATCACAGTAGCATCCAAATTATTATTATTTTTAGCTCCATGTGCTGTACTGTGATAGTTTGTCCTTTTGATCAGTTTTCTGAAATTCCTGTTAGTCATTTCAGAGTATTTTTGCTCATGTTTTGACAGATCATTAATTTTGCTGCAGTATAATGTGACTGCTCAAACTAATATACAGCTGTTTAACGGCACATTCTTGCAGCAGTGAATAGAAATGTCAATCTATCTATCTATGTGCATTCTTTGCAGGTGCAAGAATGCACAATGCTCCTGGGGAATTTGGAGCAAACACATACTCACAGGTTTGTTTTCTATTGGTTGTACCTCTGAGACTGAGCTGTTTAAACACCATCATGACTAAGGAGTTATCCTGCTTGGTCACAGGAGCATGACTGGCAGTAAACGTCAGCCCCTTAAATCAAAGTATGTGGAGAATTACAGAAAGCGATGATGTCATCCTGGCTGACTGCACAGATCTAGGCAGTTGTTTAGGGAATGGTGCCAAACAAAAACTGCTGTAAGTCATGTTGTGGTGGCATGTATACTCACACAAAACCAAAATCAAATTTCTGCTTGTTCAAAATGAAGTAAACAGATAAGACATGAAGCAGTCTTTGCCCCTTTATCTCTAATGAATTAGGTACATAAAACATAAAAAATAAATGACATTCAGTGTCAAATATTTGCAAAATATTTGTTCACATTGTAGACACAAAAACAGTCCAATCTGACTCAAAATTAAAGTCAGAGTGCTGCTCTGATTTCAGGTTTTAATGGTGTGTCAGTGTTGGTGCAGGATCAGTTATGAATCCCTGCAGCGGTGCAACTTGCACTGTGACCATGTTTACTGCACAAAAGTGAAACATCAGTTGAAAGAGATCATCTGTGCATATATTGAAAATAAGCCTTCTTTCCTCCCTCCACCCTCCACTGTCTCTGTATCCCCTCTTGCCTCCGTCAGCCACACATTGTGTGCTAAATGGCTGACTGTCCTGTAATCCACAGCACTGCAAGCCCATAATCCAGACCGATCAAAGGTTGAGATTACCAGAGAGGGTGGGAGGGTCCAGAGCTGCAGACAGGAGGACAGTGAGAGAGTGTCGATGCAAGCCGGACAGGGATTGGTGCACACAAATAGCCAGCCAATCACAGAGGAGGCAGGGAAAATAACAAGACAAGGGGAAAGCTGGTGAAAGAGGGAAGAGCTATGAAAAAGCGAGGGAGAAGGTGAAATCACAGCAGCACAGAGACTTGAGACCAAACAAGGAGGAGAGGAAGGATGAGTGGAGGAGAGAGCGCTGATCAGTGAGGTCTCCAGAGAGAGAGAAGGAGATGAGCAGGGAGAGGAGGGTGAGCAGTCAGCACAGAGAACATCCATCAGCGCAGGCAGCCATGCTCTGAGCCCTGGAGCAGAAGGGCTACGCATACACTGCACAGGCCCAGCATCAGGCCTAGCTCAGCCTTCCATCCCAGCCGTAAACACCGAGGCAGGGACAAAAGAAGATTCTCCACATATCAGCTGTGCATAGGAGCCATGAGGACAGCCAGGAAGGGCAATGTGGAGATGCCTGCATTTGTGCGGCAGCTGGTGAAAGAGACTGAAAAGAGGGTCAGCTCTTTCTTCAAAGGGGGCCGTGGAGGAGCAGCAGAGGGAGAGCAGCCAGGCGAGGGGGAGAAGGAGGAAGTCATTCCCAGCCCCTATTTGGATCGGCCGGTCTTGGACAAGCTGACAGAGGAGGGGTGCGCCCGCTGGGGCCTCACCTATGCCCTAGGAAGCATGCAGGGCTGGAGGGCCAACATGGAGGACTTCCACAACTGTGTGCCACAGCTGGGTGGAGAGCTGGCTGACTGGAGCTTCTTTGCTGTGTTTGATGGTCATGCAGGCAGCACGGTGGCACAATACTGCTCTCAGCACCTCCTGGGTCACATGCTGGCCACAGGTGAAAAATATGGATTTAAAAATGAGTGAATAATATGAATGTAAAATATAGAGATGTAATCAAAGACGTTGGAGTATTTTATAAGGGAATATACAGAGAAAAGGCTCTTTTTGCAGTGGTTGATATAAAGAAAGAGAGAGGAATGCTCCCTGTTATCTGACATCAGTATCATGAATGAATATTTTTCACTGTATTCTACAAATACAGAGTATGTTGTATGTAATGATGTGTTTTTATGGGATGCTTCAATTTTAGAAGTTTTCCATCATTGTATCTGTTTGTGCACACAGGTGGAATGGGATCAGAGGACGTCCCTGAAAAAGTGAAAGGAGCCATCATAGAGGGCTTCCTGCAAACAGACAAACACCTGCACTCTGTGGCACGTCGAGAGGGCTGGGAGAGAGGTGGCACCACTGTGGTGGCCACTTTTATCTCACCATATTACATCTACTTTGCCAACTGTGGTGACTCGAGGGCCATGCTGTGTCGCTCTGGTCAGGTTTGCTTCTCCACTGAGGACCACAAACCCTACTGCCCTCTGGAGAAAGAGCGTATTGAGAGCGCAGGAGGCTCCGTGTCCATCCAACGGATCAATGGCTCCTTGGCAGTCTCCCGTGCCCTGGGGGACTTCAGCTACAAGGGGGCAGAGAACCGGACGCCCAGCCAGCAGATGGTCTCACCAGAGCCAGAGGTATGTGTGGTGGAGCGTTCACCAGCAGATGAGTTCCTGGTGCTCGCCTGCGATGGGGTGTGGGACACCATCAGTAACGAGGAGCTGTGCGCCTTCATCCACAACCGGCTGCGTGTCTGCACTGACCTGAGGGACGTCTGCACTCAGGTCATTGACCTCTGTCTCTATAAGGTCAGAACCTGCTACTATACCATTATATTACAAAATGATCCAGTTTTTTCACCTTTAACTGATTGTAAACACGAAACACAATTTCAGTTTGGTGAAGTTACATAATTTTTAATGGGTTGTTGATTTTATGTAATAATTTAAACCTTTCAACTGTGACTGTGTTGTTAGTTTGGCTGTATCTGAAGCTCAGCTTTCTAAAGATAACTCAATGACAGTTTCTTTTTGATTAATAGTACACAAACCAAATCAGTCACAATTTATTTCCCATATGAATTTCATGCTGGCTTTCAAAAAAATCACCATTTCTCATATCTAACTTTTCTGTCCAACTGCTTTGATCAGACAGGTGATACATTTAGTGAGATGAGAAATTTTCAAAATGTGTTTCGCTTCACACTTTATGGTTTCAGTATTGCTGTAATGTGTTGAGTTACATCTTAAAAAGATAAGACACTTGAGGACACTGGGAGTATACAGAGTACAGAGTCCCACAAGGGAATGAGCTGGATCCTCTCATTTTTCTTATAATAAGCTGATGAAATGATTTGGTGGTACTATCACCTTTAAAGGTTGGTAAATTGTTTAGCACATAGTTGCTTATTTAGTATATAAACAATAATAGCATTCCAATGGGCCAACTTTCGTTTTAGTTTCTTCCGACTCTTAAGAATCTGTCTCTTTAGCTAAATGTTACACTTTCTTCACCAGGTAGCTGCTAACTTTGTCTTTCTGCTGTTTGGTGCTGGGCTGGTAGTTTATCATAGATTTTAAAGTTTCACTGAACACAGCTTGCTGCTACAGTGGCAAAGAACAATGTGAGAGCAGTGAGAGAGTGAATCTAAAGTAAAAAAGTGAGCTAAAAGTTGCTATTAAGCTCCATTTAGCACACCCCTTTCACACATGAGAAATCATGTGATCAATCATCAATATAAAATTATTAATTATAGCTTCTTACACATTTGTGGCCATATGGCCGGGACGGTCTAAAATCAAATCAGATAATAATGTCTTTGGTCTTAACCAGATGGATTTACACCGAAAATGCAGTAGTGACTTCTGCTGTAGCTTTGGTTCAGTCTCAATTAGACTGTGGCTGCTGTTCATGGTACAATAGTCAGACATGCCACCTTAAAATAGATTGCAGAGGTGTCAGATCAGGTTAGAAAGGATTATTCTGGGTTCCTATGAGGACTCATTTCAGCACCTCTCACTTTGACAGTGTCAGGCGTTGGTTGTTGTTGAGGTTGTTCAATAACATAGAATAGTTCGTTGTACTATCCTTATACATGAGGAATAATTTCAGACTAGTGAAGGAGAAAAATATTGACAGCCAGCTCCACTTAGTGAAGAACATTTTTCACCAAACAGTAACCAAGCTGTAGAATGTGTGAACTTGCTTGTCAAGCAGTTCATCAAGCTTCATTGTATTAAGTTGTGGCCTTTTAAATTAACTTAAAGGTAATTAATACATTAAATTGTATTGACTGTCTGTCTTGTGTTTTCTTTAAAAGCAAAGAAACACATCAGGATAAACATGGGCCACATGTGCACAGGCTAACAGCCGAGCTGCACTCTGTTTGGCCATCATGTCCATCATATCACTCGGTTATGTAACAGGGCTGCAGCTTGGAGATGCACAATGACCTCAAAATGTCACAGCTCCTTCCACACTCCATTTACATTTTGCTGCTCCACTGCATCTGTGTGACACTGGTGTGCAAAACCTTGAGGTGAAAAAGATCTATTTCCAACATTGTTCACTCAGGATGAAATAATGTTTCAAATGATGACCTGTGAGGTCTGCCATCATAACTCACCTCTGTTGATGTCGTTCTGGTCCTCAGGGCAGCTTGGACAACATCAGCATCATCCTGCTGTGCTTTCCTGGAGCCCCCCAGCTGTCAGCAGAAGCACTACACCAGGAGGCCGAGCTGGAGGACCTGCTGGAGTCCAAAGTAGCAGGTGTGTGGTTATACATGATGTGCAAGAGAGGCTGTAGGTGCTATATTGTCAAGGATACTTTGTTTTTTCATAGTTTTATGCTGAAATCTTGACACTTTTATTGTTTATAGTTGAAACATATTGAGCTGAAACTCTTCTCTGCCCTGTTTTATATCGACAGGCTTGTGAAGACTGCAAGCCTTTAATATTTTTATCTCCAATACAAAGATTAATCAATCAACATCTCTGTTAACAGTTCCCCAATTTTAATCATTTAAAGGATAAAGCTGCGCTATTCTATATTTTTCTTATTGTCAACAAATCAAATGAAAATAGACCAAAACCAACAGTGAAGTGATCCTAGTTAAAAGTATTGTAAGTGTATCAATACTCTAATATGATTTTGGCTCTAGAACTATTAAAAACACATCAGTGAGTCACACTGTTGCACAGGGTGACATGTTCTTTCATTATGATAAACATCATCACTCTAGTTTATTTTGAGTCAATCCCACAAACACCTTCCCGATGTCCTAAATAGTCGCTAACACCAAATGTGTTTTGATCTGCTGCTGAAAACAGTCCCCAACAAGTGCACTATTTACTCTTGTTTGAATAAATTTAGCTAAAATCTACAGTGTCCAGCTGTTAAGGGAATTTATTTCACATTAGTAAAAATGAAAAACAAACAAAAATAATACATATGTAACCCTTTATTAAACACGTTTACGTTTACTATAAACAAGTCTATAGGAACAAATGAGCAGGTAGAGAAGTCAGAAATTATTGATTGACTAACACATTGGTATTTTTTGTTGACAGTGAGAAAAATGTTGAATAACACCAGGTTTCTTCTTTAAGCTGAATGTAAAACTTCAAGAAAACTATTCAAATGTGCTTGTTTGTCTGTTTCTATGTTTGTGTTTTGATATTTGACAGAGATTTACGATGAGCTGTGTGCCAGAGGAGAGGAGCCGGACCTGCTGTCTGTCCTCACAATCCTGGCATCCACTGTCATCCCTGGATTACCACCAGGTGGAGGCATACAGAGCAAGTAAGAGACATAATGTGTGTTTATGTGTGTGTGTGTGTGTACACTGTTACTGGAAATTACATCATGCTACTTCTGTGTGTTACAGAAGGAACTGCATTATTTCTGCTTACTATCAACAAAGAGAGACACACAAGCCCACAGTACCTAATGTAAGTGCAAAGTAATAATCTGTCCCACTCTAACCATTAGAAGTCATGTTATTTTCATCAGTATGCACAGTATATTTCTCACTCCTTCCTCCTTTACCTCTCCATCCAGGGACTGGGGGGCTCCTGAGAATCCCAGCTGGATTTTGCCACAAAGGATCCATGGAGGGACTGTAATTAATGTCAGTATTAAAACTGTTTTCTTCATGTATGTAATTTGACAAAAAGGGAGATGACGAACAGGCAGGGGTAAACGTTTGTTTACATCATGCTATCAAGCAGCATCTTGTCAGAACAAATACAATGCAAAAATAGAGGTAATAAAGCCTGATACATTTTATATTTATACAAGATGGACATTTTGTAAAACTTACTCAGAGACACTGACCCAGCAACAAACCTCTGCCTCATATTCAGTGAAGAAAAGATACAGATGATCATTTCAAACGACAGCCTGTAAAACTCAACATCAACCAACTGTGAAATTGTACATTTTCATCAGATATAGTAAGACATGTGAGTATATGTAAGTTTGTATTTTAAAGGTGAAATTAAAGATTTTAAGAATGTTAATAATAATATAATGTGTTCAGCTTGTTAACCAGCCTTTCCTCAATAGGAGCTGAAAGTGTGAAACATTGTCAGTCCTTGGCAAAAGTTAGCGTGCAGCTAACATGTATTAATTTATATTCAACAGGAAACAGTGCTATCTTGAGCAGCTGATGAGAATGCACAAATGTATCTTTTTCTCTCATGATTGACAGGCAAATAAACATTGATTAAAAATTGAATTCGGCTAATTAAAGGTGCAGTGTGTGTAGGATTTATTGGCATCAATGAGGTTGCAGAAATGTCTGGGAGAACCTACAGTGGACTTATTCTAAGCTTAAGAAAACAACAATTCTTATTTTCAGGTGATTATATACTAATTAAAACATACTTATGAGTATTATATTCCATTTCTTCAGAGTCCACTCCACTAAATTCTACACACTGCACCTTTAAATCTTAACACATACATACATTTAGTAAAGAAAAAATACATTTCACACATTGTCTAAAATCTCTCAGAAGAGGTGTTTACTTTTACATTGTTGTGTATATTTTAAACAAGTAGAATCAGATCTACTTGGCTGAGCGATGTTTGGAAAATTTGTTAAAATTATTTGTTACACTGTAATCAAAATGAACTATACAGCATGTTGAGGTTTGATTATTACCTAAAAAGTTAATTAGTTTTGGAAAGCACATCTTTAAAAGTGTCCAAATATATCCTAAAATCTATATTTACTGACCAATCAAAATCTATTTTAAGAGATTCAACATGTACACATTTTTTGCAATTCTTTCTATATATGAAACATTTCTAAATCCATTCATCAGCACAGAGCATGTGAAATGTATTTTTTCCACAAGTTGGATATGAACTGTGCTGCCTTATTCATCTATTATATATTTGATAAAACAAACAACAAGCATTAGAACGGGTTAGTTTCAAGATGGGTCATTTTATCAGCATCATGCTGCATTATTGTATTATTTAAGTGCGTAATTTTCTGTGTACAGACATTACATGTTAAGAGTTATGATTGTTTTCAACCTAAATAAAGAATATTTGACTGACTACCTGCAGTATTTTTTACCCACAGTAACTAATTAAACTATTTCTTTGTTTTAAAATGAGTGCAAGTGAAGACCATTTTAAAGCATGACCACTAAGGAAAATGGATGATTTTGTCTACTCTAAAGATCTCTGATTCATCATCTAAAGCGATGATGAAAATCTGCCATGTAGATGAGACAAAATGGCACAAAACAGATTCAAATGGGTTTTCTTGCATAGTGAAGGATCTCCTCCAGCTAGCCAAGGAGAGCCTGAATCTTGCTTTCCACTCTATTGATGTGATCTGGCCACTGTCTGTACAGCACTTATTGACATAAGGATGTCCTCTACGGGCCATGTTTGATGAGATGTGCTCTATTTAAAACCCTGGGTCTCAGTGCACTCTTTCATGATTGTGAATTTCAATGACATGCATTGATGAAACAAGACAGGCAATTTGCAAGCAATCAACAAATTAAAATGTTTCTTTCTTGGTGCTCATGAGCTCCTGTGGTGTGTTTGAGGAGCTCCTTTTCAAACACAAATCACAACTCGACATGTTTTATATATGCAGCTAGTTATCTAAGAGGAGACTGTAGATACTGTTCCTGTCTGCATGTTCACTAATACTGACTGCCACCTCACATACAACCATATTTGTTGAGGAGCTCAGGGGACATGTGCGGCCCTCTTAAATCAGCGGTCCCCTTTAAGTGGTCCTCCACTGCTACTTTCATCTGATTGCTTTTGTATGAGCCAATCACTTCAGGACATCAGACCCCTCTTCACAGTGATGCTGAATTCTTTAAATTGCATTCATCTTTTGGCTCTCTTTCTCCTCTCAGAGCAAAATGTGAACAATTATTTGATGTCCAGAATCCACGCTGGAGGTCTGCTATTATCTGCATAGACTTCCACTGAAATTGCTCAGAGACACTGAACAGATGGTAATTAGAGGGGAATTATTCTATTGTGAGAATTTGGTTTTGTCATACTGAGAGGACAAATTATTGACTTTCTCAAAATCATTCAGTAGGGAAATAGTTACGGCTCCTATAGGGAACCCAAAGCATACAAGAATACACATCTTGTGGTGCTACCTATCCACACTGGTTTCCTGTAGGCGATTATTCATGATGGCTAAGGCCCCCACACCACCAGAGAATCCGTTTTGATGGCCATAGCTCTGCCGTGGGCCCTGATGCGCTGTTTCGCTCAGCTGCTTCTGCAGCTGTGCCAGAGACACCTTATTAGACACCATGAACTCATTGACAGAGATCATCTCTCCTGACAGCCGGCGGCCTACATAAACCCCATCAGCCACTGCACCGGCTTCTGTCTCACTGTCACACACTGTCTCCACTGAGCCCTCTGTGTAGCGGTGTCTTCCAGCAGGGCAGTGGGATGAGATGGGCTGCACGGTGTTGCGTTTTAAGCGTTTTTGCTTGAGGTGTGCAGTTGGACGCCTCTGGCTGCGATTTTTCTTATGAAGGCAGGGGCAGCAGAGCCACCAGCAGCCAGATGTAGAGCAGGAGCAGGACTGATGCTGCCCAGAACAGACCAGCTTACCCAGGATCCAGTTGAGAGTTTGCTTGATGATAATAGAAATGACATTGAAAAGTGAGTAGATGCAACATACTCCCATTAAGATGAAAAGGCAGTTCCCAAGCCGGTAGGCCTCCTGAGACTCATACTGCTGTCTCTGGCTGCTTACCAGGTCCCCAAAGCCGATGGTGCTGAAGGCCACGAAGCAGAAGTAGAGGGAGTCCACATAGCTCCAGTTCTCCATAGAGCTGTACAGAGTGGATGCACTGCATGCAATCAAAATTGAAGCCACTCCCAGGATCAGCATCACATAATAGACCGAAGGCTTCCAACCTTCTAAGCTGTCCTCCTCCCGGGACTGCTCCTCCCCGCTCGACATAATCCCCACGCCAGCACACCGCAGCCGACGCTCATGACACCAGCGCATGATGTAAGCTAACATTGTGATGATCCTCTCTAGGAAGAGGTTAAAGAAGAGGATGGTGGCAGCACAGCCAATGAGGCCGTAGAAGATTAGGAATATTTTCCCAGCTATGGTCGCTGGTGTGGTCATGCCAAAACCTAGAAAGGAAAAATAAAAGGTTGGTATCTCATAAGGAACATCTAAGAACTTCGGAATCAGCATCTCAGAAAAACAAAAAAAGCTGTGAGACTTACCAATAGTGGAGACCACTGTGCCCACAAAGTAGAAAGCTCCAGAAAAGTCCCAGCGGGGCCTCAATGCATCCACTCTGATCCCTGCTCCATTTGCCTCCTCATACTGGCGCAACAGAGTGTGCAGGGCCCCCAGGTTGACCCTGTATTGCTGAGTGAAATTGTCCAGCTGCTGCTTCCAGAGGCGGCGGGCACGGAGCTCGAAGGGGTGCTCCAGGGCTGAGAAGATGGCTGCCCCACACAACAAGTAGAGCAGGATTAGCCCGGCCAGCAGGCAGAAACGGGCATTGTCTTCATTCATGGGTGCCCTGGGGCAGCAGCAGCTACCAGCAGCCCTCCTCTGAGCCATGACCACAGCAGTAGCACAAATACACCACTGTAACAGCATGCACCACCTCTGCCAGTGCTGCCAAGTCACACATTCACTGTAGGCGTTGCACGCATCACCCGCCACACAACATACATGCGCCGACTATATGAAACACATCTGGTTTACATACACAGCAATGCATTTGGCTCAAGACTGAAAAACATCTCTTGGAGGAGGTAACTGATGGCTGCTTTGATCATTTGAGAGAAAAATGATGCATCTGCAACAAAAACAAAAAGGACAGTCTCTCAATATGCATATTATTAGTACTAAAATGTATATATTTTATTATGTTATTTAATGTATTGTAATGTAATGTATTGTATGTATTGTTTATTCATGCAAAATGATTTAAACCACAAAAATCTGACTGATAACATGCATGACTTGGATTAAATCAGTATATTTAAAGTTCATGGTTAGTTAACACAGTAAATTCAGAAAAAAATGTTTATTCAGTAGCTGTTTATAAGTAATTTGCACAAAGATCATACAGTCAAAGTTTAAAGTAAAAAAACAAAACAAAAAAAAAAAACACATAGTACCTGTTGTCCTTCCCTGAGCGCTGCTGGTCTGCTGTGTTCTTAAGGATCTGCAGAACAATGACCAGCGAGAGGAAGACCCTTGAGTTTTTTTGTGCCAACCAAGAGGCTGTCTGATGTTTCGTCTGTCACACACTGACATCATCATCCCCTGCCCACCCCCCTCTGTCTTTGAGCACAACCTGGTTGGTGCTGTCATCTCTTCATTTTCAAAGCCCCACTCCTCTTTTCAAGCCTTCATCACACCTCAATTTCACTTCTGCGGAAAGAGCGACAAGTGGCAAAAGGTTTGCTTTAAAGAATTTGTCCTTTAACCACTCTGTTACATCTACCAAATGTAGATCAAAGACTTTCAAGTCCTGATTGAAGTCAATCTGGACTCCTCTCTGCAGCCATGTTAAAAACATTAAAGGAGCGCCACGTAACCAGACGCTCACCAGTCTAACAGGACAAAGTTGAGTGGGTACTCGACTCTAAACTGTTCCAGTGGGTTTTGCTCAGTAGCAAACAGATCACACTGTGGTTGTACTGTGCAGCTTTTTGTTGTTGCTACAGACTGTGTGGGAGGATTAGTTGAGCATGGCTATCAGTTTCTCTGTCTGTTGTCATCCCTTTAATCTTGTGTGGTGCAGCAGGTAAGGGCAGGGGTTCCCTGTGCCTGCCGTCTGATGACTGAATGACCAGAGGACAGGTGTGGATGGCAGAGAGCACATCTGCCTTCATCTCACCAGTCAGCCCTCCATCAGGTGTTCAACTTCAGTTTCATTAATATTCTGATGTGTGTGATTCTGACAGTATTGCACAATAATCTGTTTAACATAATAATTGAATGACTTAATGTAATGATGTAATTTGTTTCTCGACAGCATATTCACCAATAACCAAACATTACAATATATAATAACTTTATTAAGAATTTTAGATGATGAGCTCAATTTTGTGCTTCATTTAACAAACCAAAAATGTTAATGTCCATGTATTTTTGTTACAAAAGATTCAATTTTGCATCTTAAAATTAAGTAAACCCAGGATCTAAATAATAATATCTAATAATCTAAATAATTGCACAAAATTAACAATGTAACTTTTCAATTATTCTCAATCTTACACAATTTACTTAAATACAAATATGTACTTATTTATTGTCTAGTGGTTTATTTATGGGTGTTAAATTTAGCCAAAAAGGGTAACTATGATCCAATCAGTCTGCAATTTGTTAATTATTTTGACTGACCTTGTATGAAGGCAGAAATGCAGAAATCAGAAACTGCTTGATTTAAAACAGAGTAGAAACATTAATTACCATCGACCTTCATTCCCCAGAAGAAAACAACAGTGTCGGCAACAGAGAGAATAAATGAGGAGAGTTTGCATCCAAAAAATATCTAAATGTTTAACGTGACACTGACAACAAACTTATCATAAGATTTTGTTAACAGCATATAAAAGCAGAAATTCTACTCACTAGTAATTCAATCGATAAATGTAGAATATATTGTTGCAATGTTACTCATCATGGTACTGAAATACAAAGCATCATATAATGTTTACCCACTGTCGCTACCTTTGGGTCTTAAGTTTTAAGTGAAACAAACATTTTACAGCTTTTCGCCACTCATTATTAAAAGTACAAAGACAAGCCTGAAAATAAAATAAAACGTAACATGAAAACTGAACCATCAACCCCATAAATCACTACAGTATATGCAAAAGTATAATATTGTTGGACTATAAGGAACACCACCTAATACTGGTCTGAACTATTAAGTAATGGTTTCCTAACAGTGGAATCCTACCACTAATGCATGAACGGTGAAATTATTTAACAATCTGATGTGAACATGTACATGTCACCATGAAATAAGCCATAATACAGATTGTTCTCATTCCTACACAGCATGTCATATTTATGCAAATGATACATTTAAACCTTGGCAAATACTGATGGTGAAATAGTAATTAAATACTAAAATAGCAGTTAGCTTTTTGGCATCAAAGTTTAGCACCATTTTTATGACACAGTGTGACATTTTAATTACTGATCATTTCAAGCCAGTGGAGGCGTCCATAGTTTTATCTTATGATCACAAGTTCCATATGTTTCCTGAAATAACACGCAAGACATCTCAACAAGGTAGGGTTGGACGTCTCCTGGTGAAGCTGTAAACTGAGACTGTGTTTGGCTCAGTGTCAGTGCAGCGCAGCTGAGTGTAGATCCAAGCAGTGGTCACACTGGATTTACTGTAAAGGCTCAGGTTGCTCAGGGATCTCATAAATTACTAATGACCATTTAATCAGAGCTGTGAGCCTAATTTACTGATAAAATCTGTTCTGGAAAGTATTTCCTTACATAATAGCACAAATGTCAGCTTTAAGTTCATTTTTGCAATATTTCTTGTTATTGTAATCAACCACATTTTCCATTTTACACCCTCATTACTATATTTTCCTCTAAAGTTCACTTCCTCAATTCTGACAACACAACCATTTCAGAAACCAATCCATCTGCAGTCACAACAAGAGGTGAAGGAAGGATTGAGAGTAAATTTCCACACGTTTTTCATGTGGTTTTTTCAGGTCAGTGGCAGCATGTTGGCCAGTATATCAATGAGGTTGTCCAGACCCCACAGGTAGCCATCTTCTCGATTGCCCTCCACCCAGGGAGTGCGGTGGTCCAAGGTGAGGGGTGCCGGTAAGGCCACTGTCTTTCCAAAGTCAATCATCCAGATGCCTGTTTGGCCATTCCAGTCGTGCACAAACAGTAAGGAACTACCTACAACCTGCAGGGACACAGCTGTTAGGAAAAAGTTCAACCAGTGGACAAATGTAAGACAAAAAAATGGGCTCAAAAACACACCATGCATTTCAAATAGTTCTTTTGGAACAAGGTCGGTGGTTTTTTTTTTCGCGTTTTGCGTTTTCAAAACATTTACTACATCCTACCTCATGTGTCCTGAAGAAGTGTGATGTCTCCAACGTCTGCCTCAAATGTTTCAACCGTCTCAGATACCCCCACTAAAGGGAATGACACAAAATTAACAAGAGAAGAGAGAAACACAAATATATATATATATGAGTGAATCAAAGTCAGTGAAGGTCACACTTACCACAATGTGGGTATTGGACTCAACAAAGTTGTCAAGTGCTTCTGTTACTTGCTCTCTGCTTTTGGTCCTTTTGAAGTTTGTGTGACATTCTTCATTAGCCTTCTGCACACGACATTTACACGTTGCGGAATTACAACAAAAAAGATATTTATTGCCGCAAATACCAAACTGCATTTTCAAAGATTAGCAGTGTTTCATATCTATGAATTCAACGACCATGACTCCACTTTGGAGCTTACCCTGAATCCTTCGATACGGAAACCCAGAGTTGCTGTGGAGCTCAGGGTCTCCCTCCACTGCATGTACCTGGTTTTCAGCACTGCCTGCTGGGCTCGTTCCTGGTCTGTTGGGGCCTCCGGGTCCACAGCTACCATCTTCTCGTACATGTCCTTACGAGGCTGAGGCCGCTCTTGGGCCATCAGCAGCTCCTCCTCCTGGTATGTGCTGCCAAAAAACACACTGCCTTAGACACTGGAATCTATCACTTACATATAAATTGTATTTAAGCCTTATTGTAAAGCTTCAAAGAGAAACAAAACTTTCACGAGACCCAGTGACTTGTCATTAAATATGCTTATTTGTTATATATTGAGAAATAATCTGTTCTTTTTCTGCTGATTTTATCCCTAAATGTAAATTATTATGTTGTGCTGATAAAGCTATTGATATCCAGTATCTATCAAAAACCTTTTAAGGGTTTAGTGTCGCATTAAACAACTTCTCCTGCATGAAAGAAAATCCATTTAATCACTCCAAGTGACATTAATTGCTAATTGTTCAAACTTACCGGCTGCCCATCTTGCAGTCCATGATGGCAGGTGTGTTGAAGTGGGTCAGTAAGTTATCCATCATGTTGTAATCCTGCTCGTCCCGCTGCACCACACCGTGGTAGGCTGGAACAAAGGGCCTCAGAGTGTCCTCCATCAGCTTCAGGTAGCATTGTCGCTCCCCTTCACAAAACCTCTTCAGCAGCGTACCATAATCCCCAACATGAAAGCTCCCTGTGAAGAGGAGCAAGGAAAAGGAGACTCAGAGGAGAGGAGACGCAAAAAAAACCCTATAATAATTCTATGAGTCACTCTGGGAATGTTTTTACTAGACTCAGTGGGAAGCAAAAGGCAAGATAAACAAACCTGCATGTCCGACCACTTGCAGCCACTGCTGAGGTTTCTTGGGGGTCATAGGAAGAAGAGATGAAGTCCCGCAATTTTTGTGTTTCTTCCATGCGGAGTTCTGCATGGGAAGACCGAAACCCTCAGTCCTCATGAGATGACAGTCATTCTTCAGCACACACACACTCCAGGTCACACTCCTGCACTGCCTGTGTTTTTCCTGCGTCTCTACAGACAGGCAGCAATGACCTCAGACTTCAGACTCAGTCAACTTTTTTTCCTTACGGGTGAACAACGTCTCCGTAGAAACAGCCTTTGACCAAGACTGAGTGAAGACATGCAGAGGACAGGATTGGCTCCGATCTTACGCAACAGGTGCAAACATTTATTAATCATTTACAGGAAGCACTTGTTTTCTGTAAATGTGCTATTAACCACTTAACAAAACAGGCTGAGCACATTGATGTAGAAAACTTCAACAGGGAAGGTTGTTCAGAAACAATAACATGAATTAACTGGTGGAAATGTATCTTCTGTTTTTATTTTGACACACCAAAAAAAAGTATACTGTAAGTGAAGACTTGTTTGGTTCTGTCTGTTCACTAGAGCATTATACACAGTCTGTTAACACACCATTTCCCATTTCTCACCATGATGCACTGACAACTAACAAAACACAAGAACTAGTCATTAACACGTTAAATGGACCCCACACTGGACCGAACCCCACCTCCATCCACAGCAAGACAGTAGAACAACTTCAAATATCTTGGACTCATTTTAGACAATAAACCCTGATCAACACATCACTGATATCTACAAACAACCCCAGCAGAGACTCTGTGTCATCCGGAAACTCAGAGCAATTTGTGTTGTTGCTTTAGAAGCATAATCCAACCCATCCAGCTGTACTGTTTCCCCGTTTCTTTACGATGTTAGACATCTCCAACAAAACAAACAAACCAGGATCAAACATGCTGCCACCAAAATCATCCACTTCCCTACGCCCAATCTCTCAGAAATAAACAACAAACCCATCACACGCTTCACACTCAGAATAGCCAATGACACTAATCATCCCCTCAATCAACACTTCACACTATTGCTGTCAGGCCATAGATACGGGACCCTAAAATGGACACAGTGTATAGACCCGAATCACCTGTGAGAGTGTGTGCAGAGACATGTCTATGTGTTGGGATACAGGTGGGGGAATGATTGTTATGTTTATGTATATCAGTGTGTTTGCGATGTGGCTATCTGCATGTTTCTGTTTGGAATATGTGTCAGCTGTGAAAACAAATTTCCTACAGGACAACAAAGACTGTATTTATCTATCTATCTACTATAATTTAGAGACATTTTGGCTGTCAGTCAGAATTCAGAAATTATAGGGCACAACTTTTGGCCTGGGTCTTGATGGCAGTTTGTCAAAATTTTTGACATTTTAGGAAATCATGCTCATAGGCCCACCCCTTAAAATCTGATATTCACTGAGCACAGAGAAACTTTCCACTTTCAGCAGACAAAGGACCAAGAAGAAAAACATATTGTGCACAAACACTGAGAATGGACATTACAGTGAACAAGGAAACATCTTGTGTCCAACACATGTTATTCAAAGTATTTTATATACATCTTAAAACATGTCTAGAGGGGATGTTTAAGTATCAGATACATCTTCCTCCAACTATTCCAGTATTTTTCAGCCTACCCTGCTGTACTGTGGAGGTTACTGTCTGTTAGTTACTGTCTGTTAGTTAGTGCCTGTTTGTTACTGTCTGTTAGTTACTGTCTGTGTGTTTCTGTCTGTTAGTTACTGTCTGTTTGTTATTGTCTGTAAGTTACTGTTTGTTATTGTCTGTTTGTTTCTGTCCGTTAGTTACTGTCTGTTAGTTATTGTCTGTTAGTTATTGTCTGTTAGTTATTGTCTGTTAGTTATTGTCTGTTTATTACTGTCTGTTACTGTCTGTTAGTTATTGTCTGTTTATTACTGTCTGTTACTGTCTGTTAGTTATTGTCTGTTAGTTACTGTCTGCTTGGAAGTAATGTCTCTTTGTTATTGTCTGTAAGTTATTGTTTGTTATTGTCTGTTTGTTTCTGTCCGTTAGTTACTGTCTGTTAGTTATTGTCTGTTAGTTATTGTCTGTTTATTACTGTCTGTTACTGTCTGTTAGTTATTGTCTGTTTATTACTGTCTGTTACTGTCTGTTAGTTATTGTCTGTTTATTACTGTCTGTTACTGTCTGTTAGTTATTGTCTGTTAGTTACTGTCTGCTTGGAAGTAATGTCTCTTTGTTATTGTCTGTTAGTTATTGTTTGTTATTGTCTGTTTGTTTCTGTCCGTTAGTTACTGTCTGTTAGTTATTGTCTGTTAGTTATTGTCTGTTTATTACTGTCTGTTACTGTCTGTTAGTTATTGTCTGTTTATTACTGTCTGTTAGTTATTGTCTGTTAGTTACTGTCTGCTTGGAAGTAATGTCTCTTTGTTATTGTCTGTAAGTTATTGTTTGTTATTGTCTGTTTGTTTCTGTCCGTTAGTTACTGTCTGTTTGTTACTGTCTGTTAGTTACTGGCTGTTTGTTACTGTCTGTCTGGAAGTAGTGTCTCTTTGTTGCCTGTGGAGGGCAGCGATAAGCCTGAGAGGCATCGAGCCTCCCTCCAAATATAAGCAGAAGAAGAGGCAGCAGACGCAGAGCAAAGTGAAGAAGAAGAATTTAACGGTTCCCGGTTGTTGAACCGCTCCAGTGTCCGGTCTCCACGGTGCCGATGGTTCACAAACTGTTTTTGAACTGGAGTGTGTGGCATCAATGAATCTGCTTCATGTTACTTAACCGAGCTAAGTCGCCGTGATGTTTTCCCAACGAGCAGCTCTGTCGTTGACAACTTAAACCCCATTAAAGGAGCATCGCTGCACCTAAAGGTAACGTTAACATATTTTTTCTTTGACGGTTATCCACATACTGAGAGACGTTTCGTGCTTCACTTAACAGATGAATCGGTTGACTAGCTTCTCACTAACGGTAACGTCCATGCTAGCTAACCGTAGCTAACGACGAGTTAACGTTACCAGAGCGGGGATGTTGTTGATTCCGGGCAGTCGACGTATTCACGTAGAAACAGAAAATAATCCGCATTTTTCAGCTTCAAGAACCTCAAACTGAACTAACATGCGGCGAACAAGCTGAACAAGCAGGTCTGTGTGTGTTTATGTGGAGCCAACGATAAAGACGACACTCTTTCTTTCACTCTGCGCGGGAGAAAGTGAAGCTTAACAGCATTATAATGCAGTGAAACAGACACTATTCTCAACTTACCTCGTAAAA
Source organism: Euthynnus affinis (assembly GCA_029490765.1). Taxonomy (NCBI): domain Eukaryota; kingdom Metazoa; phylum Chordata; class Actinopteri; order Scombriformes; family Scombridae; genus Euthynnus; species Euthynnus affinis. Next base: position 9,249,222 of record CM055854.1, on the reverse strand, counting down.
CATGACTGAAGACCTTTGCAGAGTCCTCGACATATGATCGTTTATGACCCATCAACCACAACTTTTCCATAAAAACGATGAGACCTTTTGAAATGGACTCCCTACCGCCCCCCGCGGTGTGTTTAGGACAAGACAGGCTGCATGAGAACAAGGTGAGCCAGGTGAGATGGGACAGAGAGCCACAATAATTATAGGAACGTTAAAAATGCTCATTTATGTAGAAATTTAAGATAAGAGACACTCAGCTAGGGCTGCAACTAAAGATTGTTTACATAATCGATAATCTGCAGATCATGGATTAATTGTCATAGTGACCTGTCAGAAAAGTGAAAACCAGAAAATGTTCACATTTGAGGAGCTTGAAACAGCATATTCTTGGCATTTTTTGTTATTCAATTAATTGATCATAGTTGTTGCATCAAAAACTACTGAGCCAGAAATTTTCAGGGCTGTAACTAACGGTTATTTTTAGGGATGCGCGATATTATCGGCATGTCACTGACCGACTGATAAAAGCTCGAAAATAAAATATCGGCATCGGCCATTTCTGCCGATTATGAGAGGCCGATATGTTGCCATCTCCTCCGCTGCCTGACCGTGTTTCCCTACACGGACTATTTCACCCTGACGATCCCGATACTTCCTCCACAGGCTCCACTTCACTCAAGCTGCTTCTTACCACTTTAACCTGAATAACAAACCGGGGCTTTTTGGTTTATAATGGAGGTTGGCAACCAGAGTTTTAGGTGCATTACCGCCACTTTCTGGTCCGGAGTGAGCCACGGTGAGAAATGTCGGATATCGGCAGAAAATCCAATATCGCGCATCCTTAATTATTTTCATTATCGATTAATCTGTTAATTATTTTTTCAATTAATCGATTAGTTGTTTGGTCCATAAAATGGTGAAACATGCTGGTCACAGCTTCTCAAAGCCCAAGGTGACGTCCTCAAATGTCTTGTTTTGTCCAACACAAAGATGTTCAGTTTACTGTCATAGAATTTAGAGTTGCAACAATTGATTGACTGTTGATTAATTGATTAGTTGTCAAATGTTAAATTAATTGCCAGCTATTAATCTATTTAATTGTTATAAATTGCTTTTTTTGTTTGTTTGGTTTTTTCAATAACAAAAAGTCCTAAATCTCTGATTCCTGCTCCTCAAATGTGAATATTTTCTGGTTTCTTTAGTCTTCTATGACAGTAAACTGAATATCTTTGGGTTATGGACTGTTAGTCGGGAGAAAAGTATGTTAGGACATCACCTTGGGCTTTGAGAAATAGTGATTGACATTTTTCACCATTTTCTGACATTTAGAACTAATTGCTCAATCAACAGATGAATCAATAATGAAAATAATCATTAGTTGCAGCCCTAATAAAATATTAGAGAAACCAGAAAATATTGACATTTAAGAAGTTTTTGTTTCTTAAAAAAAAAAAAGACTCAAAACAATTAATCATTTATCAAAATAGTTGCCAATTAAATTCAATAGTTGGCAACTAATCAACTAATCGTTGCAGCCCTAAAACAGTCTGGTGGCTAGAAACAGGACATGCACTACCTAGTTTAATGCTTAGCAACATGGCTTTTGGTTTAAGGCCATGAACCCACCGGTGCACGAGTGAAATCTTTAGCAGACTTGGCAGGATGCAGAAAATTATGATGCTATGATCAGGCTTTAGATCTTGTTTGTTCCTGGCATATTGTATGACATACAGTTGTAAAATCACCCACTAACATCCAGCTGTGTTTCTTTTAAATGGTTGCCTTTTTAATTCATAGAAATCATTTATTTCACCTCCACAGAGCCAGAGCGATGGAGGAGCGCTCTGAGGTGACGGAGGACATTGTATTTCGTGGAGTGGAGTTTGCTGTGAAGATAGAGGTGGAGAAGGGTCTGCTGATAGTAGAAGTCTGTGACTCTATGACAGCAGATCAGTGGAGGGGGGAGTTTGATCCAGCATGTAAGTAACATCGAATTATCGTAGATTAAATGTCATCACAGACACACATAGTCCCACTTATGCTCTTTAATTCGTCCTTCTTTTTTTCCCCCAGACATTGAGGATCTCACCCGCAAAACTGGCAACTTCAAGCAGTTTCCAATTTTCTGTAGCATGTTGGAATCTGCTGTTAGAAAGGTATGTCTGAAGGTGCACTCACATAATGCAACAAAACAGAGTTAGCTCAAGTGCATACAAAGCCAATAGAAAGATACGAGCAGACACAGATTCGCTCCAGGCCTTGTGAGCTGAGGCAGAGACTCGTTCATTCGAGTTCAGCGTTTCCACTTGAGCGAAAACTCCAGTCATCCTGAGCTGTCTTATTCCCTTTCTCTTTTCACACACAAGAACAGAGGGTCAAAAGGAGAGAGGCTGGAGGAAAATAAAAAAACTATTGGAAATTTTGGTGCATTAGTAATCGGTCTCAACTGGACTGGCATGTACATACAAACACAGGACACAGTACTGTCTGTCAGGGACGTGTTCACTGGTGAACGAAGAATCACAGAAACACTCTAGAAGTTAAATTTGTGTAAAGACAATGAGATAAAAAACCTTCCTGTTTCATCTCTTAATATTGTAATATGATGCTTACTGACTTTTTCCTCTGAGAAAACCATACAATTTTTTTACTGATTTGTGTATTTAAATGATTAACATTTTTTGTTGCTGTACATGTGTCAAGCCAACATGAAAAAGTATTAACTATAATTAGGAGGCCACAATCACAAAAAAAACATTTACAATCTTTTATGAGTTTTTTTTCTTTCTTTTTTTTATGTTGATGCATAGAAAATCTATTTGATGTAAAGTTAACTTGAGCTTTTTCTGCAGATGAGTGATTCTGTTACGCTTGACCTCCTGACCTATGCTGACCTGGAGCTGCTTCGTAACAGAAAAGCTGGAGTGGTTAGTCGTCCTCGCGGCCATCAGCAGTCATCTGCTCTCACTGCCAAAAGATATCTAATCCTCATCTACACCGTGGAGTTTGACAGGTTGGTGTCTTTGGCAAAGTTCACATCGTCACATGTAAAACATGACTTAGATGTTTTTGTCTCAGTATTGTGGTTGTGTCAGTAGTGATAACCGTCTTGATTTGCCTATTATTTTGTACTTGCAGGATACACTACCCCCTGCCCCTGCCCTACATGGGTAAGCCTGACCCGGCTGTCCTGCAGAAGGAAATCAGAGCCCTGAGGGCTGAGCTCAGCGCTCTCACCACTCATGGAGTTAATAAATCTGCAGAACTAGAAATACACCGGCTACGAGCAGAGTAGGTTGCATTTGCATCGTCATGATCAATATGAAGGCATGTTTTTGTTTGTTTGTTTGTTTTTTAGACGTCTCCTTCTGTTTTAAAGGCTGACTCTGGTTAAAGAAGAGAAAGAGGCAATCGCCAAGGTTCTGGAGCGACTGCAGGTCAGTGGAAGTGGTTCCACGCCTGCACGAGAGGACTGGCGGGGCAGAGATGTGGTGAGGACGCTGGAGGAGCAGCTTGTCAAGGAGAGGGCCAAAAGCCAACGCTCGGCGAGCAAGAGATGCCAGGAGCAGCGACTCCTATTGGAGCAGGTAGACCCCTTCTGCTGTGTAGTAGTCCGTTGAAATGAATGTCTTATTTTATTTTATTATTTTATTTTAATCTAGTGGTTTTAACTTTTTTTCCTGCGTCCTGGCTAGCTGGAGGAGTTGAGATCATCAGAGTGCGCTCTCCGCGTTCGTGTCAAGAGTCTCACCAACGAACTGGCACTACTACGGAGAGGGTTAGACAATCTAAGCGTGTACTATATCCTTACTCTCTTTACTCTCTCAATCATTCACTCAAAATGTGGACTAAACATTTAAAATCTGAAATCTTATTTACTCACGTAGCGCGTACCCTCTTCGTGTGTCTGCAGCAGAGTGACGCCCGTTTCCGGTCACACCAGCTCTCGAGTTGACGGGGAAATCTATCGCTCCCTCTCTCGCGAGAGGAGGTCCGGGTACGGGACCGTCAGGGCTCGCTCAGGATCCAGAGAACGGATGGAGCAAAGGTCAGAAGAGAGAGGAAGAAGAGCTGACTCCTCGGGACCTCGTGCTCGGATACCAAGGCCGTCACCTTCTCCCACTGGTACCAGCTCTGGTCATGATGTTATTGACACGTAATGAAGTATTTGTAGTATAAAACTAAATCTTACTTTCAGATTTTACTTTAGTTTTTTTTTTTTTTTTTTTGTAAATGCTCATTTTGCCTCTTTAGTCATCACAAGCCCTAAAAGATGCTTTTGTAGATCAGAATGTTGTTAATAGAAATCATCAGTTATCCCCCACGTTGATTAAATTGAATGATAGTGTGTTTAGACCTCAGTTTGCCACCTACTATCTCACAGGGTCACGGGCAACACGCTTTGACCCAACCGCCTACATCCAGGACAGACAGCGTAGGCTGAAGGAAGCAGAGCTTAAAAAGTTAGTTTCCTTTTATATTTCCTCTGGCATCTTCGACATTACGCCCGTGTTTGATGTTGTAGCTGTTTGGAACAATAGTTTCAACCCCTGTGTCATTTGTCAGACAGAGGAAAGTGCGGAGGGACATGCTGACGTCACCCATTGTCCCTGAGAGAGGGCGCTCACGTTCCAGAGAGGCCTATCCTCACATGACCCGGTCTGGCAGCAGAGGCAGGAGTTTATCTCTGGAGCGGAGAGGCAGCAGAAACTCATCCGAAAGCTCGTTAGTGGATATGGACGAAATGGCCAAAACTCTGTTCAGGTGAAGTTCTGTGCGTGTGGGATTATGTTTTGTTTTGTTTTTTGCTGCGTATTTTAACGTTTTCTGTGTTTTACAGAGGAAGAAAACAGACTTTCAACGGTCCCAGTGTGGTGAGTGACATGTTATTAATGTAACTCTGGTTACTCTATGATTGTTGGACTCTTATATGTATATTTACTGTGTGTTTTATCTGTTCATAGTCCAGAGGAAGCCTTTTGAGCAGGAAGCCATTATGCAGCACTCCAACACGCAGGATGAAGGACAAAGGTAACCCGTCACAAGTCTTTATTGTTTTTACTGGATTTTATGATTCTGAATAATTCTACTTCTTAAAGAAAAAAGACTCCAGCATCTTATTTTACATCTCAAACCCCAGAGAGCTCCATGGATACGGGTGCTGAGCTGTCGGAGATCGATGCCAGGCTGCAAGCTCTTCAGGAATACATGAGGGACCTGGATACAGGACACTAACAATGGCCTGCTGCTCACACCACACGTGGATACGCTCCCTAATGACTGCGCAGCTTTTTTTTCTTTTTTTTTTTTATAACTGTGCACCAACTGAAAGAACATCAAACATGAGTGATGGGTGAACCAATCTACATGTGTTCATCTGAGAGACTAAAACTCTCTGGACAATCAGACTCCCAGGTTTTCAGGAACTATTGCCATCACTGTGAAGGTCGTTGGATGACCTTTTGTGGACAGAAATGATTATTTTTTTAATGTTTATTAATTTAAAAGATTATTGTGTCTAAATGTGGTGTTATTTCCTTTCTCTTTTTCACCTCGCCAACCCAAACAAGTGGATACATGGATGTAAAATTTGTCAGTACATGAGTGTTTCTTTTTTTACTTTTTTAATAAGTAACAGTGTGGTTTGCGTTCTTTCCACAGGGCTTGGAGATCAGTTGTTGGTCATTTAAAAGCACACACACATCTGTTGTATGTCACATCTTCATTTCTGGACACATTTAAGTACTTAAATTAAAATGCCCACAGAGTGAATGTGAGTGTGTGATAGTAAATAAACCTTATGATGGACTGTTGTCTCTTCCATCCGCAGCGCGCTGGTTTTGACTTCAGCTCCTGAACTGTGAAATGTGATTTATAAGTAGAGGAAATGACTGACTGCATGCTTGTCACCACAGGATTTGATGGCTAAATGTCATTCCAGCTAAAGTCTTTTTTCCATCTGTATGTTTTAATGTTTGTTCTCTTTCCTGCTCAATTTCAGACTCAGCATTACCAGTGCTTTTTAAGCATTATAGTTAATAGCATTAAACGACTAGCTGATCCAGCTTGTGCATTAAAATTCAGCATTTTTTGCTCTTTTAATGGACCTAATTCCATTTGAAGTTATATCCCAAACTCAAACTGTGAGAGATATTTAACCTTGGACAAAACACAAATGCTATTAACCAGCATTTGAGAAAGGAAATAAGACATAATGAAGGATAAACTATGGCTGACAGAGCTGGAGTTGTTTTAGACAGACTGTGGATTTTATATAATACACTTTCCTGGTGATGAGTGTATGCATGGATATACTGACACTATGTACAATAGCACCTTTTCATATGATGAAATTGCCAAATTATATGCATGAAACTACTGTACATGTATGTGCACAAAGACTGTCACTCCTTTTTACCTTGTTTTATACACCCTAAAATATAATTTATAAGAAATGTATCCTGTGTTAAGACATTTTTGACATACATATGATCCTGTTTTGTACACACTGCTTCCCTTTTGCACTAGTGTCAGTTGAGGTGGAGCCTGAGGGGAACCTAGAAGGGTTTCCACCACTGCAGCTGGCTTGGTTTCATTAATTAACAAATAAACTTGAGAGTATGGAGTTGTTCTCTCAGGGGAACACCTCAGTGTCTGAACAGCTGCGTTCTGTTTCTACTGATATTCGAGAGGGAGACATGAATGCCTTATGTTGGTTTATGTCACGAGGAAAGTTAACTCAGCACTAATAGACTTTGAAACTGTGGTATAGTGCACAAAAAATGCACAAAGTCATATGTCAGACTGGTGAAGATAAGGGTTTTTTTTGTTGTAAAAAGGAGGAGATATAAAACTGCAAGCTAGAGGTAGGTGTTAGTACGTTTTCAGCTCCTGAATCTTGATGGTACAAAAACTTGGATACAAACAAAACTACAAGAACCATTTTTTATTACAGAATTTTAGCAACTAGTAGCAAAACATATTAATTGTAAGGCACGTACAGTAAATTTCCAGTGTGAAATCCAGCTAACTGATGGCCTGACACCAAACTATTATGTAGTATAGATAGTATGAAGCATCTGGCGAAGTAGTCCAGTTTTTGCAAACTTTATAAGGTGCATTTGTACAACTTAATTTCACATCTGGTTTAAGTTAAAGTGCCCAGTGTTAAAAAAAAAACAACTACTGGTTCATCTGAACAATTGTATCATAAATGACACTTAAAAATCCATAAGTAATGAAAAAATGGTTCCAACATCATAACATACTGCTGTTATGTTGATTTTGGTACTCAGTGCATTCTTGTTATTATATAAACATACGACTGGTAGAACAGTGATAGAATAAGGTCACTACTGCATGATGAAGAACAAAAGGCATCACTTTCTTTTTCTTTTCACGTCTGTCCTTACTGGTTCACAGTGGTTGTGGTCGTCTGCATCACTTGAGTCCTGCGACTGTTCAGCATGGCCTGGATATGGAGTGTGAGCTGTCGAGGAATATTATTGAAGCATGAGAACGACTCTATACAGTACACACACACCCACCCACACACAGACCAAATGTTCAGACTTACTGATTGTTGCTTTGCAAGGATGTCTCGATAAAAGGCCCGTCTCCGTTCTTGCTCCTTCTCGTCAGACTGTTTCCACAGCTCAGCCTTCTGCCTAACCTCTGGCTCGGGCAGGTTGGGATATTGCTGTCGCTGTAACATACACAGAATATTATGAACTATTAACTAATTAATTATTATCATAATTAACCGGACTTAATTTCCTTTTTCCAAGTAGTTTTCAATACTTGTAAAAATGTAGCTTCATTTTAAATATGTTCATTCACTACATTATCATGAGACCTTTACGTCACTCACCAGCTGCAACATGTAGTCATTGATAGTGTGAGTCGTGATCTTCTGGAGTGACAGAAAGGCCACTGATACATCTGTTCTGGTCCTGTTAAGCAGTTTCTACAAAGACATTTATCATGTATCATGTATTAAATACAAACAGCACCAGTTGCAATTCTTAGCAAACATTTTAGAGAATTGTTTATTTATACCAATAGCTCTTCGTTGGTCTTTCCATCCAAGGTGTTCTGGCTCGAGCTAACTGAGGGAGTGGCTAGGTTTGACTGAGGAAGAAAACAGAAAAGACACATTCACATACAGTAAGCACATCAGAATTATAATGAAAAATGCCATGTATAAAATCTGGGGCATGAGGTTTCACTAGAAGTAGTAGTACTCTTTACCTCGGCCTCATACTCGTCCCAGGCAGCTTTGCGTTCTGCCTCACTGAGCTCCTCCTCTTGTTTATGGTCCAGCAAAGATTCATGCTCATGACAGCTCACTATCTGGTCTTTGCAGGTTTGTAAAAGCATCACCAGGACATTATCCTAAAAAGAAGGAAGACTCAAAAAGTCATACATGGACATTATACAGTATAAGCCTTTGTCAGACAGCTATGTGTCATATTTTGGTGGCACCAAAGCAAAAGAAAGTCTCACCTTTGGTAAAACAGAGGTGGTTCTCTTGCTTTTCTTTGAGTTGGGGTCATCCAGCAGGTCTGGCTCAAATATGTAAAGTTCAGTCAGTTCAGAAAGGGTGAAATGCCTTTCAATCTGTTGCTGATCCACCACTCGGAACGACAAAGACTGCTTAGTCACCTGACGATCGTAGATCTTCTCCTCCATGGTGCCCTGGAGATGAAAATAACAGCAATATGGATATGGTGGAGATCAATGTCAAAACACCTTATTTTATTTTTCCTGTAAAAAAAAACTGTTCATGAATTTAAATATTCAGGCAAATTATGAGTCAGGATTCATTAAAAACAAGTCTTTCACCAGTCATCCATCAATGTTCAACCTTCACTCTTTTTAACCATTATATTCTTAATATTAAGACTTAGCATATACAGAACTTAAGGCAGTGGTTTCATGTACGTGACCCCTTAAAAAGAAGCATTTATGACTTCTCACCAAAGAGTGATTTGCTCAAGATGTAGCTCAAGCTTTATATTTTGTCCCCAAAACACACAATGAACCCATACATTTCTTTCAGTTACTTATTTTTGGACAACAGATAGAAGCTGTATTCATGGTAACATTTATTTAAATATAACAAAACTTCAAAGTCTATTTCTGACAGATCATCTCTCTTTAAACTAAAATACTCAGTTTATGTGACACTATTTTAATGAAACTTCTGAGTATTCATCACATTGGAGGGTAGTATCAAAATGTGTGTGCTACTGTACATGAGGTAATGTTTTTCACTGTTACTGTTGACTGAACACATTTTAGGTGAAATTACCTGAGCCAAGAAGCGGTACACGAACACTTGTTTGAGCTGACCGAAGCGGTACACCCTGTATATGCTCTGTATGTCATATGAGGGATTCCATGAGGCGTCGAAGATAATCACCCGGTTGGCAGCAACCAGGTTGATGCCAAGTGAGCCCGCTCTCGTTGAGATGAGAAACAATCTGCCACTAAGGATAGAGATCAATAAAAATACAATCAGAGGAGAGCCTTTCTTCTCTTTCTTACTCCAACATGATCAATATAGAAAGATGTAAAACTCAGATAATCTGTACCGGACATTGGCAGCATTATTGAACTGATCTGCCCATTTTGTCCTCAATACCGCGCTGGTGGAACCATCAAGACGAAAGTAATCAACATTTTTAATCCAGTTGCCCGCTGTTAGAACAAGGAAGTACAAAAATCAAAAATACAGTACCATCAAGGAAGTGAGACATATTTTTAATGAATAAATTTCCTAATACCTTTGACCGATGGGTCTCTGGCATGGTGAGAAGCTGCGAGGAAATCCTCAATTAGGTCTAATGAGATCAACGATTGACTGAACACAAGCCTGAGAAGGCAAAAATGGATTCTGTTAGAGTCCAGTCAGCATCTTGATAGAAAACTCACCGTGTTCCGGTGTTCAAACAAGCTTCACTTGAGAAAAGACACATACACTTTGTCGTCCAGGTCTTCGGCCATTCTGAGGATCTCAAATAAGAGGACCATCTTCCCTGAGTGCTCCAGGATTTTGGCATCACTTGGAGACAGCAGATTCTTGAACCAGCCCTCACCTGGACTCTGAGGCTTGGGGCTGATGGATGTTCCCTCCCCTACACAGAATGTAACACGGGACAAACTCCATTAGTTCACATTTTGCAAGCTTTAGTGTTGGATTAAAGACTGACACATGCAGACTTGGTACCTCCTGCTGCTGGAGCGTCTTTGAGCGCATCAACAGTGAGCACTGTACCGTTGTAAACATGCACTTCTTTGTCTTTGTTCTCGCTCAGTCTGCTACATAAGGCAAAAAAAAGAATAAAGTGAGATTGGGAAAGCTGCAGTCTAAGTGGAGCTCAGAAGGTCTCACAGTCTGTATATTTATATATATATTTATTAGACATGAGCAGCGCAACAGCTTTAATGAGACACAAATGAAGCGATTGTGATTTGTTTAGGCAGAGTAGGATTATGGAGGCCTTACATCTCAGCCACAGTGGATTCCTCATTTCTCAGCAGAGCTGCAGCTTTAACTTGATTCTTCTTTGCAAAGTATCCCTGTAATTCAAATTCAGTGTGTTGGTTCACATTTTAAAACACTAATGAGGAATCAACATACGCTCAAGGTGATTTTTTCGTTTTACTTTGTTTTCTTTGCTGATGTAGCTGAGCTGAAGGCACCAGGGATGAGTCCAAATCCTGCCGAGCACCTGAAAGTCCTTGAACAGGTTCGCTCCTGTCCTTGCCTTTATTCTGTTAGTCATGGAACCCACACCTGGAAAAACAAACTTCTGCTTAACGTAGTCAAACATTTCAATTGAACACAAATTTCTTGGTAAAATCTCTATAAAGAAAAAAACATTGAGCATCAGACACTATTACTAACTTTTACTTTTTTCCACTGGCTGATGATAATAATATCTCAGCCTTTCATTTATTAATAGTCACACTGACAATTGAGACAATTGTTGGCAGTGTGAGTCCACTATCATTTTCTATGAATGAACAACACAATGGGAAAAAATGAGTAACAAATAAATGCAATAATTTAACACTGGAACATATTAGCGTAAGACTAAACTAGAGCTCTGGAAGAAAATATAAAAACCATATTATTAAACAGTCTTGACCAATTAATCAGCAGATTTAAGTGACAAATGTGACAAAAACTTTAATTCTGAGCAAAACATTGTTTTCTTTTCAGCATATATGTTCTTCTATCTTTATTGTATAACTACACTGCTTATAGAAATAAATATGAAGACAGAGTCTTACCAGTGACGTGGTCGAGGTAGTAGCGGTACAACTTATACTGAAGTGGGGACACCCTCACTGCCACCACATATTCGTACTTTGGAGGTAGAAACTGAGTCAGCTCTGAGTAATCTCTTCTCTGAAAAAGGACAAATCAGATTTTAGTGCTAAAATATAAAACCAAACTGTACATGAACATGAGCAGATATCCTGCAACTGACATTTGTTTGTTTTCTCTTCTTTTTTTTTTACCTGCACACATCCACCCAGCATGGCATGAAGGACATGTGCGCGTTTTTTCATGATTCGGACGTCTTTTGGTGTGGAGTCGGCACACTGGCCGTTCTGTATGGGGTTGATAAATCGGTTTCTGAATTCGCCCAGTGAGCCCAGAAGATTCTTCTTGATGAAATTAACCATACAGTGGTCTGTGGGAACAAAATACGTTATATTAGTATGAAGAGTTTCATTAACATTGTGCCAAAACTCATATCTAAACGTGAAGCACATTTTTTATAGTACAGTGATGTTGGGTTGTGTCCGACTTGTTTTTTTTTAAACATTTAGAAATACTGACTGATGTCTTCAAGTAGCCCTGTTGGTCCCATTTATACTGTAACTCTAGACACTTAAACCTAAATAAACTACTACTACTGTCAAACTGCTTCCACAAACCTAATCAATAAATAGTAAATAGTAGAGAAAGATCAAAATAAACAAATACTCGGTCTCCGACTTACACTCGACCAGGTTGTTCTGCAGTGGCGTGCCAGTCAACACGACTCGTCGTCGGGTCTTGATCGCATTTGAGGCTTTGGAGATGTTGGATGCTTCATTGCGCAGGATGTGCCCTTCATCACAAACCACAAAGTCTGGACCTGAAAAAAGAAAAACACAGGAGAGAACACAACTACAGCTTACAACAGTTTCAATGAGGAAAGCAATGACACATAAAACAGAATTTTTTAGTAGTATCTTACTACTATTGTTACCATTACTGTACAGTTACAGTACCTGGATCCACCAGTATCCTTTTAAACTCTTTCTTCCACTGCTCAATCCCAATTTTCTGGCCAAGTGACAGGTTGCGATACATTTCGTATCCCATTATCATAACACCTCCAGCAGTCTGCCACATCTGCAGAGCACTGAGTCGTTCTGGGAGACCCTTTTTTGTAACCAGTTCTGTAACCTGCAACATATTCAGTGTGTTTGTACAGATATAGTAAAGGATGAGACATATATGAAACAAAAAAAATACACATTTTAACTGCTTTGCATACTTTAACTTTATCCTCTCCCAGGTTGTCTTGCCATTTCTTGAACTCGCTAACCCAGTTGAGGACAGTATTAAGAGGACACATGACCAGGGCCGTTCTGAATTTCAGGTTCTTTGACAGCAGCACCGTGTGGAGGAACGTTACCACCTATAAAATAACACAACTATGAATAATAAAGCAATAACAAATAGACTGCGGACAATAAAGCACTGTTCAAAACCAAGACAACGATAAAAACATTCAAAGACCAAGTTAAGGGGGAAACTGAACCAACTTTTCATCACTTCTGGACAAAATGTTTGGTTTTGAGTGTGTCTTTGTCTAGGATAAATGGAAGCAGAAGTATGTGTCACCTACACACCTGAAGAGTCTTTCCCAGACCCATGCAGTGTGCCAGTATACAGCCTGATCCAGAAGAAGAGTTGGCCTTCTTCACAGACTCACAACAACTGTCCCAAATAAACTGGACACCTGTTGTAGAATAAAGAGAAAGAAAATGGTAAGTTTTTTGTCTGAACACAAAAAAATGGCACTCAGCTGTGGAAATACAAAGCTAAGATGTGAGATTTGTAAAAGCCTTTATTAGTTTCTGCTGAAAAAAATGACTTAACTGATGGATACTTGAGTCACAACCAGGCAGACAGCTTCACATTTTGTAGATTAATAGTAACCAGCTGCACATACTAACCGTCCACCTGGTGAGGTTTCAGTCTGGTCACCAGGTTCCTGTGCACCTGAACAAGAGGCTTCTTAGTCTCCTCATCCTGATCCAGGACCAGCTTGGTGGTGACAGGACATGTCACTTGAGACAGCTCATCCTCTATAACAATGATCTGGAAAACAATGCCAGACAGTCAAATGTTTTTTTTCTGTGTGCTCCTCCATTTAGAAAAACCCCCCAACTGATGATGACAAGATGTTTCACTAAAACTTTCTTGTACTGAGTTGTTGTTGTTGTTATTTGTTTCACATTCTGTGTGTTAAACTAAATATCATCGAGGCAGAAAAGGTTTATGATCCATTTGATCTGCTGTGTATGCAGTACCTCTCTCCTGTCCTCCATCTGTTGCTCCCTGTCTGCTAACCGTTTGCACCTCTCCTCCTCCTCTCTCAGCGCTTCCTGGGTCTCGGCACGCAGATTCACATCTTCGATGATTTTACGGATCTTTTTGCGTCCTTTGGGGGTGCCTTTACTGTCGCCGGTCTCACCATCTGTATCCTCTCGATCGCTCTGTTCAAATACGGAAAGATACAACAAGCAGTGTGACCACTAGACAATTCAGCCTCTTTCCTCGCCAGATGAGCAGAACAATAAGAATAATAAACAAGTCGGTTAAAACATCAACAGCTACCTTTTCAACACTGGAGTCTGACAACCAAATGCAAGGCACTTGTTTCTTTTTTTCATAACTACGGGGTGCTTCTTTCACTTTGGTGGATAATCTGGAGCTGAAAAGAGATTATCAGAATTAAAAAATATTATTAATAATAATAAATTATTAATTATAAATAATAATAATAATAAATATGTACACATACACACTTAAGTATGAAAACTGAAGTGCTGACACTACAGTATTCATTTATACTTTCAACTCCCTGTATCATAATCAAATATTGTACTTAACAGTCTTCTACATTCATTGTATCTGACAACTATTAATGAGGTTTTATGTAGAAAATAATAAATAATAATAAAATATTTTCTCACTGCAGTTTGAAGGTATCATGAAGTTAATTATTCAGTGTAAAAATGTGGTCCGATGCAAGTCTGTGTTTGATAATGACATGATTTCAAGGTAATGCTCCTGACCTCACACAATGCACACTTACCAATATCATGAAAACCTGAAAAAACATCTGAATATAATCAATTAGATCAGAAAAGCAATTCAAATTGTTAAAGTCGATTTTGAATGAGTTTATATTATGTATTTATCATTTATTATAATTATTTTGGTACTGATAGTTGTCCTAAAGCAAGTCACGTGAATACATTGCTCAGCATATCCAGTCAAGTCTTGTTAGATTAACATTTATTTTATAGGTACAACAAACAAAAATGATTTAAAATCAGAATAAACTGGATTATTTTCCGAACTTTTCTGATATTAGGACTTTTTGATGTTATCAGCGGCAGCTTAAAATGAGTCTACCTTTTGAGTTTTTCTTCATCAGCCTCATCCTCTGACTGACTCAGCTCCTCACTCATTCCAAGGTCATCCAGCTCCAACTCATTATCTTCACCATCACTTTCACTATCAGCTGGACAGGATGAAATCAAACATTATAGAAAGGTGCCTATCCTGTATTTAGACATCACAATCACTTTGTCATGCCAGATGTATCCTTACTGCTCAGGTGTTTGCGGTTGGCCTTTTTCTCTCTCTCCTGCTTCCCTATTTCACTCTCTGCTGCTGCCTTGTCACTTGATGTTCCCTCATCTAGAGTGAGTTTGTGGCGGAGCAGGTGGTGCCTGGATTTGGGCCCTTCTGACCCCACGTCAGACGACTCTGAAGCAAAGTCTTCTCCTGCAGCAGAATTGATAACTACTAACCCAGTGACATGAAAGGTGTCTGACAAGGGACAAACAGAAATTTCCCCAAACTGTGGTTTTTGTTGTAAATGAAAAATATAAAATTCAGGTTAATGATTACTTAGGGTGCTTAAACTTGTGCTTATATGAAGATGCACAAGGGAAAAAAAGAGCAAAAAATGTGCTACTAAAAGTCTTACTTACCATTTTCATCAGTTCCATTATCCTCATTGCCTTGTTTAACCTCGTCACCCTCCGACTCAGATTCATCCTCCTGTGTTTCATCATCCGATGAGATATCATCGCCCGAGGAGTAGTTGGCTTTGATTTGGGCCAAAAGTATTTTCTTAGCGATTCTTTCAGAAATAGAAAAGAAGGAAAAGGTGCCTGAAGTTCATTTTGTGATCAGTAACATAGTCTTCAGTCTGAATATATTTTAAGCCAAAATCACATGAAAATGTAATGACAGTTGGACTAAAAAAAACAATCTAATAGGTGCCAATAGTCCTTGAGCTGTTAGCCTTAAAAATAAATGAACTATAACTATGATCAAATATCTTTAGTGAGTCACATCTGGTCAATCCACCCCATGTGTCAATACCAAACTCCAGATAGGGCAATATGAAGCTTTCCTAGTCAAGTCACAGACCAATTCAAGTGTACTGCCACAAACACTGACATTTAAAACAATAGTATAAAAAGATCAAATGAGACAGAGGTGTTTGAAAGAGTAAAAACTTTATTACAAACAACAAGTATTCTTCACAGATCCCAGTAAAAACAAAGATATTCAGAATGTATTCCTCTATGTGCGGAAAGATTTTTTCTCTTTTTTTCCTACAATGTTTTTTTTTTTTTTTTTTGCTTGCTTGCTTGAGTCTAACACAAACATTTTTGCAGCGCAAAATAAAAAAAATACAACTGATCTCTAGTTCACTAAGAGCGTTAAACCATGACAGTTAAGAGTTAAGGAGCTATGGGAATTTGATCCAAGGATCAAAAATGTTGTCTGTTCAAGTAGGTCAAAATGTTTTGACGCAACAGATCTGATGGCTTGGAATAAGTGTGCAGCCCCCCCCCTCCCGCTTCTTTAATAACCTCGGACCTACGTGATGTTCATAGAATGACTCTCTCCTTCAGATTTTGAACACAAATCCAGAGTCAAAGACACCTCTGGTACAATCAGCAAATAATCTCGTCTTAAAGGGGAGAAAAATATGTAGGACACATAAACGGCAAATTTCAAAGCCTTTACATATTTACTTACTAAGAATGAAAATGTTATTGCAACCGTTTTAGGCTGTTTATACTCTGGGGTCAAATTTTAAGGTTCAAAAGTGAGAATATGTACATAATCTGATACACATTTTAATGTCTAAAAGTTTATGGTTTTTAATACCATATAGTGTTTTGACCACTCATTAGTACATACAATTTGTTGCCTTTTCTACATTAACTGTGTTCAACACGCTTTTTCCAACATGGGCTGACCAATAATTATCCAAGCTATATAAGCTGAGCTCTCTCCAAAAAATGTGCAACGCATGCACAGGTCTGACCTTGATCTAAGTGTCACAGGGTCACTGGACACAGGATAGCTGTCATTTTCACTGCCATTAAATTCCACGTCCAGAAAGAGTTTGTCAATGAGGTATTACAGTATCTGCAGGCAGCGGCAGTAGCAACAGACCAGAGCCTTGGATCTGTTATGACATGTTTTCAACTGGGAAGGAGGGCAAAACAAAAAAAAGCAGAAAAACACTGAAGAAAATTTAAATGCTGCTACACAGCAGTTTGGCCACTGTTGCTCACACACTGTAAATTTCTAAGGAACAACAGTGAAAGTATTTTTCATGCTTTAGCCCACTAACCACAAACAATGTAAACTTTACATTTCTGCTGACCATTTTCCTAAAGATCGTAGACTAAAGTCGTGCTATCACTGCAGCTGAATACAGACTTTCGAGAAAAAGAAAAACAATTGGTGACGGCTACAATATCCCAGATTTAAGAGCTTGTTGCCTAACAACACTGCAATCACTGCTGTGCTGTCAGAAAATCCAACCTGGAAAAAACATAAGAAACAAACATGGATTACGTTAAAAGCATAAAGAAAATTTGGTCGCTTCTTACATTTATAATGGTTGTTGTTTCACAGCCCACTCTCAATTCTCAGATATACGTTCTAATCAACGGTTTAAAAAGCACTGACCTGCTACTTTTTTTTTTTTTTTTTTAAACACAAATTGTTTTTATCTTCATTACTTGAGGGAAAAAAAACAACCGCTTGTTCACCTGTCAAGCAGGGTTCAAGTCCAAATAGTTTGAATAGAAGCTACAGTATGCTTTAGAAATGGTCAGCAGTTATGTATACTCTGTGCATAGAAAGTGGGGTAAAACATACAAAAACACTAGTATGGTCCCGAAAACAAAAACTGGTGTCGTCTGTAAATGATTTTCGATTAACCAGGACTTTGTCTCTGGAAAGACAAGTTTTTGAAATGTCATTCTTCAGTGCTTTTTGAGCATGAATGTATTACGAGAGCCGGATACTGTGCTCCAAAATGGGGACATTCACTGCTCACTGGGCGCATACTGTGTACTGCAGCATCCGCAAAGCTGAGGCTTTCCATGGCTGAGCTGGCTAACTGCCCAAACACACATGAAAGGCAAGAAAATAATATGTTGATACCGCTTTTCATGCCTTTTTTTGGCACTAATGGTTTTAAATTTAAATCATACAAAGAGTAATTTCTTCACTGTTATACAGCTGCATATTTTGTAATGGCTGCGTATGGGGAAAAGCCTTTCTGGGTCAGAGTACATCACATGACTTCCAGTCTTGGCAGTGGGTGCGTTGTTCCTCAGGGTTTGGCCTTGAACAGAAATAATGAAATGTCATTCACCTCTATTGTACTGGGGTGGTTTCGAACATGTCCGAGACTGAAATCTCAAAACCTCAGCAGATAGAACAGAGACTGTGTGCTTGGACATATATTATTACAGGTATAGCTAGTGGAGAAATACGTCTTTTTAATTTGAGTGAGCCAACATTTTAAGAAAATCTGTGTGAAGGCACCAATGTAGGACAAAAATAATGATGCAGTCTCTGAAATCTATAGGTATACAACTTTTTTGGTAGAGGACACATAACGTGAAAAAGACATCTCAGCTGTCTAAACGCTACTATATAATGTACATGTTCTCTAGCTCCAGCAGCACTTTGACCAGATGTATCTGTATTTTAAATATAACATTGTGATACAGACAAGACCTGAGTACAATGACGCAGAGATGTGTAAAGAGAATAACAGCAGCAATAATATCAATAAATATCATGTAACAACAGAAAAGCTCCACCCATCAAGATTTACAACGGGACTAACATCATCTTGGCATTGAGATGATTCTGGGAAAAACAGCAGCTGGGTCTTTTGTTTTTAACTTTTACTTGAGACTCTTGACACAGTCAATGAAGACAGTAATACACTGAATAGCCTCGGATGCTCTGACTTCATTTCAATAGCGCAAATAAGCAATCAAAGCATCCAACTGTCATTCTTAATCTTTGTTGGATGTGTTGTAAAAAGGGTGAGCACAATAAACTGTAGCTTCAGCCCTTTCAGACTGCAGAAAATAAATAAATAAACTGTATGTATATATGTATGTATGTATGTGTATATATATATATATATATATATATATACATACATATATATATATATACATATATATAAATTATATATATATAAACACATATACATATATACACACACAAATAAATACAAATACATACACACACAACCTAATTGTTTGTGTTATTGACAACAAGCCAAAATAAATTTGTTAAAATGTTAGTTGTTGGTGTGTCAGTGGCAAGCAGGGTTGTTATTTGCAGTTTCTGGAGCCGCAGTAACAGTTTTTGAGTAGTAGCTTATGTGTAAACTAGTTATTAAAGAAGACAGACTAAATACCAGGTTATAAAGTATTATATCACAATAAAATTTATTATTCATCATGGTTTCAAGTGTCAAGTGCAAAATCCAGAGCTTTTATGTCGATGCCTTAAATCTACAAACTAAGCATAATTTAATCAAACAATCAAATAAGGAATGTCAACTGACATGCACCACAAATTGCAACTACTGACTTTTGTCTACGATGATTTGCAGAAAACATGTCAGCAATGGAAAATAATCTTCCGTTTTCTGTTGATTGTACTGTGTAATTAGTCACGAAAGATGTTTCAACACAATAAAAGCCCACTCGTGAAAAGGCAGTTAAGCTCAAGTCATGTTTGGTAGAAGAATTATAAAATATATGTGTGTCCAGAATTTAACAGGAAAGAAATGTAACTTTTGTTGCCATCTTATCATATTTATAGAAAAAAGAAACTGTCACAACATAACTGTGACCCATTAAGGGTTACATTTATGACAGAAAATCAAAAAGATGTTTTGAAGGTGAAGCATTAAAGTTTTAAACGATGCTTACAACTTGGCAAGCCTTGCCTTCCATACATAGACACAAAAATGTTGCTCAGTTAACGGAGACTGAAAACAAATCACGAATGTATTGGGGTTTTTTTTTTAAATGTAAACATGTGCAGTTAAGGTGGCAGGCAAGAATCAAACTTTATACTTCACCTGTAAATAACAATAGTCAATTTACTTCCATTATAAGTGCTACTCAATAGAGTACAACAAGTCTTTAGTTTGTGCATTCTATAACAACACAGAACAGTAGACTGGACTTTCTTCATAGGTTAAAATATTGTCACTGAAAACTTTAATACATTAACATTTTTTAAGGCAACATCACTTCCATTCGTGCTCAGACCTCTTTTCAGTGGGCCAACAAGGTTTTCCCTTTTGGATAAGCTTGATATGACAGGAAGAGAATACTAGTATGGTATAAGAACTAATAATAATAATAATAATAATAATAACATTTTTTATAAAAACGTATCTCTAGCATTTACATGTATACTGGTTGCACACTTGATAAAAACAGAAAAGCTGAATATGCTGCTCATTATTCACAAGCCTGTTTTAAGCACAGTTCAGTCTCACTGCATCACAATGTGGGCCCAGTACCTCTAAAATGTGTATTTGATTGCTGGGGCTCTACTGCAGCTACGTTTTGGTCGCGTCTGAATAGATTGCAACTGAGTCTTGATGACATGGGTTTTGCTAGATTTTGCACAGAGGTGAGGGTTCGAAGTTGGAGCCTTTCTTCCACACCTATGGTGTTTTACAAACTCTACATCCGGGCTTTTAGAACCATACCTATTTTCTGGATCATCATCATCTTCTGCTGCCCACGAGGGCCCAGATTGCTCCTCATCTCCTGAAAAAACAAACAATTTGAAACATAAATTGTTTAATTAGGAAACTTCTTCCCATTTCAGCAGATGAACATTTATTCTCAAAGAAAAGGTGCACTTCAAGCTGCAATATACTGACATGCCAAAAGAAACTACCTTGTATTTATTATCCCATGACAGCCAATATGAAGAATGTTGGGTTGCATCATATCCTCTGTACAACTCATTAGACACAACAAATTCTCCTGAGACAACCGGTACTTGATCAGTACTTTACAGGTTATCTTGTGGTCTGGGTAAATCTTGCTAACATCATAGCACTTTTTTTCTTTTTTGTGAAAATGGCAGAAATTACTGTATTCTATTATTATTTGTTACACTTTGTGTTTATATCTTTTATTCCAAAGGTTTAACTATTTAATAGACTGTGTGTGCAGTTTCAAATTTCCACATAACACTCCTATAAGTTGCTCATATGTAAATGTGCTAAACTCAGGTTTAAAGTTGTTTTCAGACAGAGGGCAATGCAAATTTTCACCTTGTCTCATTTGTCCATATTTGACCGCTGGATGGTTTGTGTTTAATCCGCCAGAAACATCCACAAAAAAAACAATAACTGTACATTAGCTATAAGCTAGCTAGCAACAAATCTATGCTAGTCGACTGAGGTGTTTGTGTTTTCATTTATATCAGCTTCTGCTCTCTCCTTTAACTCTGCTCTCTTATGTCATAGATCCACAGAGCTCCAGGATGCACGCACATTTTTGGCTGAACATTTTCATCTCACATAGACGCATCATTGTGTCAATTTGCAAACCAAATTTGTGTCAAATCAAGTCTTGCCACTGACTTTGCCAATCATGCACATGTCTGAAATTTGTTTTGCAGAAAGAACAGAGAAACTTTCCCCCTTCAGCAGATGAAAACAGCCTTCTAGTGTCAAACTCTGAACCTTAAATCATTCTACACAGTAAGGTCGAACATCCACGTGGAGTAATAAACAAAATACACTTTTGAGAGGAGGGGGACTTTTTCAGCATTACGGAACAACCATTAACTGGAGGGTTTTGAGTGAAAGCTGTGAAATACATAAAAATCCAGTCTAAGACTCACCGGATGACTGGTGGAAGCCTGTTGCCCCCATTAAGGCCACATCTTCAGTAATTGGCTTCATCTTCTGATCATCTCCGTCACTCCCAGAGACGTCGTCCTGTTCGTCTTCGCTGGATGAGGACGTGGACGACGACTCAGTTGCTTCCTGACGAGTTTTAGTCTTCGTCTTCCTGGACTGTATGCTCCCTTGCTTTCTGGCCACACCTTCCTCCTCTCTTTTGACGAGGTGAGGCTTCCCCATTGACCTCAGCGTATTCAAGTGTTGTATTTTCTTCTGCGAGTCTTGATCATCACTAGAGGAATCTGTCCCACTTTCCCTCCGAGCCTTGACTCCTCTGTCACTTGAGTCAGAGTCGGGGGAACGGTCCAGCATCTTGCGTTTGCGGCGAATCTTCTCCGGTGAAATCGGGGTGTTCTTAGTGAGCCAAAAGAGACATTTCTTAGCCACCTTAGTTGACGCTTTGCCACCGTCCTCATCGCTCTGGGGTTCATCAGAGCTTTGCGTCATTGCTGCTCGCTCTAGCAGGGCTGCGGGGACTTCGTCTGAGTCGGAGTCGTCTCTTGCTCTGCTTAGACTTTGTTCTTCAGTGTTTTTGGCTGGTATTGTGCTGGGGGTCTCCTCGGGGTCTGAGTCACTGTCACTGTCCGCTGTTGAAAGAGAAGTTTTGGCCTTAACGTCACTTGGTCGACGCAAAGGTGTGGTCTTCACACGAGGAGAGCGTCTGTTACCTTGTTCCTCTTCTAGAGGCAGAGATGCGTTTGAGTTGTCATTGCTGGTCTTGCTGTCAGCTTTAGGGCACAAGACACCTGACTCTTCATCTTCTGATAAATCTTTTCCCTCTAACTTGTCTGTCTCCATCTTTGGAGCATTGGAGGATGACTCCTGTTCCACAAGTACAGGTGTGAGCTTTACCACTAGTTTTTTAGTCATGTTGACCCCACTTTCAGATGGCTTAAGGGCGATCTTTCGTGCCCTCTTTCTGGCTTTCCGTGAAGATGCGTCCACACCTCTCCCATCTGCGTAGCCCTTAGAGTCAGAATCGTCATCTTCCGAATGTTCAGCTGCCAATTTGTGCAACTCACTCAAGCATCTTTCATCAGCCATATTGAGCTCAGTGTCTGCTTCGGTTACAGGCTGTGCATCGAACTCGTCACTAAGTAACTTTTCCCAACAGTTCAAAACATCCAAGTCATTAAATTCTTCCTTCAGGCTATCCTCAAGTGCTGCAAGAGATTTCCGTAAGCCCTTTACCACCGACAAAAAAGACTTGAGATACAGACTGCGAACACCAGGCGTTTGTTTGTTCCTCGTCACAGAATGAATGAAACTGACAAAAGTTCGGTTTAGGGTGTTTGTTGAGTCCACTAAATGTTTGGCCTTTTTGGTAATATCCTTGGAAATCTGCAGTGTGTTATAGTTGAACACCACATTACCATCCATACCAGAGTGATCCCATTTATCCAAAGGAATGTTTTGTGGTAAGTGTGGCAGAATGTCATACAGTTCAGATTTTTCCGGCTCTGCTCGGTTCCTCCTGCGCTGCTGATGCCACATACGCTCCATGCTCTCCAGGACATTGTCACAGGCTATCACTAGGTCAAAAAGGGGCTCCGGGCTACAGACATAGCAGTACCATTTGCTTTCCAAGATGCCAGACAGCTCCTTCCTTCCCAGATTTCTGAGAATACACTTCTTACAGAAGGCATTACTGCAGAAGTCACAACAGATCAAGTTGCCTCCTTCAGCACACCATCTGCATGAGGAAAGAACAATCAGTACAGTAAATAAACACTTCAGACAAACTATGTTAAAGAAAATGTTTGTATTTCAGTTAAAAAAAAAAAAAAAAAAACAATAGATCCTACCTGCACTGCTCATCCATTCCATCGCCATCCTTACTGATGTCATCACTTAAGTAATACTTGTAGCAAGACTGACAAAACAAAACAGTAAACATTGTGTCAATTTGCACACATAAAACTTAGTGGCTAAAGAGCCCACTTTTTTTTTTAAACAATCAGACACCTATGCATTTTACATTTGTTGTTTGCATAATAATAATTATAATAATAATAATAATAATAATAATAATAATAATATTTTGCTTTTACATTCCATGACACTCAAAACTGAGGGGTATAACTGCCTACACATCCAAATGGTGGGGCCGAGGATCATGACAATTCATTTACACTGCCTTATACATGCTGTATTAACATGTATAAGCTGAACTGCACCACACAAAATGAATGTTGATTCCTTCTAAATAGTTAAAAAAGCATTAGACGCAAAAATATTAACATCATTGTCTCTTTAATTATGATAAAACAATTCCTGCAAACCAGAGATTTTACATCTTGATAACAGCATGTAGGTATGTTATAAGGTTTCTGACTGTTGGAGAGCTGTGCATGTTCGGAAATACTGACCTAAAGGTCACAAATAATGGTAAAATATATCTCAAGAGTTTTATAAAAGTGGAGGATTCATTTCTGACATATCTATAAGCTGACTCACCTTGCAAATAAGTACTTTAAGAGCTGGATGGCGATACAGGGAATCTCTCTGGAAGTGGTTAACTTGTCGGCCACATGCGGTGCAACTGACAATTCCCATGTGTTCAACTCCTATGAAAGCACATCAGTGTCATTAGCTACAAAATGGTTGTTAATATGGCTTGATGGATAATTTAAAAAATGTGAGAAACCCCCTTAAATCCACCACATCCCCCTGGTAAGATTTCCCTGAGTAAGAGCACTGGTTATAATACGTAAACTTGGCATAATCAATACGGAAGGAGTGAAGCACTTGGAACAGCTTTTCTTCAGTGATCTCGCTCACAATTAAATACAAGAGCCAGCTGCATTTAGACACGAAGTGAGCTGAATGTTTTATAGCTTGCTTTGAATGCTAGAGTGGATTTGGCATTCTGTGCATCGTTTGGCCAAAAGTTATTAATCGATGTGCCTCCTTTTCATTTCATATGTTGCTAAATTGGCCAATGTAACTATTATAATGTTCTAGCATGTTGATAATTGAAGAAATGGCTGCCTCAATAATCACAAAGTGGTGTAAAATTTTATGATAATATCCACCAGTGGTGACTGACCTCCACGTCTCTTTGAAAACTCTTTACGCAGCACACTGGATTTCCGGCTGCGAAACTCTGGACCCCTGAAGTCATCTCTTCCATTTTCGACAGGTTCAGGCCGGACGAGCACAGTGCCTGAGTATAACAAAGCATAACATCATTAGTCCATCCTCATTAAATATGTAATTATAACTTAAAGCTGGGGAGAGACCTAAAGACTTTTTACATAAGAAAAAGACAAAACACACATTTATAATGACTGAATTGCTCAATAACTAAACAAAGACAGTGGACAACACACTTAACAAAGGTAGACAGATTTTAGCTTGGAGCAAAAACTTCTACAGAAACATAAATTCTTCTGCAAGAGTAAACACCATGATGGACACCAATCAACAACTGGCATGATTCACTGCAGGTTGTTCACTGTGAAGCTGAGGTCAAAGCAGCATTGGGAAACTTTAAGACCCACCTTTTGGCAATCTAGTGATATCAAGTTGACCATTTGCATTGACTGGTAACTCCACGTCCTCACTTCCGTTTGAGTCCCCAGATTCATCCAGTCCAGAGTGTTTTATAACAACAGAAGGTTTTCTGTAATATCAGTGAAAGAGGAAAGATTTAAATCACAGATATTAGTAACATTTCTCACAGTCTGGCAGCTTGCTTTGACATTGAAAGAGGAAGCAGGGATTGCTAATTATTATTATTACTACGATTTATGAGCATTATAAACCTACTATAAACTACCAACATTGTAAAAGTCCTTTCAACTCATTATTAAGAGTTCTGTTTCAAGCTTTCTCTAGTTTTGCAGCTCTAATAAGTAAAATTTAATTACATTGAACTTGATTAAACTGAATTACAGTTGCTATAGTAGGGCTGGGCGATATAAATGATATATACACTCATCACAATACAAACTTTAAACAATAAGAAAATTAGAAACTTTTTTTAGTTGATAGGAAACACTGCCCTAAAATGCACAACAGCCTATCAAATTACAGGAAGACCGCTATTTGTAACCAATCATATGGCAGTATTTTAAAACAGACTTAGCTGAACAAACCACATGCTACTGTTTTGATTATACAGGAGTCATGAAGGAGATGAGCACTCCTTCAGAGTCAAACTTAAAGTGTTGACAAGCGACAGCCATAAACAAAAGGAGACATCATGGATAAACATGCTGAAAAGATGTTTGGTGGCGGTACTTAAAGTCTGACTTGCAACAGAGTGGAGCTTATATCGTAAACTACCGAAAACGTGCACCAACTAAAACAGGAAATACTACAAACATATTCCATCACTCGAAAGACTGTCACCCAATAGCGGACGCAGAGCAAACCCGTCATACATTATTACGACCCATCAGACTCCAAAAACAAAACTTTACACAGTTGGGTTTCAATAGATCCAGGCTGATTTCCAATTACTGACATTAAATGGAAAACACTGATGTGTGATACTGTGGTGCTTTAGTGATGCTCGCCGAGTATAAATGAAATGTCAACTCACCTCCTGGAGTATTTGGTATCCACTGCTGCCTGCAAAGGAAGACAATTAGTTTAGTTCTTCCTGGTAATCATCAGTAATCAGTGGTGGGACACAGTAATGTCCCAAAGAGGACAGCTAGTACATTACTCGTTTACGCAAACAACTGTGAATCATGTGAATAAAAGGTTAGTATACAGGAATACCATTTTCCAAGAATACTGAATGATTTGGGTGTATGGACACTTACACTCCAGGGAGTTAAACTAATGTTCAGAAAATACTCATTGATGCCAGAGACTATGAGAGAATGACAAGCCTGTAAGTCTACAAACGCTTATAATGGCATGCGAGAGGGACATATTGAAGCAAATGTCTGGTTGAATCTCTCAGCAATGGGCTGGAACTTCAAAGACAATGTTTGATTATATTTCTGTCAACTAAAAACATAAAGATGAGGCTAAAGTGACAACATTTATCACAACGGAAAGAACGAACTGAGTTTAAAAACGCTAAATCAAGACATGATGTATTTCTGTTCTAACATGCTGCAGCAAATATTGGGTCTTTCCTGACTAATCTCCACAATCCAAGTTGCTAACAGCTGTACAGTGGTGTCGATAATGATCATTTGGCATACATCGAAACACTGAGCAAGACTACTGAAATAATACAGCACATCTACATACCTGGAAAAGACTTTAATTCACTCCAGAGGCAAATGCAACAGCACTTTTGGCACTGACAAGACGTACACAGGGCACATGGAAATGGGTGAGGACCAAATCTGAGCAACGGATGTGATTCGGTTCCGCCACATAACGCAATTACAGCTAGTCATCCTCTATTAAGAATGACATCATCTCCAACACTACCAGCTCTGCTGCATAAACGGTACTACTGTGTACAACACCATAATATAACGAACCTATGCAACGTGTATGGGAGCATAGATGTTACTGTAGTTGTTCTGCAACAGCCTGGCACTTGTTGTGCTTTAATCGCTGGGAACTATAGTGGATGCAATATGTGTAATTATGCTTTAACAACGCACATCACTCAAATCAAATGGCAAAACAACCTACTTCCTTTAGATGGCTGTGAAGAGAACTAATCAGCTAAGAAGAATCAGACGTTAATATTTCCTCTTTCTTCCTGTATTATTGCCATAAATTATGCAGGCTATCTTTGATTCAAAGTCATTCAAAATTAAGCAGAGAAATCATCAAGTGCATTTCTTTCAAACGATGTATAATGCATTTAATTATTTGCCATTTGTTTTTTCTCGTTCCATTTGCTAAAACTGTAACCCAAGAAGTGGCAAAAATCTACCATCTTGGCATGAGGGAGGCTTTGTAAAGTTGACTTTTCACTGGTTTATAGAATAGGCAATTACTTGAAATGAGGCCTTTTCAGTTTATAAATGCATTGCATTTATAAATGTACTTCAAAAGAATTGAAAACATAGGCCTGTGCAACTACTGCACCAGCAAAACCTCCTTGGCTCCCTACTGAACAGTGGTGAAAAAGAAATGTTAAACGGTCCAAACTAAAAACCAGCTGCAGCTGGAAAAAGCCTTTACCAAGCTAGCAGATTTTTACTCATTATTGGAAAAAGAAGAAAACTACAAAAGGAAGATTATTGTTTTAGAGTGTTTAAGATGGTTTTTTTCTTATATTTGAAGCAGTAATTTAACTTTTCTATTGTGTCATGAGCTTTACAGCTTCACATGGCTTCATACAGACTTTTAGTCATCATTACTGCATTAAAACTGAGGCAACTGGAAATGTGTTATTCACTGGTACGTTTCCTTATGGGAATTAGTCATTAGTTCACTGCTAAACATTAAAGGAAGTTATTCACTTCTCTAATGCAAGTTTTGCATCAAACAAAGATATTTAAATGTTATAAAAAACTCCTGTTTGGTTTACTCCTTCAGTTATTTTATCTCAACTGTGGTGACTAAAATGACCACAGTTTCAAGCTGAGCACCAAAGATTAGTGTCACCAGTTCAGTATATGACAAATGTAAAACAAGGTCACAATCTTCCCTCCTGTTCCTGAGTTGTGGCGTTGAATAACCGACAGAAAAGTGTTTTTGCAGAACATTATTATGTAAAAGTGAATCCAACCTTTGACCTTTTGGATATAAAATGTTATCACTTCATTCAGCATATGAATTCTTGAGTTATGGAAAAAAACATTTTGTGAGGTCACAGTGACCTTGACCTTTGACCACCAAATTCTAGTCAGTTCAACACTGAGTCGGAGTGGACGTTTGTGCCAAATTTGAAGAATTTCCCCAAAGGCATTCCTGAGATATCACGTTCATGAGAATGGGACAGACGGACAGACAACGTGAAAACATGATGCCTCAGATCACAGCTGTTGCTGGTGCGGAGGTATAAAAAACAAAACAACTTGATAACGTATATAACAAAACACCACAAATGTTCAGTTACCTCAGTCACAGGATGACATGTTGAATTTCTCTGAGGAAATCCCCTGTTTGTAAGACCTGTCAACAGAAGATCAATTCACCAAAATTCACACATTGAACAAAAATGTGGTAAATCATGTAAACACGATGTGCATTTTTTAATCAATCATAACTAGATTAATCAAAAACTGTACCATCAGCATCCACAGCGGATGGTGTGCCATTGCTGTCCTCGACAGTGGAATGAGCCAAGTACTCGTGCAGTTTGTTGACCAACACATTCAACTTGCTGCTAGTAGTGCTACAGTCGAGAGAAAAAAAAGCACAATTATGGTCAGTTAGAAATTGTAAACTGAATTGCTAACTAAAAAGTTTATTAATTCACTTTTGTTAACATAGGTAACACAAAGCTAATATGGGAGAATCAACTATTATTGTCTGAGAAATTACTTTACACTTTTACTGTACATTACAGTAGATTTTATGTTAGTATACGGAAAGAAAGCATCATGTTTCAGCTCTCCGGGAAGAGAGATGAATGAACCTGACAAGAGTATCTCATTTCAAAGGCCCCAAAAGCTGCCAAGAAATGTAGCTGCCTTTTGACCCAATTTGCAGGACACATCCTGTCCGTTGAAGGCGTCAGTAGTTTACAGTCTACTGTGCACTGATCAGCTGTTTAAAAGGAGCATTTGTGCCATCAGAAAATCTAAAAATATGTCTGTATTTGTATGCAGGTAGTTATCCATCATCATATGAGTATGCAACATGGACTAGACCAATGAAAAAGCCACTGCAGGATGCTGAACATGTTAATCACAGGATCTTTCAGAAAAATGCAAGTTATATGTTTACCTTTAATGTTGTACACTTTCTACCAGTTGATCATAATGTCTTGCAGTGAAACATCACTACACTGGAATCATGAGTTTTGGTACTTTGTTGACTTTCAAGGTCTACTTATTAATGGTGAACTTTTGAATCCCTAATTTAGAAGCTGAGAAGAAGAACACAAATATGTCTGTAAGGCTGCAACATCTCAGTTAGGGAAAAGGTACTGGCTCATTCTAACCTTCAAAAGATCCACCTATGTAGGCTTGCAGCACTTACTGCAGCAGCTTGTTGTCAACAGGTGGAAGATATTTGGGATTTGAGTTTAAATATCCATGCAGTCACACTTCAGAAACCAACTTAAGTTGTACACTCTGCAATATAATACAACAGGCTCGCACTAAATCCAACTTTTATGAAGGTTATAATGTTCCGTTTTTGTTGAAGCTGTTTCAGAGAGCTGCTTATTCATCTTATAGTCATTTTGGAGGCTGTAGTTTCATGCTGATCTGCAAAGCGTCATACTGTTGTGTTTATCGTGTTACTATAGTCTACACAAATGAATATACATGGGATAGACAAAATATTAGAAACATCCCTCAGAATAAAGTATTACAAACTCAACAGGACTGCGAACTAAAGCCTCCAAAATGACCACAAAGGTGAACATTACGTTACAACCTTCATGAAGATGTTTTATTACACGTCTGCTGAATAACGCTGGATTCATTTTAACAACATGTATCAAACTAAATGGCATTTTTTATCTAGAATATTGTGTACTGAATGTGACCTCACAGCATATCATGAACTACCGGTACGTTAGTTTGCGTTCAGCTCAGTAACGTTAACGTTAAATTATCTTTAATGTGTCGTTAGCAAAAGCTAGCTTGATTTAGCTCTGAGAAGTCAAGAAAATATTATTTTCAAAACCACATAACCTTACATGCGAGGTTAGCTATGTTAACAATACTTAGTTTAAATTAGTAGCTCAGTTAAAATAACAATAGTTATCTAGTAATGTTTTAAATCTGGCTGTTGGGTGATGCAGCTAACCTAGCCTGTTGTTAAGCTAAGCTGTTATACTTGCTAGTAAACAGCCGCAGTTCAGTCCGCAGTTTTTACCTCAGCATAGCTGCAGACATATCGGAGAGAGGGTGAACAACCGAGGTCGTTCCGCACAAGTCCTTATCTTTTCATTACAGCAAAATTATGTGGTAAAAATGGCGCTCAATTTGCGTCCAGCATCAGATCACAGGCAAAAG
Source organism: Euthynnus affinis (assembly GCA_029490765.1). Lineage (NCBI taxonomy): Eukaryota > Metazoa > Chordata > Actinopteri > Scombriformes > Scombridae > Euthynnus > Euthynnus affinis. The sequence continues at coordinate 9,218,576 of CM055854.1, read as the reverse complement.
AGGCAAAACACGAACCACCAGACGCTCGGTTGTTCTTCTTCTTCTTCTTCTATTTTTGGTGCGTTTGAGCCACAACGTCAACATACCGCGCACTAACGCCTCCTGCTGTCCCGCAGGGAGGATCAGCTGGTAGGTTCACAATTTTTCAAGTGTGTCTTAACAGTCAGGGTGTCCTTATGAGCACTGAAAAACGTTTTCCTCGCTGTTATCATCCCTCCTGTTCTTACTGGCTGTTAAAAGTATTTGACTTTACTGAAGCAGAAATTTCCCAATTAATCCAGCACTTCACCTCCTTAATGACTCCTCAGAATTGCCACTCCTGGAAAAAGGCATGTAAGATAAGGCTGGCTGGTATGTCAGCAGCAAAGAAGCTTTTTGCACGTTGGATACGTTGGATATCCCCACAAATTTTGACACTAAAACACTGGCTCAACACCCTTTTAGATATTATGTTTCATGAACTATCAGCTGCAAAAATAAATGTAGCCTCTCCTTCCACTGTAGGTTTGTGGGAAGATGGAATAGTGGCCATGAAAAACTTCCTATAAGTAACGACTAATCCACTTCTTAATTTCTCTCTTGACCCTACATTATATTTTGCATAGATTTACTATTTTTTTCACAAAATCAATAAACATTGAATTACAAAAAAAAGTTTATCTGAAGCTTATATGACACTCCAGCAGTTAGTTAGTCATATCGAGTGGATATCTGCCACATTTACAGTTTTTTTAGCATAAAGTTTCCTCTTTGTGTTTCCCTGTAACAAAAAGAGGAACATTGCCACTAAAAAGAAAGACTGTAATGTTGAGATATCCACTTGATTTGACTAATTTGTTTAATATTTTATTATGAAATATGGCACGTGAGAAAAACATGTCATTTTAATAATGGGATTCAGTTTAAACATAGAAACATAATAATAATAATAGTAATATGGTCAAAGTATTGTGCAACTTAATCGATCACAAGAAAAACAAGCCATACTTACCGTCTTTTTAAAGGTATTTTTATACTATTCAAAGCTCAAACCCACAAAAACAAAACAAAACATAAGGCAAACACAAAAGAAAAAAAATGGCTCAAGCTTCATATTAGCTTCAGACAAACTTTTACTTTTTTTTTTTTTTTTTTGCACAGAAGGAGCACTTTGGGTTTTGGCCTCTATCGCTTACATTAAAACCAGTGTCAGTGTTCATTTGGGCACCTGAATATTGTGTTAAGACAGACTTGAAAAACTGTGAACCTGTCCTTTAAAATATATTGTTTCTTTCATACACAGTTGTTTAACTGTGTCAGTGTTCCTCTCCCCTCTCTCAAACAGCTCCTAGAACATTATGTCACTTATACTTACTTATACTATACCTATTTTATGCACATTCTTGCATATGCTTCATTATCAGACAATTTAGCTCTAATCTTCTCCCTCTGTGTCTCATATTTAATGCAGCACATTTACTGACTTCTCTTTCTAAGTACAACCCTTTGCCATTATGACTTCCTTAACCCTCCTCTACTGCTATATAGTTGTTGAGTCACACAGAAAAGTAAAAAGAAGAACATTTTACATTTTATTCAGTTCAAGTGCTTCCACCAACTATCATCAACACTGTCAACATCTGCAATGTGTATACCACCATGTTTTGTGTTTACTGTACAACTTTCTTTCCTGGCATTGTGACAGTAAATCATATCATTCTCTAGCTACTGAACTATTTATGACACTGCCATTGTCAATAAACAGATCCTCATCACAGGTGTGTCTTTATTAAATGTTTCTGCTTTGCTGATATGTTTTGACAATGAGTGATTAAAATTGAAAAAAAAAAAAAACAAAAAAAAAAACAACCCTGGTAATTTTTTATGATGAACATGGCCATTTGTGTTTTTGAGAATCTAAATCACAATCACATGCCCTTTGATCCAGCTCATCAATGGCTTAAAGGAGCCATATCAGCAGCAGACACTGACTCTCTTGTAGGCTACTCTTCCAAGAAACATCATTAATGGATGACTGGATATTAATTATTTAAAAGCCCACTACTGAGCCACTACACACTAATTTTTAGTGTAAACTGATTTCAATCTCATATTCTGACTTTGTTGGTTTTAGTGCCAGCTTTTAGTTGTTATGGGTCCTATGTGAGATTTTACTTTAGGTTTCCCCTTACGCATCTTTATCTTTTTCTGTAATGTTAAAGTGCCATCTAGATGGCATCAGTTAAAACCGGAAGTGTTCTGAGTACATTTTTGTCCTATGTGCATGTTGTGGTATTGCTACCAAAGATTTTGGGCCTTGTGAGGCTCAGTCTGTTTTGTGATGAAACTGTTCCAGCTGGTGGATTCAAATCTGGGACTTCCATGAGAAAAGACATTGATGAACTAAAGTATAGCTTGAAAATAAAGCACAACTTTGGCTACCTGTAACACCGGGCTTTTTTTATTTTTAAATAATTGCTTATGATAGGCCAGATAGCATACGGAAGTGGGACACTTTGGGCAATGATGCAGCAAAGATGGCCTTCTTCTGGCCCAGACAAAATGGATGTGAGCCTGAAATGGGCCACATGTAAATTACCAAATATGGCCAAAAATATCCCCTTTTTTGGTAAAGATGTGGTGCTCTCAGGTATGTGTATTCCGGATGTGGGCCAGTTCTGGTTTATCTGGTTTGTTCTTGGTTGACATATGGCTTGCTTGTGGCCCAGATCCGGGAAACAGGAATGGACCGCCCGAGTGCCATCATTCCACGTGGTATGTGGGCCAGATGAAAGTGCCGAAAGTGTTGGGTGTGGGCCGAATCTGGGCCAGAGCAATTTTGCTATCTGGTAGGTTAAGTTGGGTTAGGTTGGATTAGGTTAGACTTTATCGTCGTTATATAATACAGCAGTGGTATGCAAATATAGTCTTTGGGTCAATCCGGCCCTTAAGCAAAAATATTTGGCCCCCTGAAGTTTTGATGTGTGAAGTCTAACACTGCTTTAATTCCACAACTTTAGCCTACTGGAGCATAAAAGATTTTTTGTTTACAGACACAAATAGGTAGTGTTTATAACTCTTTTAGCCTTCAGTAACAAATGGGAAAAATAAAAATAAACAGAGAATAGAGGCTTGTGCCTCCTCTTTTCCTGTTAATGGCCTCCCAATGTAAAATCCTGAAAAAACTGGCCCATGGTTGAACCTAACTGCTGACCCCTGCAATACAGGATTTTACAATGAAATGCAGTTGTAACCACCTCAATAATACACACAGAGAGAAATAATTTACATGAGACAAACAAATTTAAGTGGTAAAAATGATATAGAATAAGATAGAATTTAAAAAAAACACTAAAGTAATAGTAGCATGGAAGGTAGAAACAACTTCTAAGAAAACAGTCATGTAACACACATATTGTACCAATAACATACAATATCCATCCATCCTTCCTCTTTACTCTCTCTCAACTGACATTGGGCGAGTTGGGGTATACCAATCGCAGGGCTAACATATAGTATAGATATATACACCTATGAGCAATTTAGAGTCATCAATTAACCTAACATGTTTTTGGTCATGCAAACATGTAAACATTTTTTTGGGTTGTGGGAGGAAATTGGAGTATCCGGAGAGAACGGAGAAAACATGCAAACTCCACATAGAAAGGCGCCAGGCGGCCGGTGGTTCAAACCCAAAACTTTCATGCTGTGAGACGACAGTGCTAACCACCATGCCACACCACATAAAATATGTACCCTACAAAATGTACGAAACCGTGACTGTTTAAAGTTCCCGACCCCTCCACTCAAAAATGTGTTTTTATTCTTGTTCCATCAGTTGGATGTTGGAGCTTCACTGTGCAGAATTATGTATGTGCAGAGTTTGACACTAGAAGGCTGTTTTCAAATTAAACTGCTGAAAGTGGAAAGTTTTTCTGTGCTCACTGAATTCCAATTTTATGGGGCGGGTCTACAACCATAATTTGTGACATCAAAACTATTTTGCAGCCAATCTTGCTCCAACATTCAACTTAAACAAGTGTGACGTGGAAACCGTAAGCCCCTAGTGCACAAACACTGAGAATGGACTTTACAGTGAAGTAGAAGACATCTTGTGTCCAGCAGCTAAACGTCTAATATATATATATATATATATATATATATATATATATATATATATATATATATGTCTGGAATTTTTAATGAGGAAGTAAGAGTAGATGTAAATTTTAAAGGATTTTGACAAGATAATTGAACTTTGGAAAAAACATATCAGACACAAATCATCATTCAAAGTAAAGCATTTTATCTACATCTTAAAGCATGTCTGGATGGGATATTTAATATTTATAAATGATCCCCAGTCTTTATGAATATATATATTTTTTAACTTTACATTTTGTTTTTTTAATTTTGCCACATTTGAGACTCCATAACCGTCTGGCGGTGACGTTATCGGCCGGGCGGGGCAAACATTCCTAGTGCTGTCTACTTTTGTCTCTACGTGGAGGAGGCAGGACCGCAAACTGGACGTTGTCTGGAATTTCAGGCGCACCGACAGTGAGTACCAATTTCCTGGCAACTTCTTAACCAAGAGCTACTTACAGACAGAGTTTGTCTTAGCTGTATTTTTTTTTTTTTAGCTAAAATAGAACTTTTGTCCTAACACTTCTCTTTGTGTGAGAGCCGTTATCCTCTGTTTTTGACGGTTGGATGTGCAAACAAAAACAGGGGTAGTTTCCTGCCTGTAAAACTTGCACGTCTGGCGCTAGCCTGGTAGCTTTAGCTACACCTTCACTGTAGCCTATTCATCCCATCAGGGCGCTGGATAGACAGTAGAAATACTGAAATAAAGTAGCCTTTGAGACTTACACTTTGACACCAGGTAACGTATAGTAGATGCAACTCTAAGACATAATTAAAGTAACTTAAAATGTATCCACTAACTTAGATATAACTAGATGTAAATTCAGTAAAGGTTTTAAAATTATTTATAAAGTGTATGGTCTCTTTTTGAGTTTGGAAATATCACCATTTATGAACATGAGGCAGGTTTGCTCCGTTAGTACACCGGCGCCTACCGGAGGAGAGTCGCATAGGTGGAGCCTTACATTTAAAAGATCTCCACATTAGCATTGACCCATGTAAACACTGATTATTGTCAACTAAAGCCTTGTATAAGAGTTCATTTTCAATGCTAAGCGTGTATGTGTTTGCTCCTCTGATCTGCCACGTTTTTTTTTCTTCTTTTTGACACTCGAGGCTATATGATGCATGCATAGCTTTAGTAAATGATTTACCCTTTGTTTAATTGATCTGTACCTCCCTCTCTATGTGCCACATTTCTTTTAAAATTCATGGGACATACAGTTTCAAAGTGGAGTTTCCCTCACTGCACATCAGTCTAAAAGACTTGGTCTGGTAGTTGCAGTATATTGAGAAAGGCCGGTGATTGTTTTAACAGTGAAATGAAGCAGCTTCTTTTGTTACTCAGAGTTTATTTGCGCCTGTGTAAAACAGCGGCCTATGTAATGTTGTTTACAACCCTGAGTGATTCACCAGATTTTTCCTGTGGATTCATCTGGGGCAGCAACACACTTACATCTGGGATCCCAATTGTGGATCACTGTTGAGAAATAGTTGAACGTCTATCTGATGGTGTTGGAGAAACCCACATTTTAACTCAATAAATATTGTTACTTGGAACAAGAAGTGTGTTGTGAATACAGCTCCTCATCAGTGGTCATTTTTCTACCAACAGCTCTCGCTCTCTGTCCTTGGTGAAAGTCATGTTTTCGCTTGTATGGAGGCGTACTTTGATAGTAAAAGTATGTTTAATTGTTAAAGTATCAGGACTCAGGGGATGTAGTTTTGTTCAAATGGAAAAAGTCTTGTCTGTGTACTTTCTTTTTTGTGGGGAAAAAAGGGGGAAAAAAGCTGCGATTAAATTGAACTGTGCCTGTCATTAACCTGATTGGTGTGTTCAAATCGCCCATGAATGTGCATGTGAGGTATGTATAGTATGTTTTACGATAGCTCGAGTAAAATGTGAGCTTCCCTTGTTCATACTGTGGAGAACCACATGAGAGCAGAGCATGTTGGTGTTTTAAATACAGACATTACGTGTGTGATGTTATCTCTGTAAAGACAAACCAGACAGTCAAGAAGGAGGAGGAGGTGGAAGGGCGCTTATATTGTGGTTCCGCCCTTCCACACGCTCACACCTGTGTGAGAGTGAACAGGTTGCTCCACTTTCTGCACGGACGGGCTTTTAAACAAGTGCCTCCACTTGTTTTTCAAAAGGGCGTGAAAGTGATCAAGTTATTTATAAGCTGCACCTGTTTTCACCTGATTTTTTTTTTTTTTTTTAAATCAAACTAGCTCCATCTGTTCTTGATCTAATCCCAGTTAATTCCAGAAAGTACAATCTGAAAATGCATATTTTGAAAATGTTTAAGTTTTTAATCTTGATCCACACTTAAACACATATAGTGTTAGATCATTTAGCTAAAATATTGACTTTATATATAAAAAAAAAAAACAGGATCTCTGAGTTGCAGCCATTTAAATGTATTCTCCAAGTAGCTACGCACCAAAATTCAGTGAAGTTTGGTTGACATTTTTAAAAGTTATGAAAACACAACTTCCTTTGCAGACTACAATTACAACAAAAAAAATAATAACGTAATGAGGCAGTAATCTCCAAATAGAAATTCTCTTAATGTCTGCATCCTTTGTTTGGAAGTTCAGGGTTCAGCTACATAACAATGGCCTCAGAACAAGAAGGGATACAGTGTCTCGCTCCGAGGCACTGCAAAAAGGCTGGTGTTTTACAGTTAAATGTGCCTTGTACAGTCTGATTGCAGTGTTTAAAGGATAACACGTTACAGTACTTTTGTTGAGTAATGACAAACCTTTGTAGGTGTGTCTGCAGAAACAGCCTCAACTCAACTGATTCAGCAGGACCTCAGTAACCTGTCCAATGACATTTTTAAGTGACGGGTGGTGGTGATTGCAGTGTTAACACCTTTTCTAGCATGACCTGCTGCATCTACTCTCCACATCTACTCCTTCCATTTAGTGAAAAGTCGTTTTACTACGGAGAGCAAGTTGTTCCAGTGGTAAAGGTTAGGAGCTCACCATTTCATTTGAATATTTCCATGATGATTCACCATATTTGTACGCTTTTATAATACCCCTAAACCCCAGCCCAGGATGCTATGCATGCAGCTGTACATGATGTTAGAGTTAGGTAAACTGTACGTACAATATTCGTTGTCGTCACCTTTTCTGTTCCTGTCAGTATGGCTGCGCTTATCTTATCCACACAGCAGTCACAGACTGTATGGTGTTTATGAGTCAGTGTGCTTCACATCTGCAGGCGATTGTCACTGAGTAAAAATGTCCATGTTCTTGCAGACTCTGTTGGGTGTGTGCATATGAACTTGACCACACTTGGGAAGGGTGCCCAAGCTATTTGTGTGCTTCACATTTCCCATGTAACTGTGTGGATAAAACACTGGCAGGGCGGGGTGTGTCGGCTCTACACATTTATTTCGGCCATCTGGGACCAGCTCTCCACTTTAAATTGACTGAAAGATCAATCAAAGGCGATTGTAAAAGGCGTAGATGTGCTGTTTTTGGCTTGACAATTAAAGCTGGTATTTTGGAAAGAAATACTTATGTATGAGTGATATCCAGGCCTAAACTGGAGAGAAAGAGAGCCTTTTGGACAAGTGGTGAAACATTTTCAAGACTAAATATTGTTTTGCTGCTGCTAGATATCACATGACCTGGCTGATTGAAAACCTACACACACGTATGTGTGTGTAGAGCACTTGCATTTAATTGCTGTCAGTGTATATTACTGTTACCCTTTGTGGCTCTCTGTTTGGGTTATATTGAATCCCTTACAAAAACATCAAAGTCTTGGAATTTGGGAAATCTTTTCCCCAAGATGTTTTGCTTTGTAATGAGTCCAATCATCCGTCAAAAGTATGAAAGCATTTTTCTTATCTATCGAAGTCTTGCACTGCAACCAAGAACTGACATTTCAATAATGTGCTTGAACTCTATCACGAGTATTGATATGCTTTTAGGCAAACACGAGCCACTCCATTTAGGAGGTTGCTGTTGCGTTTAGAGGAACGCAGGAATTATCTCTGCTCTCAAAACACACAGCCCAGCTGTCAAAGACAGCAACTGACGCTCAGAATCCATTTTCTAGCGTTGCACACAGGATTTATATGCCGTGGTTTGTAAGGGCGATTACAAACGCTCTATTCTTCTATACCACCAGTGATACATCTCACATTTGTCCGTGGCCATCTGTGCCCTTGCTCCGTGTACTTAACCCCTCTTCTGTTTCCACTCTGCCTGTGTCGAGGGTGTGACAAGGGCTGGCATGAGGTAATGTTTGTCGGCCCTTATTGTAGACGGCCTGACTTCAGCGGCCACATTTCACATCCTTGTGGAGGAAAGTTAAATATAGCAACACACGCATCGTCATTTTCCTAATCGTTTAGTCAGGAGTTTGTGCTTGCCCTGATTTAGTAGCAGTTTGTGTAAGAAAAACACTCTGTACTCTGATTCATGCCACTGTATGTATCAGAGAACAGACAGAACTTTGATCTCTGTTGCTGATTAAAAGTGACAAATCTGACCTTATTATATTGTTATCTAGAATCAGTTGTCTACTCTATATTTTGCCTCTTTGTCAAAAACAGTATGTACAGTATTTCATCTGAATGACTTTGGTCGGGGGAAACTCATTCTTAATTACAAGGATAGGGTATTTAATTTCATCACTTTGTTTGGTTTGCCAGAAAAGCATTATAGGAACTGAGTCACATCACGGAGACCACATGGCTACTGTTGAATCATCTTTCATGAATACTATTAATAGTCTCATTCATGGAGGAGGATGCACGGTTACTGGACTTTTGTCTATTGTTTGTCTTCTTGAATGTGCATCTGTGAAGCCGCTGTGACTTTCAAAGTAAATTCACCACCAAAAATAAATACTTTGAATCTTACTAACAATCAGGTGGATAATCATCCATCTGACTAACCGGATATTCAACTATTCCCTAATATGGTTTTATACATGTAGCACTCAGAAACGAGAAATGGCCTTGCCCAGGATTTCTGACTAATACGTTGTTAAAATCAACAATCAGGAAATGGGAATACTTTTCTGTCTGGAAAAATCTGTGATCTTTAGTCAACTGCAGCGTAAACCTCATCTTTGTTTTCTGAACACTTGTGTTAAGAGAGGAATGCCATCACACCAGTTTAGCCTCAGAGAGCAAGGCAGCACTCCCTGCTTACCTCTCTGTAACTAAAGCACGATCTGCCCAGGCCTCATACATTCCTCCGCTGCTACAGAACGGGAAGGAGGTACTCTGAGGAATTCCTTATTTTCAGATGGTGACTTTGTCTCAGAGGAGTTTGGGAACACAGTGTTTTAAGTCAAGCAAAGTAATTCAGATAGTCTCGCTCATTTTAGTCTTAGTTATGTTGATTTGCCTTTACACATTTAAGAGAAACTTTTGTTATACTCAAATTTAACAGCTTTATGATGAATTGGCATCAAATTTTAGAGAAACAGTCCAAACATTAAGGCTCACAAATACTCCAGATGTTATGTTCTCACATAAAACTTGATCACTTTTCATTTCAGGTATTTCAGTTTGTATGAAAGTTCAACACAAAAACACAACTCATTAAATTTGATTTGTAGTGCAGTTAAAAACTGTCAGTTTTAGAGGATTTGGAGGATGTGCTGTTGCAGTAAGCAGATTTATAAGAAGACAGATTTATGAAATCAACTACTGTAAACAGTGAAGTGCTGTAGTTGCAGCACGTCTGGCAGTTATTTTACAGTACAGGCTCATTGCTATACAATGCAACAACAGGAAATTACTTTGATTATGGGAGAGAAAAGTGTTTGGAAAAGGAAAAGAGCTAAAGAAAGAAAGCAGAGAGAAGAGTAGATACAATCAGTGGGGGTGGGGATCAGCCGCATTAGTTAGGAGACTGTTTTATGAAGAACTACTAGTTTTTAGACCTGATAGAAGATGGGCTGTGAAGTGTGTCTCTGCCTGGAGATGAAAGGTCAAATCTGTGCTGGCAAAGAGGCAACAAAGTTGAGAATGCCTGGCAAACCACGAGCAGTGAGCTTACTGACTGGAGTTTGCGGCTCTGGCTGAAGACGCAGAAGGTTGCGGCAGTCTGGATAAGTTACAGGGGCTGAAAAGAGATTTACAGGAGCCTGATGAGGATGAGGTTACCTCTCGAGTCCTTCTTCCTGTCATTTTCAAGACACAGTTAATGACTCTTCTTCTTCTCTCTGCAGCCCCACCTTTCTCTGACTGACCACCTCAGGTCAATCACAGAAAAATGTCTGGAAAGATAACAAAAGAGGAGATGGAGGAAATGAGGGAGATCTTTGGGAAAATTGGTGAGTAAAAGCCATGTTAGATTGGATTAGCTTAGCTTCAACTTTATTGTCATTGTGCAGAGTACAGACACAAAGCCAACGAAATGTAGTTAGCATCCAACCAGAAGTGCAAAAATATAGTATTATTTACAGATGAATGCAGGAAGTGCTACAGCATAAGTGATGTTATATCTTCCCATATGTACAGTGATGGAGAATTACACTATACAAATATTATATGGGAAAATGTTTTAAATGTGTATAAACTAGAGCCCGACTGCTGTATCACTGATGTATATATTTAAGTTGTATAGGCAGCATTTTATGTATATTTTGTCCTTTTTCTTAATTCAAGTTTAATATCTATACACATCTTTGTTCTGTTTTTTTTTTTTAGTTTATAGTTAGAATTATTAAATTCCCAGTGAAGTTTACTGTTTCAGTGCACTGATATCATTTTCCACAATAAAGTTTATTGTTAATAATCATGCCCCCTTTACATATCTTTGTCACAAGTGTTTGAGAACCACATTTGAGGGATCATTGCAAAAAATGTGCATTTATATGTATATTCTGTAGAATCAGCCAATATATATTGATATCAGAATTTTCTTTACTCCCTAATATCTGTATTGTTATCGGTTGGCCCCAAAACTCAGTATCAGTTTGACCCTATTATATACAGAGGAGAAGTGGACAGAGATATGTTGTATGTACAGTAGGAACAGCATGTGTACATTTGGTTAAGTATGCAGAATATAAACGACACCTGCAATAACGCTGTTAGAGTGGTGTGGACTTCAGTTGATCATGGCAGGATGTTATTAAACCATTTTAATGACAACAAATGCAAAACATTTGCTGCTTTTTTTTCGCTGGAACAAAAGTGATTTTAAGATATCACAAGGCTCAATTAACTTTTGATGGCCATTTATTATTATTTCTGACATTTTTTTCTGACAAATGATTAATCAAAAATATAACTGACAGTATAAGTTGTGAAAATAAGTCCCCCTTGTGTCTAATCATGCTTTTTGTGTTTCTGTAGATCTCGACAGCGATGGATACATCGTTGATTATGAACTCCATGAGCTCCTCAAAGAGGCCGGCCATGCCCTGCCTGGATACATGGTTCGAGAGATCATCCAGAAACTTGATCGCAACAAGGACAATAAGATCAGCTTTGAAGAGTTTTTGTCGGTATGTTAAATTGAGCTCAGAATAGTTTGCGCTGTTGAATTGCTCTGAGCTTTTTCTTACTGTGAGTTGGTCTTTGTTTTTCTGCTCTGCCTGAAGCACCTCGCCCTCCTCTGCTCAGAAACGCAACTTTTAGCAGCTACATGCTCGACAGAGTTGAAAGGCCTCTATACAGACACACACACACACGTACAGACTGAGGGAATGTGGAAGTGAGGTCAGCAAAGTGGTGTGGGTTCCAGTATTTTGTTTCAGTGGTGATGAGGGAGCAGTCATTTCCAGAGGCAGCTTCTGGTACAGAACTGCAGCAGGATTCAAACTGTTACGATCAGGAGGGTTGACCACAATGTAGCTGTTGTTCTCTGACAGCTCAAATGTGCTGTTTTAGGATACGTGGCTGTTTATTTAGTCATTAGTAAACTTAACCTATGAAATGACTATGAAAATGACCAATTGTTTGAATCTCTGACTGAACGCATTTTGGTCTTGAACTTTGGGCTCTGTAACTGTGAATTCTATAATAATAATAATGATAATAAACTTTTTTTATTCTGCTCCTTTTTTAAAGCAAAGATTTACACATGTAAAGGCTACATGGTCATTTACATGTGAAAATCAGGATTAAAATATTTCAGGACAATTGAAATCATAAAAAAGAATGAAATAAATAAAATGGATAAGACATATTAAAGCTGTAAAAACTAGAACTAGGGTTTATAGAAGGTGTTGGGGGGGGGGGGGATGTAAAGTGATTAAAATGTGATTGATTCTACAAGCTTCATATCCTTCTTTTACAGATTTGGCATCATTAAAAATAATTAAGGGTACACTTGTCTTGTTACACTCTGAAATTAATGAATATGTAATCTGTGGAGATTATCACTCTTGGCTCAAGGATTACCTGATTGATCCGTTGATTTTTGGGATACTGCGAGTTGACTGTTGCAGTCTGTAATGTTGTGTTCGTGTGCTGGCGGGAAGGGACGACATCCGGGACCTCCCAGTTGGCTGCTTAACAACATTGTGCCATTGTGTCAGAGAGGTGTGTGCTCCACCACAAGGCTTTGATAAAACTCCACTATACAAAACATGTTCCTATGGATGATAACAAACCAGTTTAAATGCATGCTGAGTGAATGTGAATATCCTCCTCAGTGCCCATACATGTGAATATTAAGCTTTAAAAAAAGAAAAAAAAGTTTTTGGCTGAGTTGTTGAATTGAGTGGAAATCTTTATTGTATGTGTGTGTGTGTGTGTGTGTGTGTAAAGGTCACGATTGTCTTGTTGTGGTTACCTCTTTTACCTAGAGTGCACAAAAAAATGCAAGTTAGCACCCTGTGACCTTGTTTATGTTTGTGGTGAAGTGTGCTGTGCTTTTTAAACAGTGCCAGGCTGAATAGCTCATTGTGTTCGAACGCCACACAGGGCCTGTCGGGCTGTGGTCACTGATGAAGCAGCAATAACTTGAGGTTCAGGAAGTGTCAGACGTATTACCATAGAATATGTATTGTCAAAGCGGCTTTGTCTGTAGCTGCTCACATGCGGTGCATTACTGATAAGCTTCATACAGTATGAACGCACACCGTAAAGCTCTTTATGGTCCCATTAATTGTTGGTGAGACTGTTTTTACTGTTGGGATGTGGCCAAGTTTGAGGGCGGTGTCAGTGCTGAGAATGATAACGGCTGTGTTACTGTTGATAACCTTAATGACACAATGACACTTTAATACCTATTATTTATTTATTGTATTTACTTATGTGTAAATGTGTCATGAAAGCACAGTCTCACTTTAAATCACTACAGCATACTTAAATGCACAACACAACATTAGTTGCTATCATGAACCTGACTTCTTCCTGGGTCTTTTTTATATGAATAAAGGGTTTTTTTCTCTCTCTCTCTCTCTCTCTCTCTCTCTCTCTCTCTCTCTCTCTCTCTCTCTCTCTCTCTATATATATATATATATATATATATATATATATATATATATATATATATATATATATATATATATATATATATATATATATATATATATATATATATATATATATATATATATATATATAGTTCAGAAACTATATATATATATATATATATATATATATATATATATATATATATATATATAGTTCAGAAACTATATATATATATATATATATATATATATAGTTCAGAAACTATGAGTCCAGATGTTTTGTCAGGCTGTTCAGTTGGCTTTATGTTTTCATGTCATTGAGGAGAAATTCCAGCTGCAATGCTGTGTCTGGCTGTCCTTGGCTGTCATTCTAGCTAACAGGAGCTCAATAAGACAACAAAGGATGCAGACAACAGTAAAAGGAGAGATGAGTGAGGCTTTTAAAATTGCTTTTCAAATTGTATGGCAGTTACCCATTTTAAGTTTTACGTATGAAAGGTAACTGTTACAAATCAATTCACCATAATATAGTCAATAGTCATAATATAATAAATCAGAACATGTGATTTATCTGGTTGGGAAGTTACTGCTTACAGAGATATTTAGTCATAATCTTTGTTAAAACTAAAAAAGCTGTAATTCTGACACAATAAACCTACTGTTAATTCAGGAATGTCAATCAATCACTTTTTGTTGTTTAGACGTTTAATTGGCCAAAGCAAGTTGTAGTGGTTAACTTTTACACTGTGTCTTAAACAGTAATGTAGGATCTAAGAGGCGTAGTGGTAATTGGTTTCTTTGGTGTTGTTGCAGATCATCCAGGAGCTGAGGGGCAGTGAAATAGCAAAAACTTTCCGCAAGGCCATCAACAGAAAAGAAGGCATTCTGGCTATTGGAGGGACGTCGGAGCTGTCAAGCGAAGGCACACAACACTCGTTCTCCGGTACGTTCGTCTGTTTCCTCCCTCCAGCTGCTGCTAATGTTTGTCATAAACTGTTGACTTTGTACCTTCTGCAATTCAGGCACAGATGCTTCATTTACCATTGAAGAAGTCCATAATGGACAATATGGCCCACTTTAATGAGTCATTATGAACGTTACAGTGACATTAACGCCTGTATATGTTCACCCTCACAGAGGAGGAGCGATACGCTTTTGTAAACTGGATCAACACTGCTCTGGAAAAAGACCCTGACTGCCAACATGTCCTGCCCATGGATCCCAACACAGACTCTCTCTTCACGTCTGTTGGAGACGGTATAGTCCTCTGGTGAGTGTTCCTGTTTTCACTTTTTCACACTATCCCCTCCCTCACCTGCTGTAGCTACCTCTATGAAATAAATATCAAACACCTGCATCTCACTCTACTCACTGTTGTGTTCACATTACGGCTGAATAAAAGAGCCTGTATTGGTCATCCACAGCAATGTTTTACTTCACATTGCAGTGGTGATAGTGATAGTGCTACATTCATAAAAAAATATTTAGAAGTTAATACATATTGTTCCACATCTATATATGTATATATATATATATGTGAGTAGAAACATGAATGATGAAAATTTTATTTTTGTTTCTGTATTTTTATTTATTTTTTTGTACACAGCAAAATGATCAACCTGTCAGTGCCAGACACCATTGACGAGAGGACCATAAATAAGAAGAAGCTGACACCGTTCACAATACAGGTCTGTTAGATTTACATCTGTGCTGCTTTTTTTTCTTACTTTTGATGTGCGTTTCCTCTCAGCTGATGCTTTATGTACCTTACAGGAGAATCTCAACCTGGCCCTGAACTCCGCTTCTGCCATTGGTTGCCATGTCGTGAACATCGGCGCTTTAGACCTGAAAGAGGGGAAACCTCACCTGGTGCTGGGCCTGCTGTGGCAGATCATCAAGATCGGTCTGTTTGCTGACATCGAGCTCAGCAGAAATGAAGGTACAGGGCATGGTTGAGATTTCTGTTTACATAACACGTGTTTGAGTCTGTGTCCCGATCACTAGGGTTCCCTGGTCTGTTGTCAGGTAGCTTTTAACTGATAATTAACACCCCCTCCACAGCACTGGCAGCATTGCTGAGAGACGGGGAAACCCTGGAGGACCTGATGAAGCTGTCTCCAGAAGAACTGCTGCTACGCTGGGCAAACTTTCACCTGGAAAATGCTGGCTGGCAGAAGATCAATAACTTCAGCTCTGACATCAAGGTAGTGCTACTCACTGAAACTGAAAGCACTTTGTTCACATGGTATTTTAACAGTAAATGATTGCGCCTCCTCTGCAAATCATTTTCTAACTTGCGGTTTTCTAACCTTATTTGGCACTCGTTTATTTTCATGCACTTCTTTAGTAACCAAGTCCACCAACACAGGTGTCTATCAGCACACCGGGACAAGCAGTGTTTGCACAAACTCACTCAAATATCCGCCTCCACTGCTCCAGAAATAGGATTGAATTGTTAGTGTCTCTGTCAGCTAACACAGGCAAACTGTCAATTGTGTATGTAAGCATTTAAAGATATTATTTTGTCTCTCTGGCAAAATGAATCTTACTATTGAAGTTCTGTTAAATAATTGTAACAACTGTCAGATATAAAGTGTTAGTTGGTTGGAAAATGTCATTAAACTTTTCGGCCATAAATCAAACAGGCAGGTATACGAGGAGCTACTGCACCTGTCCTCATCTGGTTATCCATGTGATTATTTTCTCATGCTATCGCTTCCATGACTGTTTTATAGAAATCGAACGTTTTCTGAGAAAAAGAACATTTGTTCTTTCTATTCTAATTAGTGTACATCAAAGTATTTTATATATATTCTTCAACAGTACACGCTACATTTTACAGATTAATTCTCTGAAATGTCATCTTACAATTCAATATTTGTTTCTGCATATAGTTTCATAGTTTATACTTTAATATATGCCAAACGTACTGTTCATAAAGCAAATGTAATGCATATACAAGACTACACACTTGAGGAAAACATTTAAATGCCTGATAAAACAGGTGATGGACAAAATGCAAAACAATGTGCTCACTACAAGTTGAGTTTAAGTTTATCAATACCTCAAAATGTGGCATTTATTAGCATTTATTCTACAGCTAGACAAAAGTTAGTTATGTAACACAGTGGAACTTCTTTTTCATTAATTAGTAGATATCTAATTGTTTTTGTTTATTTGTATTATCTTCCAGGACTCAAGGGCCTATTTCCACCTCCTGAATCAAATCTCTCCAAAAGGAACCGACGAGGAGCAGCCACGCATAGACATCAACATGGCAGGCTTCAGCGTAAGCACATCGACCGTTGAGAATCTTCACCACATGGTGACAGCTGTACAGCGTCTCTGATTGTAGCGTTTGTTCTGTGTGTTGTTCAGGAGAAAGACGACATGAAGAGGGCAGAAGCCATGCTGCAGCAGGCTGACAGGCTCAGCTGTCGACAGTTTGTCACCCCAGCTGACGTCGTCAGTGGAAACCCCAAACTCAACCTTGCCTTTGTGGCCAATCTGTTTAACAAATATCCAGCTCTGACCAAACCTGAGAATGAGGACATTGACTGGGGACTGTTGGAAGGTGGGTATGGAGAGCTGGAGGAGTTTACTCAAATTTCAGATTGGACCTTTGTAGACTTTTCACAAATTTCCCACTATGTGTCCGCTGCTATCATGAAGGCCCACTGGAGAATTGGCTGTAAACTAATAATGTCTAAATACATACATAGCAATCTGGATAGAAAAAATCCTCTGTAACCTTGCAAGTAAATTCAGGAATAATAAGTAAATTGTTTGATAAAGTGGATTTTTTTTTTTTTATGTAGACTAAATTCAAACAAGAAACTGTCTTGTCTTCCATGTTTGCCCCAAAGCTCAAACTCCAAAGCAACAGAGTTACAGCCTGAGAACAACCAGCTCTGAACAAACAACTGTTTTTTGTTAGCTACCAAACTGGCCTACAGGCCGAGCAGAGAAACTCATTTTAATATCAGGAAGTGACAAGAAACCACTCCTAACTTTGGCTCCCACTGTATACATAAGTTAGTAAACAGATCACATGTTTACAACAAGTCAGTGACAACCAGATGATTGTGGTTTGAGTTAAAAGAGTGATATCAGTGATATCAGAAATGTCAGTGAGGTCTATTTGGTTCTGATAAGAGCGACAATGTGCATGTTTTAAACCACAGTGACTGTTACTGATACCTCCCATGATCCTTTTCTGTCTAGGTGAGACACGAGAAGAGAGGACATTCCGAAACTGGATGAACTCCCTGGGAGTAAACCCACATGTCAATCATCTGTATGGGTACGTACCACAGACGAAATACGAGGAGACAGTTCGCTTCACTCACTACACTATTTATGTAATGTTAATGAATATCAAACACAATCTTGTCTTGTAGAGACCTGCAGGATGCCATGGTCATCCTTCAACTCTACGAGAGAATTAAAGTGCCTGTTGACTGGAACAACAAGGTCAACAAGCCGCCTTACCCCAAGCTGGGAACCAACATGAAAAAGGTAAATTAGAATTTCCATTACAAGTTCATATCTGAGGGGAAAAAAAATCCTCAATGGCTGTCTTTTGCCAATTATTTTATTTTTCTGTCCCAAGTTGGAGAATTGCAACTATGCAGTGGAACTGGGCAAAACAGCCAAGTTCTCCCTCGTTGGCATCGGCGGGCAGGACCTGAACGACGGCAACGCTACCCTGACTCTGGCGCTGGTGTGGCAGCTAATGAGAAGGTGAAACATCACTTCACGCTTTGTTTTTCCAATAAAAAAACATAAATTAACCAGAGTGTCCAGTTCACATGCATAATAAATACACTGTCTCTCCTCTCTTTCAGGTATACATTGAATGTACTGGAGGAACTGGGCGATGGACAGAAAGTAAATGATGACATCATTGTAAAGTGGGTCAACGAAACATTGGCGGAGGCTGGAAAATCAACTAAGATTTCAAGCTTTAAGGTGAACCAGTCTTCCCACTTTTTGTTTACATTTCTGTGAGAATAACTGTAGAGTAACGTTGACTTGCTGTAAGGAGTTTTTACATTTTCACTTCATTAAACTGTAGATAAAGGGATTTATCTCTGAGTCTGAGTGCAAACCACTGAATTTTATCCTTTGTATTCGATCCTTGATCTGTGTGTTGTGTGGTGATCAGGACAAGGAGATCAGCAGCAGCTTGGCAGTATTGGAACTGATCGACGCCATCCAGCCCGGAAGCATCAACTACGACCTGATAAAAACTGGCAGCCTTTCTGAAGACGACAAGCTGGAGAACGCCAAGTAAGATTTTTCTGTGACAAAACCAGAAAAACAACCAGCCATTTGTAATTTTTTATTTCACTCACTACATTTTAACATTTTTTTTTTTAATGTAAGTAAACCTCTCTGTCCTTCCTTAGATACGCCGTCTCTATGGCGAGGAAGATCGGAGCTCGTGTCTACGCTCTCCCAGAAGACCTCGTGGAGGTCAAGCCCAAGATGGTGATGACAGTCTTTGCCTGCTTGATGGGTCGGGGGATGAAGCGAGTCTAAGAGAACTGGCTGCGATCATTGTGACACTTACTATACTCGTACCCACAAGCCATTAGTGTTTTGAAAGAGCCCCTAACTGAAGGAATGAAGAATGTTTTTTTTTGAATGAGTATAACATGAAGTCAAAATCAGAAATTTGCATGCACCCCCGCCTCTTTTGATTAACGGAGGTGTTCACTGAAGAATCATGTGCTGTCCTCTTATTTAAAAGTGAGCCAGCATATAAATTTCCGAAGAGCTGGGCCTCGTGTTACAGGACAACTTGTTACTTTCAATATGCAGAACTCTTGATTAATGTAAAAGAATGCTGTTTTGTTTTGTTTTTTTTTAAAGCGAGTATGCATATTTCCAGCTGCAAGGTTGTTTACATATTTTTACTCAGACTGATAAGTAAATTATATCCTTGACTAAGCATCACACATTCCTGAATACCATACTCATTAGTAAATGCTTGACAAGGCAAAAGAGAGGCACAATGTTTAGGTGGAGCACATGTCATATAAACACCTAAACATTCCCTCTTCACTCAATGAAGTACAAGCATGTCTTAATAACTGGCACCATAAACTTCTACATATCTGATTACAGAAGCCATAAGGTCAAACTATAATAATCACCAGCCTTTATGTGCTCTCTGTATTCCTGTACTCGTCATTTGTTTTGTTTCTTGGGATTATTACGTGAGGTAAAATGCTGTTCTTTGGGGTGTCTGGTCTTTGTTGTATTGGGCTTCTGTTTTTGTCTGTTACGTTGGATGAGGAGCAGGCTGACTGGACTCTCCTGGCTTCTGCTGTGCCTTCTTGTCTCGAAGACGACTTATACTCGTACTTTGAGGTTTTTCCCTCCCCTCCCCCCCTTTTTGTATTCAACATTACCAAATATAAACAGTTACTTCATTCCAGGTAGCTTCATGATATTCTACGACAATGGCCGAATTGTATTTGGTCTCGTGTTCATGTCTACTCTTAAAGCGCTTCACATGTAACAATAAATATGACTTTGAAAAAGACTACAGTGTTTTCTCTTTGTCAGTGTCCACCACAATCTGTTAATTCACTGCTGTCATCTTTACTGAGCAATGACAGTGAATCAAATGTGTTTATATTATTTATCTCTCTGGTTTAGAACTATTTTTAAATGAAACCCCTTCAATATATCATCAGAGTCAATATCTTCTGAAATTTAACACGTTTGCCACAAGCAGTTTATGATAAGAGTGTTTAGACTTTTCAACTAAATGTTTATTACATATAAAGTTGTATATCTTTGTGTATCTACAGGTATCTCATGGAAAGAAACTCTTTTTTTTGTTTCACAACACTGTTAAAAATATCAATAATTAGATCATAGTGAGCTTTAAAGCTGTTAAGATGCAAGACCAGTGCTCAACATCTGATCATTCAGACATCTGTTCAGGCTAACGAAGTAATGTACACACTTGCTTTTAAGTAAATAAAATGTTTGAAACAAGTTGTCTAAAGAATCTCAACACAGCGTCCATGTAGAAGTTGGAGCTTTCAATTGCATCACACGCATCCTCATTCTCAGCAAAAGGAGTTGACACGGTATTGTAGATGTTCAATCTTGTGGTGAGATTGTGTTTTTGTCACCTGCTGTTTCCAAAGTCAAAAATGAACTTAAATCTCAATTTTCAAGCGAATACGGATGAGACGTTCTTTAATTGTCCAAAAGATCAAATTTCTTCAAAGAAAAGAAACGTTAACATTTGTATTGCCATTTCTCTATTTACTGAGAAACATCTTGTCATATGATTAAATCTTTGTGGTGATATTTTATTAGCTGAATTAAATGTACCTCAAACAACAACAACCTGCCGGAGGAAAACAGCGGACACTAACTTTTTATGATCTGAGGTCTCACTTTTTACTGCTGTCTGCTTCTCCTTTTGCTTATCTAGCTTTTTGTTGCAGCCATCAAGCTTTTATGTTCTTCCCTCTTTTGCATTGTAAAACACACCTGTAAAATAGCACCTCATAAAAAAGATTTATCGTTATTTGTGTTTTTTCTCCCTCCTGCCATTTGATACTTATCCAAGAGAAACAGGGTATTCAATAATTCAAGATTTCTGCAAACACTTAAATGAAGTATAAATGACAATAGTTAATACTTTAACTATTATTCTGGGGACAGTTTGAATTTTTCGATATCTTATAACTATCGTCTGTTTGCTCTTCTCACTAGTTGACAAGCAGGATTTATTTACAGTCCATCAACAGTCTCGTAGTACAACAGGGGATAGTGGTGGCAGATTGTAGTTTACTGTTCACTGGCCTGAATCTCAGTCAGATGTAAAGCTCCACTCCCTGAAGAGTTTCTCAGTAAGTTTTCCAGCAGTTCCCACTTCTCAGGATCTGACAGGCTCTGTCAGAGAGCTGGATGATCATAATAAGGAGGAGGAAGAGGAGGGGGCGGAGGCAGTGGTGTGTCTCCTGTGGCCTTCATCATCTGGATGTCCAAGCTCCATTTGTACCTGTGTGTTTGTGTGAGGTCGGAAGGAGAGTTTGGGTTTTTAAAGGATTTTTAGGATTGAACAAAAAAGGAGTCAAATCACAAATACCTGAGACCTTCAATAGACCAGCAATGATTAACTGATCTAGCAATAAGTCGTTGATCAACTGAAAAGGAATAGACAACTATTTTGATGATTGAATAATTGTTTCAGTCATTTTTCAAACAAAAATTCCCAACATTTTCTGGTTCCCGCTTCTCATATGTGACAGTGTTTCTGTCATATATGACAATGCACTGAAGGTGTGTTTCGGGAGTTTGACATTGGTGTCCAGCGGTCTGTATTTGAGTCTGTTGTATCATACTTTGTTGAAAGTTTCTTCAGTAGCAAAGAATATTGCCAGGGTTATTTTCTTTTTTGTCGAAGTTTCTATGAATGTCTTCTGATAATTGAAGGATGTTGTCTGTGGTGGCTCTCCTGTTCCTGTGACCAGCTTGGTGAATTCCTAGGAGGCCCATTGAGTATGTGGTTGGTGAGGCATGAAGTGAGTACTCTTTCAAACAGATTTCTTGTGTGACTGAGAAGGCGTATGGGGTGGTAGCTTATGGCATTGTGTGGATCTTTTCCTGGTTTATGGATCATAGTGACAACAGCAACCTTCCACAGTGAGGGGAAATGACCAGTTATGAGGCAGGTGGAGAAGAGCTGTCCAAGGTGCTGGAGATAAGCGGCTGATGCTTGTTTTATTAGTGTGGTGTCAACGTTGTCTTCCCTGGGTTTTTTCCCCCCTGTTTTTCATTTTTTCAGATGCAGTTGTATTTCTTCTATTCTTTCTGGCTTTGTGAGGAGATGGTGCTCCTTAATGGGATTGGCTATGTTTGTCTCTATTGTTTCCTGTTTTGCCATTTCTTTGTCAACCTTTCCATTTATTGTTGAAGTATGAGTAATTTGGGCATAAGTGGACGTTTTCAAGGTGATTACGGAAGAGTGTGGATTATTCTCTGTTGTCACTGATGATTGTGCCCAAGGATTTGAGTGGTGGTGTGTTGTTGTTTTCTGAATCTCCATTTAGGCTCTTTATTTTTGCCAGAAAATCCAGGGATTGGTGTCCTGGTTGAGTTTGTAGAATGTGTTCCAGGTGGACTTATCTGAACCTGATGAATTCTCTTTGCAGTTTCCATGTATGTCTTATGAGTTGGAGAAAGTGGGGTTAATGCCTGTGTCTTAGCAGGGTTTTGGGGTATTGTTTCCTCTCTGGCTCAGGTGAGAAGCTGGCTTAACAGTGTTGCTTGTTGCTCCAGACCTTGGGGGGTGATTATAAATGTGGTGTTCTTTAGTTTTTTCTTCTATGTTTGATCTGTATATTTCACATTCTTCTTTTTGTAGTTACACTACTTCCTTGGGGTTGCTTGTAGATGAGGGGAAAATGTGGTAAGAACAGGAAAGTGGTCACTGCAGAGATGGTTTATGGTGGAGAACTGAATCAACTCCAGAATGTCTGTGCGGCCTGTTTGGGGGGATATATAGGTGGGTTCGTGTGTGTTGATAGTTGACAGATTTGTGTTATTTAGAATCTGTTTGAGTGCTATGCTGCTTTAATTTGTTTTTTGCAGTGGAAGTCTATGTGCTGAAGATCTGTCTTGATGAGGGAATGACTAGGATTGAAAATAGCTTTAAACAAGGCGCTGAGGGTTTGTTCTAGGGGGACAGTAGATGCTAGTGACTGTGATAGGATGATGTGAGAGGATTTTCATTTTGGTTGCAACATATTTGTTTCCTTTCAGTTCCTAACTGACTGGTGGAAATTTGTGGGGTCATTATCAAGGTCATTGCTACCACGTGGTTTGTTAGTGCTCCTGGCGGTTGTGATAACAGTCGTTAGAGTCATTGGAGTGACCTGAAGCCAAGTGTAAATGACAGTCGTTGGAGTTGTCACATGAGACCAAATGTGAGTGGTTGTTAAGTCTCTTAGGAAGGGATGAAAGGCTGCATTGTAGGTTAGAGTTAAGTGGTGTCATAAAACTCTTCCTCTTCCTCCCTTCCTTCAGGGATGGTTTCTGGATACTTTGACATAGATGGCCTCCTTCACTCCTCTTTCAAACCATCTGTCCTCCCTATCCAAAATATTTATGCTGTTGTCCTTGAATGAGTGTCCCTTATCTTTCAGGTGTAGGTGAACTCCTGAGACCTGAGGAGTTGGTCTTCCTGTGTTTAGCTATGCGTTTGTTTAATGGTTGTTTAGTTTCCCAATATACAAGTCATTACTGACTCACTGCACTATATTGCTTTTCCTGTGTTTTGGTGTGCAGTCTTTCGGGTGGACCAGTTTCGGTCTTAGTGTATTGCTGGGTTTGAAAAACATTTGGATGCAGTGTTTGTTGAAAATCCTCCTGACTTCCTCTGATACTCCAGACATGTAAGGAATGATGATGTTGAGCATTTAATCTTCTTTTCTTCACCACTCACAGTGTTGATGTTCATCCTGGATCTTGTGGCTGTTTTCACAGTTAGTGTATCCATGAGCTTCAAATGCATCCTTCAGGTGTTTGCGCTCCTGCTCTTGGGCCTGAGCACCTATTGGTACATTATCAGCTCAATGGTGCAGGGTCTTCATAACTCCTAGATTATGCTCCAGTGGATGGTGTTGTTGTATTGTGTTGATGTTTCTCATTATTCTCAAGTGTAAGAGAGAAGAAAGGTGCTGCCAAGAGATTTTCCCAGAAGACTGCTCACCCTAAACCTGACATCTGGGCTCTTAACCATTCAAAGATCTCCCCGCCCTACATCTGTTGTTGCACCTCTCCTCCCATCCTGCCAACCTCCTGCACGTGCTCACTCCATCAGAGGACCAGGTGGACCACGTGTCCACTCTCCTGAGATGAAGAGGGGAACACACTTTAAGAGGAGGCTCACAGAAAATGTTGCAAGAACGGGACATGTGATTTTTTTCTTTTTTCTGTAGGAGTAGCTAAAGGATGCAGAGATTTTTTCCTTTCATAACATCCGATGTGGGCACCGAGGATGGATTGGCCAGGAAAAAGCTGCTCTGGGTGTGTCTGTGTGAAGTCACCATAAGGATTTTACTGGAGTAACTGGAGGAAACTAAAGGTAGGAACAAGGATATGTATCAGTTTATTTATTTTTTCCAAGATTTTTTGGCATACATATGATGCTAATAATCCACACTGCTCCTTTTGTGAAGAATACGGTTTGATTACAAATAATGACAATTTCTTCGCTGAGCTATCATGTTTCAGTAAAACAGGTTTTATTTCAGGTTTAGAGAGCAGAAAAAAGGAAAAAGGAAAAAGCTTTAATTACGGATTTGTAATTTCCTAAAGATTTCCTTGGAAATTTCCTAAATGTAACTATATAATTTGGTAGAGAAAATAAGAATTTCCCTGCAAACCTCAAGTAAATATGTATTAATTATTCATTTATTATTTGTCATTTATTCTTCATATATGTTAAATTGTATGCTTGCCTGAAGACAATCACTTAATTGGAAGTGTATCAATTAAACATTGTCTCTCATGTTCCTGCAATTAGTACCAAATGGGGATAGGAATAATTGGTTATTAAGTTATGGATTAAAGTGTTTTCTTTTTAAATCAAGCTACTTTTTTAGTCCAGTAAACAATGTAGTTTGTCTCTCTGAAGTTGAATAAATGCAGGTTTATTTAACTCAGCTACCAGACAGTCATGATACATACAAGACACACTTTGCTTTCAGTCAGCACTCTGGTTTCCTAAGTGATGCAGCTCCTGAGGGAGAGCAGTTGATTGGCTCGCTGAGTCTCAGAGCCTCAGGCCGACCGTGTGTGTGTTTTCGTTAATGATCCACCAATTAGTCACACAATGGTAACAGTCGTCTAAACACCCCGTCATCTGTCTGCACCTCAGAGGGTGAACATGTGTCCCTGCCCCCATGTTCCGTGTGACAAAAACTGTTTTTTGTGTTTGGAAATGGATTTTGGGGCGAACTTCCTCCCCACATTTCAAACAATACTACGTCCGCATTGTGTAACTGCACTGACTTCCCCTTGTAGGTTGCTTCAGTTACCACGGTAACCTCCGGCTGTGTGATGGGCCAAATGAGAGACTGTGGCAGACAGTCCCAGTCGTCCCCCTGTCCCCTGACTATAATCTGTCATACGCACCATAAACATTGAGACTCCCTGTCAACTATCAACACTTTCCTCTCCTCAATTGAAAACATGTTCAACAATCCCAGTCATTACATGAGAGGCTTTAAAGGTGCCCATATTAACATTGAAATAATGTTTTTTCTTGCTTGCTTTACGTTTGAATATATTTTTGCACAAAACAAGGACTGTGGATTTTGTGAAAGTGTATTGTGAAGGGATCTTTTCATGGTCAGTATGAACAGGATGAATGATTATAACCAGAAAAAAACATTTCAATGTTGTTATAGAAACCTGACCTGAAAAATGTACTTATCCTTTAATATGAGTGTTTGTCCTCACTGGCAGATCTGAAGATGACGGGCCAGGCAGCGGAAAGAGATCGGTCGCCCCACAATCTGTCAGTGAAGACCACCTTGGAAGAGGAGAGCGACAGAGCTGAGAGTATTCTAAGCAGGTGATGACAATTAAATGTTAAATGTTGTTATTTTTTCAATATGTTTGTTTGAGAAAAACAAACTGTGAGACTTTCTTGATAACACAAAGATGCAGCTTTACACAAAAGTAAAATGTTACATGTGTTTTCCTCTCAGGGTGCCATCTGTCTGTGATGACACATCCTCAGAGCTACAAAGAGTCGCTACTCTTGATCCTCACGGAGGCAATTCCAGAAATTCTTTTCAAAGAAATGGAGCAATCTCAAGGTAAAATTATCTTACAGCTGAGCTGTGGCTCGTCAGCCTTCTTCACAAAGATTACATAAACTGATTGGACAGGGAGGACAAAACGCAAAAAATAACACTGCTACCTTTTTTTGTAGCAAAGGTTGTCTGGTCTTGTTTTTTTAAAAAAGCCTTTGACTGCTTTTTCAGACAAAATTAATATCAATTTAAAAAAGTGTTTTGTTAAAGTCTTTTCAATATCACAGCCTGTACCCATATCACTTGTTAAAAAACTTGTACTAGGAGCATAAAAGTGGCCCTTTAGTCGTCTTCTGCTGTCATTGCATAAAACTGGCTTTATAAGCTTCTTGATGCCCTTCCAGCTGTTTCAAGACTTTTATACTTAATATTTTAAAATAAAGGCCATATAAAGTAATGTCTCCAAAATTATATATTTAATTTTACATACTGAGAGCAGTGTCCTCTTCCTAATTTGAGCCATGAAATGACAATCTGATGGTGTTTATGTTGTTGTGCTTTAACAACAATTTTATTGATCTTTTAGAAATAATATTGTCTCCTAGTTCTTGGGTTAGCAACTTCCTTTAAGATACAGTATGGTTTTCTTTTCATATTCAGTATTCTGTTGAGATATTTCAATAGAAATGTCACAACTGTGTTGCCAAACTAATCCACACCTGGTGTTTAATTTTTAAAGAGGTTGTACATGTCCCCTATTTGTGTGTCAGATTTGTGAGCCTGGTGGTGAGACTGAGGGAATGGGCACACAGGAGCCTGATAGAAGAGGAGGAGCGGCCGGACTCCTTCCTGGAGCGCTTTCGTGGCCCCGAACTGAGAACTGCCCCCAGCCGCATCAGCAACACGCAACCAGATGCCAATGCCAAAGGGATATTTAAGTATGTCTGCCTGCTTGAACCACCACAAAGCACTTTGATGACTGTATGCATTACAATGGGTGACCAGAAAAATGGAAACAGCTGGACTTTTAAATCCTCTCCAGCAGAGCAGTCCTATCTGATATTGTTGATATCACAGATATTTTAAGGGTCACAGAGCAAAAAGGGGCACCTCTCTGCACAGAGGATTGCTGCAAGTTAAAACTACCAAAATAACAATATTTTCATTGTAGAGCTATTGCACTCCATAGTTTCAGTTTATCATTACAGTAATGTGTACTGTACTGTGTCTGATTGTATTATTTGCAATCTGTTTATGTTTTCAGGAAAAAGTGGGATTTATTTGTGGTGTCCCCATCCGATAATGCGTACTACCGCTGGTTATTTGTTATTGCCACAGCAGTGCTCTACAACTGGTTCCTTGTTGTAGCCAGGTAATAACACTACAGTCGCTGTGTGTTGGGGCCCCTACAGCCTCAGAGATCGGTGATGGATGTTGTGAATGGTTGTTCTGTCCATAACTTAGATTGAAGCAGTAAATCATTTTCTTTTTTATCTACAGGGCATGCTTTGACAAGTTACAGGTGGGCAATTACATCTGTTGGCTGGTGTTGGACTACCTCTCTGACATTGTGTACATAATGGACACTTGCGTCCGACTTCGCACAGGTAAAAATATACCTTCTGGCCTCAAAACACAACGCAGTTTTATTGCTAAGCCTTAAAGGCCCTGTGTGCGGACTTTTTTTATACAATTAGTCAAAGATGGATATGCTTTTGTTTGTAGAAAATATGTGACAATCCTGGTGAAAACTGGCAGAGACTTTGCTCTAAGTATTATACAATCAGTATGGTCTATGTCTGGGAGGATTCTCACAGGATAGCCAGAAGTGCTTAGTCAAAGGCAACTGGACTTACATTCATGGTATTATTTAAGGCAGGTGATGTGAGTCTATGCTAAAAAGAACTTTAGTGTCATTTGGGTCTATTACTATGGCCAACAGAATAATGGGAGCTGAAAAAACTTTTTCCTGTTTCTGGACACCTGACTATTGTTAGTTATTGTTATTGTTGTTATTGTTAGTTTGTCACCCTCATGTCCCTCGTTTTTGGTCTCCACCAGTTCCTGGGAGAAATACCTGGCTCTTTAGCTGCTAAATGCTCCACTATCTTCACAATCTACTTGCTAACTTTGTCTGCCTGACATTGGGTGCTGGTCAGTGGGTGCATGGTAAGTTATCAGAGATTTATCACTGAAAACGGCTGTCTGCTGCCCAGCTGCTGGAAACAAAATTAATAAGCAGTGAGACTGAACCAAACAGTTTCAGGACAGATCCAAACCAAAACAATAAGCTGAAAGATGCTAAAATGGAGGAACTGCAGGAGATAATTCTCTGAGAGTTTGTCACTGCAAGCAAAACTTTTCACATCAAACATAGTAATTTGAACCACTTTTCATAGATATTGTACCATGAATCTTTAAAGTGCCAATAATCAATGTTTTTTATAATAACAATGTATCAAATGACAATGTAATTTTAGAGGCATCGCTTGCAGTGATGAGCCTACATTATTACCCAACTCTGCAGCTCCCCTCAGCTTTACAGAGCTTTATAGCGAGTTTCAGCCTATTGTTTAGCTGTCCGACAGTAACTTTACTGTTTTGCTTCACTCTCATCATTCTCATTGCATCGTTTCCGGAGAAAAATCTCTAAAAACCACTGTACACAACCTGCGCAGCACCAAATGGCAGACAGACACAGTTAGCAACAAGCTGGTGAACAGAGTGGAGCATTTAGCAGGTAATGAGCCAGATATTTCCCTCAGGAGTTGTTAGAGAGCAAAAACGGAGCTAAAAGAGAGCAAATATTCGTCTTCTGTTCTGTAGAAACACAACTCCAAACGAATGATAATGTTG
This sequence comes from Euthynnus affinis, assembly GCA_029490765.1. Taxonomy (NCBI): domain Eukaryota; kingdom Metazoa; phylum Chordata; class Actinopteri; order Scombriformes; family Scombridae; genus Euthynnus; species Euthynnus affinis. The sequence continues at coordinate 9,189,383 of CM055854.1, read as the reverse complement.
CTCCATAACTGCTGGATGTGTAAATAATCAGCTGTTTGCTAACAACTTAATATATCAACTAAAAGGTAATGATATGCCAGTGTTGTGTTCACAACTTTTTCTGCAGTTTTTAGTTTTTTTATACACAGTTGAGCTTCATCTCATGATAAGAACTGACTTTCAGACATAAAACACAACAGTGAGCTGAGAAATAATTGCTCAAAGGAATTTGTGCTCTATTTTTCTTGTCTCAGGGTTCCTGGAACAAGGTTTGATGGTGAAGGATCATGTCAAGCTCAGAGACAGCTACGTCCGAACACTGCAGTTCAAGCTGGATGTGGTGTCCATCCTGCCTACTGACCTGGCATACATCTCCACCGGCATCCACACACCACAACTGAGGTTCAACCGTCTGCTGCGTTTCCCACGCATGTTTGAGTTCTTCGATCGCACTGAGACACGCACAAACTACCCCAACATGTTCCGTATCTGCAACTTGGTGCTTTACATCCTGGTCATCATTCACTGGAATGCCTGCATTTACTACGCTATATCTAAGTCTTTGGGATTGGGCTCAGACACTTGGGTGTTCCCAAACATCTCCAAACCTGAATATTCCTCCCTGACTCGGAGTTATGTCTATTGCCTGTACTGGTCGACTCTTACTCTTACCACTATTGGAGAGATGCCTGCACCGGTGCGAGATGAAGAGTACCTATTTGTGGTCTTTGACTTTCTTGTTGGAGTGCTAATCTTCGCCACAATCGTGGGAAACGTTGGCTCTATGATTGCCAACATGAATGCCACCCGTGCTGAGTTTCAAGCTCGGATAGATGCCATCAAACACTACATGCACTTCCGCAAAGTTAGCAAAGAACTGGAGACGCGTGTCATTAAATGGTTTGACTACCTCTGGATCAACAAGAAAGCAGTAGACGAGCAGGAGGTGCTAAAGAACTTGCCAAACAAACTGCGTGCAGAGATTGCTATTAATGTACACCTGGAGACCTTGAAGAAAGTACGCATCTTTCAGGACTGTGAGGCCGGACTGCTGGTGGAGCTTGTACTCAAACTACGCCCGCAGGTCTTTAGTCCAGGAGACTACATCTGCAGAAAAGGGGACATAGGAAAGGAGATGTATATCATCAAAGAGGGGAAGCTGGCTGTGGTGGCTGACGACGGGGTCACCCAATACGCTCTCCTCACCTCTGGCAGCTGCTTCGGGGAAATCAGCATCCTGAACATAAAAGGTAGTAAAATGGGAAATCGTCGGACAGCCAACATTCGCAGCTTGGGTTATTCTGATCTCTTCTGCCTCTCTAAGGACGACTTAATGGAGGCAGTAACTGAGTATCCAGATGCTAAGACTGTGCTGGAGGAGAGGGGCCGGGAGATCCTGATGAAGGAGGGTCTGCTGGATGAGAACGCAGAGAGTGGCGGGATGCAAAAAGAGGACACAGAGGAGAAGGTGGAGAGGCTGGAGTCCTCTCTGGACACCCTTCAGACTCGCTTTTCCCGCCTTCTCAGCGAATACACACACACTCAGCAACGGCTGAAGCAGCGCATCACTCTACTAGAGCGGCAGCTGAATCAAACGGACTGTGGCGCAGATGCAAATGATGACATGGATGCAAATGCAGAGACGGTCAATGAAATAGACCCTGGGCCTGTTGCCCATACAGAAGGGTCTCCTCATCAGAATAATGCACAAAAAGAGGGCAAAAAAATCCCAACGTCAAAACATTAACCGAATCACCAAGGAGCTTTTAGATCCATTTCTCCTGACACACTTTGATTCAGACTCAGTAAGAGTATAGAAAAACTTCATGACGTCCTTTTCCACTTCCATTGTGAGAACGTTCTTTCAGTTTAGCTGAGTGTAAAGGGATGTCTGCATGTCAATAAACATGAAAATAAATCAGACAAAACTGCCCAAGCAGTCTTTAACCACTGTGTTGAGTGTGTGTGTTAATGGTGGCTTTAGAGATACTTCATGGATGCAGACTCAAACTAAAGAGGGTGATTTCAGCAAAAGTGGGCCATCTAAGCATTGCCTTATTTTACTAATTGACTGGATAGAAATAACAAAGTTTTTTATCCTGAAATCTTGCCACAACACTATTTATCACTCAACAACCATTGCTATTGCTATTGACATCATCATTTTAGGTGTGGCTAGAAGTCACACAAGACTGGCTGTTCCGCATGTGCTCAGGGAAAGTGGAGCGGCATAAGCATAAAGGAAAAAACATAAGGGATTTATTGAAATATGAATTAGCTACAGCAGACATATTATCTTATTAAAGCCATTATGACTCCCAGTTCAAAATAAAAGTGCACAATATTGTCTTTAATTTTCCTCAGGTGTTGACCAAAATCAGGACAGTGCTTTGTTGAAAAATGGGACACATTTTTAAGCATGATTCATGCAGTATTCCAGCAATATTATATATTTTAGTTTAATAATGGACACGTTTGATGAGGCAGGTTCAGTGGTTGGAGATTTTAACACTGTAAAGCAGAGGTTGCTAGTTCAAGTCAGATCAAGGAGGTCAAATTTTTGATATATATATATATATATATTTTAAATGTATGTCTATATAACTATATTTTCTATTTATTTATCCCAATACATTCTTTTTGGTCCTAGTTAAACCTATATTAGTATACATACCATAGGGTCCAAAAGTCTCAGATCAGTGATCTCAGATTTTGGGACCCTATTGTATTTCTAATAGTAGGTTATCTGTTACAAAAAATGTCCTCCATAGCCACTCAGTCAGTTTACAGGCAAGGAGATAGAGAAATGCAAAATAGCAAGAATAAAAGATGAAGCAGGAAAGTTTTGTCAACACAAAGATGAAAGACAGAAGAAAGTTAAGAAAGGCAGAAAAGGAGTTCAATCAATTCAGTGGATTGAGGAAAAAGAATGAAGTGAGTCACAGATGAGTATAAGGAGTTGCTTAAGGTAAACCTTTTCTAAAAGAGTCAATAATTTGTCTTGTCTGTAAAAGTCACTGTAGATCAGTGTTTCACTGCAGCAGATAAGCTGTCCCACTAAACCTGAAAAAACAGGTTCTTTATGGGTAAGGGAATCTAATGTTTAAATAATAATCATTTACCTTCAAGTATGTTTAGAAGAGTTGTACCATCTCACAAACACGATTAGTGTAAGTAAATATGTTATGATAATGTCCTAGGTGCATTTGCCAAAAAGTGGACCACTTTTGCTGAACCCCTCTTGTTGAACACATTACTGATAAGAAAAAGAAGTAAAAACTTTTTTGGTCACCTGTAAACATCCTGTGTTTGGTTGCATCAGCAGAGGGATTCAGTTCTCTAGACATGTTATATATTGTGCTCTGGTTCTGTACACTTAGTCTCTTGCGCTCCTCCTGGGGAAGAAGTCCAAGGAGAGACAGTTGAAGGTGATTTGCTGTGTTTGCACACACAAACACAATTATTTTCCAGGTTAGACCTGAAAGACACAAACCATGAAGCTAGGTTTTGATTATCATTATAATAAATTGATATTTTTACTATTATTATTAAATTGGATATTTCCTACTTTGGCTTTTTTTTTTAGGACATTTAAGGAGAGACATTATGAAAGGAGCCCTCACACAGTAAGCTGCATGTTAACATGTGTATGGTGCTTTGTCTCAGTTTGCACTTAGTTTCTCCCATTTCTGTTTTGCAGACTCACTCCCTGAGCTGAAGGACTGGGGATTTTCCAGTTATTCAGCCGCTGCATTCCAGGATACAACTCAACCACGAGCTGTGTCGATAAGCGCAGCTGGAACAATGCCTCTGCAGCAGAGGTGGCTGTAATAAAGAGGCAGGAGGTAATGAGTGTATATCCCCTGCAGCCCCTGAAGGACTGGGTGGGATCAAGTACCGTGGACAAGTCTCCAATTACCTTCAGGCTTGTTAAACTGCATGAACAAATATGGTCTCTCTTTTGCATCACATTAGAAACAAATGGCACGTAGAGCTCTTGATTGATGCAAATATCAACCACGTGATGTTTGACATTTGATAAAAAGTACATGAAGATCTCAATCTTGGTCTAAATATAACCTTAATATGACATAAAAGAGATATGAGAAGAAATGAGATATGATTAACTTGCTAAACAGAAGATGTCTATGTATGAGGTTAAGTTGATTGAAAGTTTGACATTTTTTGATTTCTAGGTTACATATAACCTAGAAACATATATGTTATGTCTAACATAGTATTTCAATTACTACTTCCATTATATATTTCAATCAAAGGATTGGCTAACTTGAAATATGTCATTGAAATGGAGTTGAAACGATGATTTTATGTAATCTAAACAACACATTTTTGGATATAAATCAGGAGCAATAGAGAGAAGGGACTCATGTATGGTTTTTCAGGGATTATGAATGATAACTTTTATATGGGTTGCAACTATAAAAGTAGTATTAGCCTGCATTCATCTGTCAAATTAAGATGATAACAAAATACTTTCCACCAGTCACAGCAGTGTGCGTGTTGAGTGTTGTTGTGTTTCACAGTTGTATGCAGCCCCTCATGCAGCAACCTGCTTTGAGTGTTTGGTGGGTGATATAAACAGTATTATCAAAAACTGGATCCAGTAATGTATACTATGTTGGAGCCAGATACGTTATATTAGAAACATGAGCTCACTACACCGGATTGATTGGAATTTCCCTGCAAGCTCCCAAACTGCAGCTAATGTGCTAATTCAGATATAACACAGTAAATTCAATCTCACTCTGCGTTACATGCAGCTGTTTGTCATGTTGTTAAATTCACTGAAAGGATTTTCCTGTGCTGTGCTTGTAACATGCTGTTCCATCTGCCCTTGCACTGGTGTCGACACCCTGCGACTCTATTAACAGGTGCACAGAGCTGTCCTGTACCCTCTCCCCCCTCTCTCAGACTTTTGCCACCACATGTTGTGTGTGCAGGACAACTGGTGCCAACAGGGCTGTATGTGCAGTGACTTGAAAATGAATTGTGGACAGAATAACATGTAGCATCTCTGAGCAGGATGGTTTTTTTTAGTTTGTTTGTTTTTTTACAGGAAGTATGTACTAAATGTATGTTATATGAAGCGCATTACCTGTGTTGTTGATGTTGTTCATGTGGTGATCACAGACAAAATATAAAAAGCAGAAAAAAACATTTCACACATCATATATTTCTGAATATAACTATATTGTTTGTACTTTCAAAGTGTGACAGCTTACAAACTGCATTTGAAAATCAAACGGTATCTGTCGCTTTTCATTTGGACATAAGATCCCCTGATCACTGGGATTCTCTTCTGTATATGACAAAGTGTGACAGCAAACGTAGACCCTTTCATAGTAAACACAACTAATCGTTTTACTTTAATACCTCAAGTCAGGACACATATTTCAACAGAAAGCATCACCGTTTGAGATATTTATGATCACTGTAGAAATTAGACCAAAGAAAATATGATTTTTTTCCGTAATAACTGTGATTGAATGTGAAAGATATAGAGGAAACGGTGCAGGGCTGCTCATATGTGTCGGAGCTGGACCGCAACATGCTGTCTGCGGTCTGTGGACTGATTGGCTGAGAGTATCCACTAGGCACAAACACGCTGGCTAGCGCATTCGCATGTGCAGGCTGTGCTTGGGTCCGTCCACCCGCTCCAACTTCTCAAAGTGTTTCCTAGCATTACGGATATTGATGAGAGTGGCTGCAGATGCTGGAAATTGGAGACACCGATTATTATGATGAAGATTCAGTCTCTTAACTTCACATTTGCTGCAGAGAGACGTTATCTTCACTACTTACGGATGGAGGGGTCCGACATGATGACCATAACATATGTGTTGGAGGTGAAGACGTCAATGAAGGCCGCAAAGTTGGAGTTCCTCACTTCCATGCTCTGGAAGGAGGCTGCAAGTTTACTGTAATAAAAAAAATATTAATATGTCAATAAAAAAAAAAAGCAGCAGGTGATGTGCGGAGTGAAGATGATGTTTTTGTGAAGTGAACTTACCTACAGCTGAGTTTGAACTGTTTGATAATGTTACTGATCTTCTCAAATCGGTGAGCATCACGCTGCTCTTTGCACTGATAGTGGGAGATCACCTGCATTTACAACACACCATAAAAAAAAAAAAAACCCAAAATGTTAATTTCTAGATCCAGATTTTCTACCCAGACAGTTTCATTAGAGGTGGCGGCTGCTCTCACCAGGAAAGTGGCTCTCTCAAACAGAAGAACTTCATCTGCTTCTATGATCTGCGCAAAATTTCTCAGGTTTGTCTCCAGCTGCTGGACGTTCGGGATGAGCTGGTACACTATGCTAGACCAGGCCTGCAAAGATATGAAACAATGTTACTAACAGCGTCAACATTATGACCTGACATCTTAACATACAACCAGGCAAATAATAACCTTATACAGGGTTTCGTCCCAGATTGACGTCCGGAAGCATGTGCAAGCCAAAGGTCTGGACAGTCTCTTCAGATCTTCTTCACGCTCCTTAAAGATCTATAAAGACCAGACAGTCACAGGACAGTAATGAAGAAATTTGATTTTTTGTGTGGTTCTTCAGAATAAATCACATAAATAGAGAAATATGGATGTAATAGCTATACAAATTGAGCATAATTATCATAACTTGTAGCTAAATTGATATTATTTATTTTATCTTTTGCTGTCACCTCGTGGATCATCCTTGTCCAGTAAGAGACAACGCGAACATAAAAGAACAAAAAAGAACTAAAACTGTTACAGTTTTTGCCAGTGAAATTACCCAAGAAGGCTAACTTTCATATATTTAAATGCATGTAAAAATCCAGTAGAGGTCACATTATTCATGTATCCATTCCTCGGTATTTATCTTTACTATGCAAAGCAGTGCATGCAAAGTTTTAGGCAGAGTTGAGCGATATATTCATCAGATTACTGATATTTACATTAGAAATCAGAACATGACTCAAGTGTGCTCATGAGAGTGCATTTGTTAATATACATATTATCTAATGTACATGTGTGGATGTAAGCAACTTAACGGTGATGAAAACAACAAAATATTGTACAATCTTGAAAAGATTATAAAGGTAAATTTAAAGAAACAAACATTTTGGTGTCATGATTGGCTCTTTATGTCACAGTACAGAGTTATTTGTGTTATTTGTTTGTACTGAAGGGTTTATCAAGTGAGCCTATTATAATTTAAGTATTATAATATATAACATTATTTAATGGGTCACTTCAGATTATCATCTTTTAAATGGTAAATGGTGAATGGACTGTACTTGTATAGCACTTTTCTAGTCTTCTGACTACTAAAAGCACTTTTTACATTACAAATCACATTCACCCATTCACACACATTCATGCGCTGAATGGGAACAGGGGCTACCATGCAAGGTCCCAACCTGCCCATCAGAGGAAACTAAGCATTCATACACATTCACACTCTGATGGCACAGCCACCAGGAGCAATTTGGGGTTAAGTGTCTTGCCCAAGGACACATCGACATGCGGACAGGAAGAGCTGGGAAATCGAACCGCCAATCTTCCGAACGACCCGCTCTACCTCCTGAGCCACAGCCACCCGTTTTTTTTTTTTAGGTAAAATGACGTCAGCAGAAAGGTTTCTGGTAACACTGCGAACATGGCTGTCTGCGTGTTTATGTGTCTGTGTGTATATTTCTATGTGAGAGAGTAAAAATGTGCATGAGAGCAAAGGAGCTCTCCTGGCAATGAAGGAAAACAGCTGTTAAATTTACCAAATCTCTCTGGTCTTCCTGCACCAGATCCATTTTGTGCACGAGGCAGAACACTTTAGCATCAGGGGAGTTCTGTAGGATGGCCTCCAGACACGACTGGTAGTAGTGCATGTCTTTCTCCAGCTCACGGCTCTCGACGTCGAACACATAAATAAGAACCTCTACATTTCTGAAAATGTTGTCCCTCTGGCTGGTGAAGTAGTTCTCCATGAACGTGTCCTGTCTGATGGGTAAAGGAAGCACAGAGGAAACGTTTCACAGAGGTTTTCAGATTAGGTGAAAAACTCTGAATTATCAAATAATGAACAAATGTACTTTACCCTCCACAGTCCCACAGGTTTAGAACCAGATTGCCAAGAAATCGTACGTGGGAGTGTTCCACATCAACTACATTTAACAAAGGATGAGAAGATATTTTACAGATTAATGAACCAGCCTCGAAGAAATGTTTGTTCATGTAGCATCTTTCTTTAAAGTGTTCTTACTCGTAGCTCCAAGGCGGCGTGTGTCTCGAGCTATGTAATTGGCAAAGATGATTGATCTCATACTGGTCTTTCCAGACCCACTTTTTCCCATCAGTAACACCTGAAAGCACAAATCCAACAGATGAGATCCTCACTGAAGTTAAGAGTATTGTTTATCCTCCCATCTACTCCACTTAAACTCTTGATCTACAGTAACAATCAAAAGTTTACGCACACCTTCCTATTCACTTGAATGAGAATGTATGTTCAAACTTTTGACTGGTACTGTACAACACTGAGTCATATTTTATTTACTTTGTGTTTGAGTTTGTGTGCATCCTTGCAAAGCCCACCATGTGTAATTAGTCTGTAACTGTTGAATGTAAATGAATCTCCTCCTCAGGTTGTTATAATTGCCAAATTCATTCAAAGAATGATACTAGTGAGGGTTTGTTTGCACTGAAAGTGCAAAACAGAAGTGGGAACTTTCCTCTGAAGTTATTTCAAGTGCTGAGCATTGGTTCAGAAATCCCACCGAGTGGCAAAGGAAATGAAAATGCATCGCAGAATTGTGCTTAAAGGACGGGTTCAAACAGGTGCCCATATGAAAATTGAAATATATTTTTCTTGCTGCAGTCATTCCTCCTGTTCATAATGACCATTAGAAAATCCTTTCATAATGCACTTACAATGTAGATGATGCTGGCCAAAATCCACAGTCCTTCTTCTGTACAAAAATGTATATAAAAGTTTCTTTCATTCTAATATGAAGCTTCATGAGTCAAATCAAGTAGATAACTTTCGACATTAGTTTTTTTTTGTTCCAAAGTTCCTCTTTTAGTTTTTATACTTCCACCACAGATCAACAATGAAACACTGTCCGAGAAAACACAAAGGGGGAATTTGATGCTAAAAAAATGTGGCAGAGGTCCACTTGATATGACTAACTCAGACTTCTGGGGCCTCATACAAGCTTCAGATACACTTTTAATTTTATTTATTTATTTTTTAAAAAAAAATACAATCTGCGTAATTTGGTCCCCGTCATTTACATTGAAAGTGCATTTAAAGGGGATATTTTAATAGCCAGTATGAACAGGAGGAATGATTACAGAGAGGACCTCTTTGACTGTTCATACGGACACCTGACTGTTGTTTTAAGGTTAGGGAAGCATCCAAAGTACAAGCACCTCAAAACTGTACTAAAGAACAGTACTTGAGTAAGAGAGTCCATGAGGAGCCCCTGTTTCACCTTTTTCTTCATTGCTGTGCTTGACATCCCCCCTCAGCAGACACGATGTGGAGTATTTCTCTGAGCTGCAGGTCAGATGACTTCAGTGTATGTCTGCAGCAGCTCTCCTCTTCCTCTCCTTCAGCTGCGGAACAAAAACACACATATTTTCACCTAGCTGTCACTTCAGCTTTAGCTCCACTGACAGAAATCAGATATAACTATAAAAGACACGCTTTGAGCGCTTAAACGACGAACAAATCAAACATGTTTAACAATCCATGTGCTTATTAAACACAGAAGAACATATAAAAAGCTACCTAACTTTATTTAAACTCTTTTCTGTTCCGGATAAACACCTAAGCTAATGCTAAGTGAGTTAGCACGACACACCGTCCAGATAAACGTCAGGTAGCTTAGCTGAGCTAAACGGCTAGCGCAGCGTTAGCGTGTTGTCTTACTTACCCCGACAGGGTAGAACGGTTACTTATATATAAGCACTTTAAGACTATAGTTTTTTATTTGCTTTTAGGTAAACAGTTGTATACATTACTTGGTAGAAACAGGCAGTGAAGTCAGAATCAGCTGCTTCCTGTTTACGCCAAAGTCACATGATGGGTTGTCAGGCTTTTTCGCCCTGAGTTTTGTCTGACGGAAGGTTTTCTCTTGGTTCACAGGTTGTTTTCGCCTTTAAAAGGACGCACCTTATTATATGATGCGGGCATTAATTTATTTATTTTTATTGCTTTAATCCTTATTTAATCAGGCAGTCTCATTGAGATTAACATCTCTTTTCAAAAAAGGGACCTGAGACAAAGAAACATTAATAAGACAAGATCACAATCAGCAAACAGAAACAACACAACTTCACAATCAATGAGGAATTAATAAAAACAGTTATATTAAAAAATTCAGACAATAAAGCTTTAAAATCTCCAAATGTGAGGGAAGTATGCAGTTTATTCCATTTAAAGGGCGCATAGTACCTGAATCCAGTTCAGCCAACATTAGTGCGTACCTGAGGGATATTGGTTAAGTAGTTACTGGATCCTGTACTGTGGTAACTGGATTTAAATGAGAGAGCTGTGAGGTAGTTTGGAAGCAGCAGCAGCAACAACAGTAGAGTTTTATAGATGAATAACATGAGATGTTTTTTTTTTCTTCTTGACTTTAAGGAAGTCCATCCAGCCATGTGATAGAGAGAGCGATGATGAGTATGAAATTTGTCATTTATGATAAATCATAATTCACTATGATACAGAAGGTTTAAGCGCTGAAGTGTTAGTCAAGGACAGACATGAAGATTGACTGCACAATAGTTTTACAGTTAGAAGAAGACGGACAACCTTTAATTCTATACAAGAAGCTTAGTTTGAGTAAATGCAGATATGAATACAATCTAAACTAATATCTGTGTTAGTCTTGGAAATATTAACAGCTGCACTAATAACGATTGAGTAATGATTTTAATATCTTTATTTCCCCACTGAATAATATCTTGAGTTGTAGTTTTGCATAGTGACCACTAGATAGCAATAAACCTGCTGTCTTTGTTCATGTCTGATGCTTAATTTAGGTTACTTTGTTCTTTTGTGAAAGAAAAATGTTGCAACTAAATGTTAATTGCATGCCATCAGATCAGAATAATAAGGAGCAGAGTGTGTTGTTTGACCAATAGTGACCTTACTATTCTTTTTTTCTTTTGTTAACTTCTTTTTTTTATATATAATTTATTGCAAAAATTTAACCTGTACCCTGTGCCTGTGCAAATGGCAATAAAGTCTCTTGAATCTATTGAAAAAGGAAAGAAGGTGTGAAATGTGAAATAAATTAGCAACAGTGGGCCTGTATTGCAAAAAAAAAAAAAATCATCTATTTAAACTATTTGACTAGGACTGTCTTTAACTGCAGAAAATCTTCATTAACAATTATCATCATCATATTCACACAAAGGCATTCAACATCATGGATACAGTTCACTAAATGACTAGGTATGATAGCAAACTTCTCAGTAGAACCTGCAGGATATGTCATTGACGTCTCTCTAAAAGAGAAGCGAGACATATTTTTCTTACACAGAATTTTTAGGGCTCACTGTGATGGATTAGCTCTGATATCATCTGCATGCAGTGGAGCAGATAATTCAAAAATGATTTAAACTAAGTCCTTCCCCAAGAAGAGAATTATGATTACCAAGAGGGACACGGTGACAACAGACAGAGGACACAGACAGAGTGAGAGAGCAGATTATTCGGACCACTTATCTCCTTTGAGTTGCGGGGTAGATGAGAGAAATCACTATTAATGACATGATCAGAAATAATCAGCATTTAGAAATGTTGCATTACACCAAGGAAATGCATTTTACACATACCAGAAATACTTAGTGTCACTTTTTGATATTTTATTCCTTTTTTGTCCTCTATTATTGATTTGTACCACATTTCTGACAAATGTTTTTAAATGTTTAATTTTGAATGTTCTGAATGGTTTTTTTTATTGAATGTTTCAGCTGTTGTAGGTATTTTATATTAATTATTACATGTTTTGATTCTCTGGAGACATTAGTTAGATGTTATTCATATTCCTGTTATATCACCTTGTGTTGTGCAGACTCACAAACAGATCATGAATCATAACTGCACTTGTTTTTTTTTTTTTTACATATATTGTTACCCACATAACATTAAAATGACACGTGTTGTTCACCTCTTGACAGCTGAAAGTTGCAAGACTTGAGATGTCATAGACTGATTATTAAAATTGACTTTTTACTACAGCTGGAATAGAGAATTATTTGGATCTCTCTCTTTTTTTTTTTTTAAAGAAATTCAAAAGGCAACAAGATACAAGTATTATAAAATTTTATTGTTTACTTGCTGTATGTAATATCGAAACTGTAACCCCTTCCCAAAGGATCAGTGAATATACTGAAGATGACCAGCCAAACACACAGGCTTACCATCCACCATCTTCTTAAAATATCTGTCAGAAGTAAATTACAGCAAACCAACACAAGAAGTCAATTCACCAATAAGGGGTAAGCTCTTTCACATTCTACTACCAAGAAGAGAAAATGAATATATGTTTGCTGCAATCATGCACATAGGAACAAAAACTTTAACTCTACCACCCCAGACTCTTTTTGACCAAAACTTATTCACAAGTATATAAGAATGGCCTATAAATACATTTTAATAACTGCCACGCTCCACCTTTTTATGTATGTATGGAGTTCTCAAGTATACATATATAACAAAAAAGTTCAATCTTCTTCTAATTGGTAAATATGTATATTTAAGAAGTACATCAATTTTCCGTGACCAGCATTTCTGTTAGTTTATAGAAAGGTGTCCAAAGAATTATTCTGATCGCTGTGAAGTTTTTATAAACACAGAACCATCAGTGGCCATAATCTAGGAAAAAAATGAATATGATACAGTAGCTCCTCGACAGAGACACGTGAGATGTAAAGAGGAGAAAAGACATTATGTAAATAAAAGGTGTCTTGGAGTAATTATTCAGGTAGTGTACAGGCGTGTCAGCGCTCTGCATTACGGCGCCAGTCCACTGCAGTCGTCCTTCACATTTGATCTCTGAGTTTGGCGAGCCTTTGAGACAGTTCGTCCTTTGGACAAGAGAGAGCAAAGGCAGGCGTTAGTGATGAAGATGAGGATGAGAGAAGAATCCATTCCACTAAGCTTTCAGCAAACTAACTTGTATACCTGATTTTAAAACCAGGATGTCATTCATGAAAAGCAAGTACCTGTTCTGCCGAGGCCACGCTGGTACCCACTGATCCCGTCTGTCCCTGAGGGAGCTCCATGTTCAGGTCCAACCTAAACATTATACACACACACACACACACACACACACACACACACACACACACACACACACACACACACACACGTTTAAAAAAAGTACACTTTCAGATTTAAATGAAATATCTTTGCTTCTATAATACTGTGTAACACCGTCAAAAACATTCTTCAACTTAATCATTGGCGATATTTCAGCTCCAACCTGTACCTGTTCTGTCTGACTGTTGGGACAAAAAAAATAAAACATTACCCTGCTTCGTCGGCCATTTCGTGCATCAATGACTCCACTTGATTCTGAAACACACATCAGATTTACAATGAATGAGTTTGTCTTTAGAGGACACTGTCAGAAAACAAGAATGATCAGAGCAGTGAAACGTACCTGTGGTGTTGTGAGTGTTGTTGTGCTGCTCATGGTGTCCTCCATTTGGGCAGTCTGGACATCCAGAGTTTCAAACTGGTGCTCAAATTTGTCCATGAGAGATGAAATCTGAAAGAAGAGATTTAGAAATAGTTATATTACAAAGGAATTTGTTAATTAACTGTCAGTTAATTAACCAACTGGTTAATTACATTGTTTCTGCTGAAAAAGAAATAAATGTACAGTAAGACAAATATTATGAGCGTATGACAGGTCAAAGGAACTCTACCTTTTCCAGATTCATGGACTTCAGAGTGGCATCCATGCCTTTCACCACACCAGCCATAGATTTTGTGACCTGTGAAATAGCACACAGTTACTAAAATGGAAGCCAAAATGTTTTGTTCTGAAGATAAAATGACAACAAACAAGCTTTGTTAACTCTGAAATGTCAATCTTCAGCCTGTAAGTGATTTTGTAGGCCTGCAGCGGTATGTTGTTACCCAGTATTCAAAGTACCTGGTTCATCGTAACTGCAGTTTGGACCCTCGCTGCCACTGCATCTACCCGAGCACTCATCCTCAGGAAGTTCACTGACTGGTTCTTCTGTCTGATGGCATTCTCTGCGTGGATCCTCGCCACTTCCATATTCCCCTTCTGGATGGCCTGGAGACGATACAAAAACACAAAGGTTCAATAAAATCTTCCAAAGCCAGAAACACCAAGTCAGCCAGAGTTCATAAAGTGAGTGACAACTTACTTTCTTGACTTTGGCCTTCTCAATTTTTTCCTCTTTGTCACATTTCTTGGAGTTTCTTTGGAGTTCTTTAGCGGCAAACTTTAAATTGAAAAGATGTTCTGTGGTGTGAGGTTAAGGACAAAAAAAGTCCAAATAAAAACAACCAATAATATTGGATGACCACTTTGACCTTTGATCACTGTAGATAACCCTAAAAAAGCCTCACAAAATGTTACGTTTTAAGACTAGATTGTGATAGACACAGGCCCTCAAGATTTGGTAATAATACAGCCATCAGCACTGACGTTGATCGAATTAAGAGGATGCGGAATCGGACATGATGTGATCAATCCAAATGAAATACAATCTGTTTGTCAGAGACACTATAAAGTTCAGTGTTTCTGCTATCATTTTGATTCTGTCTCGTTGGGCCATTGACTAGTGAAACAGCATTTAAAAAAAAAAAAAAAAAAAAAAAAAAGATTTTGAATCTGAAGAACAAACAAGTATCAAAACAAGTCACTTTCTTATTTTAACAGGTTTGAAATATTTGGCATTCGCTCTGCTATTTAAATTAATTTGAATGTCATTTGACTGTTATTAGGTATGCAGTGACAAATACAGGTTATGTAACTGATAGTTTACTATTGTTTTGCTATGTTAATAAGCCATTCCCGTGACATATTAATGGTGCTGTAACAAGACTACCTTTTGATACAGGTTATATTCAAAGATGTAGCCATGTAGCCACTAAACACACAATTGTTTACTCTGTTATCTTGAGTAATTGACTGGCACCCTGACTACATGCTTTTGAGCGTATTTAGCCATTAGCAGTGAAGCTTTCAAGGCCTTCAATCCACTTCTGTTTCGATGCGACGTCTGGAATTAACTAATAGAATGTTCGGGTTGATCAATAAAGCAGCATTTGTGTCTTTGGTTTGAAACTGACCCACTTAGCGATGTCTCAGACGTCTGTAACACATAAATCTCGTCAGTCTCGTCCTATAACTATCTGGTTTCGCTCTGTCTCAGCCGTTGTTTTGACACAATCTTACGTCCTTTTCTCAACACTTTTTTCAAAAGGATACTTTCCATGGCTGGCATTTTGAGGCGGCTCTTCGCGAACAGAAGATTTACACGGGTAGATGGCGAAAAAAGTGGTTAAATAATGCTAAACTTGTCAGTAGAAACTTCAGCTCTTCGGTGTTTCGGTCCGTCGTCTCCTTCTTCCGCACTTCCTGGTATCTTACCAAAATATGAACGACGTCAGAGTCACGTGGTGATGGTATTCCATTCGACGTCACGAGGAAGCCTTTCCTCCCCCTTCCCAAAAAACGTGAATGAAAAGAGAAAAAAACTAACCGTGAACGTTAAAACACGACAATTTTACTGTTTTGAATCTATTATCCGCTTTTGTTACACTCTGTGGAGTATGTGCAGGCAGATAAAAGTGAACGCGGTATTTAACCGGAGGAGTAGTGGGCGGTGAAAGCGGCTGATGGATGATTAGATTTACGGTGTGGAGCACGGCGGGGAGAGAGGATGACTCACTCCCGTCTGATGTGATGTTTCACCCCGCAACAGTGCGGTGGCACGCCGGCACCTCAGCCTGACACATCGGTGTGTGGTCCGCCAATAAAAGTCAAACTTTAGCAAACTGTTAAGATGCGTTTGAATGACCCCTAAACACCGTGTTTGTTTCCAACTTGAGTGCTCATCACTTGGCAGTTAGAAAAGAGACCGAGCGTCGTGATTTAACGTATATTTCGTGACGCCTGATTGCCATGGCAACAGTGCTCCTGCGCTGAGAGGAAACTGTCCGTGTTAACTTCGGCATCAACCTATTCAAGGGGTCGGATAAACCTGTTGGATATTTCTCTGTGTTTATCTTTTTATTGTGCTGCTGCTCTGGCTTTACTCCATATCAATTTGGCCACAAGCAAGGTAAGTTTTTTGTGTTTTTTTTTTTTTAAATGTGCGGTTGTTGTATTGTCACGTCGTCAACGTTACTGTTTCAGCCTTTTCATTTAACCTAGACTGACTGTCAACTTGTAAGCTGCATTCATTGCAACGAGTATACAATCTGTACCATAAAATAAAGCTGTTGGATTCAATATGAACTAATTGATGATTTAGCTAGTTAGTTGATACATGGGGAACATTTTAAGTTCAGTGGCTTGACAACATTATAAAACACACATTAAAGAACAAATAAAGTGTCCTATGCAGAATGTTGTTGGCCATATGTTTAGCAAATGACCATCAATATGTATGTCTCCAGGTCACGACTGTCTATAGGCTGGATTATATAGGCTGCAATACGCTATATTCGCCAAATACATCCACCGGGCTTACTGGTTCAATCATTTTTTAAAATTTCACAACCTTTAACGCCGCCTTACGTGGTGCATTTTGTGTCGTTTTTGCGCACAGGGGAATAAATCCAGGAGGAGCCAATGAGCGGTGCTTCATTCAGTGGCTGTATGACTCATATAGTCTTATCTATAAAGAAGCCAAGTGGCAGGAGAGCAGTCCTGCTGCAGGACCGAGCTGATGTAACCCCTGAGATTCACTAGAGGCTGCTGTGGGCCATGCTTCCCAGTGCTCCCAGTCACTGCCACCACATGTACGCTGATGACTGTCCACAGTGACACAGGCTGTTCATACTGTGCACCCAGCAGGTGCTGTTTACATGACCTGGCCAGTCTGAAAACAGTACCAGTAAAATCAAGAGGGTTGGCTACTCTTTTATTGACTTTTTTATTGAGATAAAACACATTTTGAAAATGATTTATATTAAAATTGAGTCATTTAGTTGTATTTAATTAAATTTATTAAATGCAGCATGTTTTTTTTAGTAGGTGCGTCTTATCTAAACTATATATAAAAATGCACAAAAAATAGAATTTAATCTATAAAACAATAAAATTGGACAATATTGTTTTAAAACTTATATTAGCTGATATAGATCATGCTGATCATCTCTAATTACACATTTGGCACATTCTTGGAATCAGTGTCTGATTATGTAATGACTTATAACCAGATTTTTGGTTAAATGTGTAATAAGGATGTTAAAAGATATCACCTCTGACCTCCTACTCAAAATGTGTGATGAGGTTTTACTTGAAGCACCAAAGGTTTCATGACTTGAAAACTGGTGCATCATCACATGTTATTGCAGCCTTTGGGAAACTGCAATGATTCACGTAACAGGGACATTTAGCTCAAACAGAAAAAGAAACAGTGGTACAACCAGAATAGCTTTCCCTGTTTATGTAATGTATATATAATATACACTTAAATGTATTTTTGAGATACATTTCTTTTAATTATTTGCCTAAAAACAAAACAAAAAAAGTAAGAAATCTCCAATTTTAATCATTATCCTTTTTGGAAATGTATTCATATAGTGTGTGCTCATGCTGACTAAAACATTAAAATAAAAATAAAAAAGTTAAATCTGAAAGTTGATAATAAAAAGAACTTAATAACAAGTCCATTATCTTTTATTGCATCGAGTATATGGCATGATGAGAGCATTCATCCTTCAAAACACCCTGAGGATCCTTCACGTTCCCTCTTATATCTTTAACTGATCCCTGAAGTTGTCATAAAGCTATCTGAGAGTGTAAATGTCCTTTTAAAGGCTACTAAAAGTCTGACATTTGCCTCTGTAGTGAGTGAGTCAGCATACATTAACGATGACGTACCTTTTCCCCTCTTACAAATACAACGTTTTAACAGCAGGAATAAACAGACCACCCATCAAGAGTGTGCTGTTTATTAGCCACATTATGGAGTCTTGTGTGCACATTGTTTGGCATGACAAGCTTAGATTCTGCACTTCTACTTTTTATACATACAGGTGCAATATTATAAAGCCAGTGGACGGCTGAGACAGGTGAGTCACCTGTAGCTGGCAGACAGGCATATGAGGACATGGAGGACTTTCAACATGGTGAATATTGAATGTTTACCTAGTGGTACCAACAAGTATAATGGGGTGAGAAACTGCTGGTGACATTCAAAATGTTATTGTTCCTCTCAACATTCAAAATGCATTGACTGAGGGGTTGTAAAGTGGGAGAATTCATCTTACTCACAACTCAAATAGTCACATCTCACAAATTTACTCTCTAATTAGTTTAAGCAAATATCTGTTATTTCTATGTCAGCCATTGATCTGTAGAACACTCTGCCATAATCTGTTAAAGAAATAAATGTGACATTTTTATTTGCACATTGCAAATCAATCTGTTATTGAATCTCCTTCTGCAAGTTCACTATGGAGTTCAACATGGGAAATTAAATTAGCTACATTGCATCCTCAGTGGCTTATATTGGAGCATTTATAATGCAATTACTGTAAAGTATGTAAACCATTCAGCTGACATCGCCACATGCTATGATGCTGTTGCCACCGAGTTAATCACTGAGACATCCTCAGACCTCAGAGCTGACATACAGTATGTTTCAGGCCATTATGCTGGATATTGAAGGGTATCAGAGCAGTTGCCGTGTTACAAATGAAGCACATATTGCAATCTGAGAGAAACAAGGGTGAAAATATCTCATTTATACGTATTTGTTTGGCTGCATTCGTGCATCTGACACTTTCACAAGCAGAGGAAAAAAACAAAAAAGGCAAATGCCAAGTCTTCAAAGGCATAGACTTTCGAGTAAACAAATGAGTCAAAAATATACTCAGGCAGAGGGATGTAGACAAGACGCTGGGATGATGCAGACAACGTGTAAAGAAAAAACACATTGCCATTTGAAAAGGGCATCCTGCACAGAAAGCAAAAGGACACAACTAATGGACTATGTTGCTCTAGAAAGATATACATTTTTTTTAGGTTGTATTATGTTTTCTAATCTGTTGAACTGCTTCAGTCTTTCATACAGGTGAGAATTATGGAGCTTCAAACTGAGAAGAGGTTCCACAACTTGACCCTCGAGCAGGTCCAGGCTCTGGACAAAGTCTTGACTGAGTTGATCCCCATCCACGGACGAGGGAATTTTCCTACATTGCAGGTGAGAGCGAAAGACATCATTCGTGTGGTGAAGGATCGGCTGCTGGAAAGAGACATCCAGGTTAAAGATATACGCCTTAATGGCGCCACTGCCAGCCATGTCCTGGTGAGAGATAACGGCCTGGGCTACAGGGACTTAGACATCATTTTTGGAGTGGAGCTGCCCAGGCAGGAGGACTTCCAGGTGATTAAGGAGGTGGTGCTGGGCAGCCTGAGAGACCTCCTCCCTTGTGGAGTTAACAGAAGGAAGATCACCTGCCTGACAATGAAGGAAGCGTATGTGCAAAAGATGGTCAAAGTTTTCAATGAGCATGACAGATGGAGCCTCATCTCACTGTCTAACAACAAAGCTAAAACTGTGGGGCTTAGGTTTGTTAGTGCCCTTCGAAGACAGTTTGAGTTCAGTGTGGACTCCTTCCAGATAATATTAGATCGCATGCTAGAGTCCTACTGGGAGACTGAAAGGAGACAAGGAGGAAAGTTGGCATTGAATGCTCAGAATATGTCAAAAAGACACAATGAAGATGAAAAAAAAGCACGGGAGCAATCAAGCGTTCCTCAGGTTGCTGCAGGGGATAACGAAAAAGACTCAGCAATGGCAGTCAGTGAAGAAAGTCCATCTCAGGACGAAGCTAAAGTGTGTGAAGTTACTGTGCTTGAGAAAGAGCTTCCACATTCACAGGCTGAGCATGGAGATGGAAAGCATGACGCACAGCAGGAACCTGAGGGAGTTAGCTCAAAGCTAACATCTCAGCAGGAGGAAGGGGAAGTGGATGGCATAGAGGATGCTCATTCAGAGGAGGACATTGTTTTCGAGCTATGTGGAGAAAATGGCGAAGAGAAAGGACAGTTTCACAGCGATTATCCTTTAGTTTCATCTCCTAAAACGTTATTTACAGATGTCAGGAATCCACTGATGATGCACTCATGTTTAAAGCTTCAGAGTAAAGAAGAGTCTGAGTCACAAGCTTCCCAGACAGCGTCCACAGAGCATACAGAAAAGTCAGCCCCGCAGGAACGAGTCCATTGTGAAGAAATTACTCAGTTTAAAGTCGACGCCGCCATCTGCAGAAGTGAAAATACTGCAAACCTACAAGATTCACATCTTGAATTCTCCTTTCCTCCCCCAGCTAAGAAAACTTGCAGCACATCCCAGGACGTTGTACCAGACTATTGCCCCTCACCAAAATTACAAAGAAAAATGTCTCGGAAGATGCTCAGTAAGCCACAACAACTCCCCGAGAAATGGTCTTTGCTGACTGATTTGTCAGATCTTACAACGCAGCTGTTTCCACCGATAGAAATACCCAAACCACTTCAGCCAAAGCCTCCTTTACTGGACAGCGCTCAAGTGAATTGCTCAAATGTACCAGGCTCTGTGGAGGAGGGCACAGACTCCCTTACAGTTCCCACATACTGTCCAGCCAGCACACCTCAGGGTGGGACTGACTCAAATGAAACCACAGAACAAACTGTTAAGCCAAAACACTCAAAGAAGCCCCCTGATTCAGACATTTCAAGCCACACCTGTGCAGCAAACACAGCAACACAGCCTCAGGTTGATGAGCAGAAACATGAGGTGGCAGAGACCGTCCCGATCAGCTGTGGGTTGAGCTCATGGGCCGGGGCGGCAGGGGAGTCTGCCATCACTGTGGAAGCAGAGTGCATGTATGGAGACTTTGATCAGGCTATGGACCATCTCCGCCATCGCCTCATTGCCACCCACAACCCAGAGGAGATCCGAGGTGGGGGCTTACTGAAGTACAGCGACCTGTTGGTGAGGAACTTCAGGCCCACCAGCGAGACAGAGATCAAGTCCTTGGAGAGATACATGTGCTCCCGTTTCTTCATCGACTTCCCTGACGTGAGCGAGCAGCAGCGGAAGATTGAGGCGTACCTGCAGTGCCATTTCATCGGCAACGAGGAGGCGAGCAAGTATGACTATCTGATGACCCTGCGGCGCGTGATAGACGAGAGCACAGTGTGTTTGATGGGACATGAGAGGAGACAGACACTCAATATGATCACAGTCCTGGCTCTGAGGGTGCTGGGCGAGCAGAACGCCATCCCCAACACAGCCAATGTCACCTGTTTCTATCAGCCGGCTCCGTACATGACTGAGCCAATTTACAGCAGCTACTTCATCACCCAGGCCCAGCCCCCGCTCGTCTACCACCCCTACCCTCTCCATGTCCACATGCAGACTGGCCTGGTGTAGCTACAGTGACATGCCCACAGGGAGGCATGTAGGCTGCTTTCAGCATGGTGCTCTGCAAGCAGAGGCACAAATGGAAGTTTTAACAACAACAGGCAACCACGGGCGCAGTGTTGTTTAATGCTTTGAAATCCCTCCCGATTATGACATGAAAGATCACCAAAGGTCAGAACTGAAAGGGGTCTGGCGGCAAAGCATGTCACCCTTTCGAGATGAAGACTTGCCAAGAGCCCACTTTTCAGAAAGCTCAGAGAGAGGATTTCAGTGAAACTGAGGGACTTTGTTTCTGGTTGTTTCAGCTCCGTTTTGGCGGGGCTCTGTACCGGTCACCCTCCCCTGTTGAGGAGAATGTGATAATGTAACGTGATAATTCTCTATGGCTAGAAGATAAATTCATCTAACATATAAAAACATAATCTATGAATCACCTGTTGGCAGCAAACATCTTGATTTGGTTAAAGTTTGAATAATGATAAATCCTTAATGTATCTGAGGGGTTAAAACCCATATAGCTGTTTTGTGAATCATCATTCTCTGTGGATTAAATTTCAGCACGTACTTGTACTCACTGTATAGAAATATGACACCATTTACTGAGGGCACACATTCTTAACATTAGCTGTGATGATATTGTAAGTTCTGTATTTGTGAATGTAAACACCTGATTTCAAAGGTATAAATGACATTCAAGGTTGAGTTTAATTAGGGACTGTATGCAAATTATTGAGGTGGTTAACTTTATAACTTTATTCACCTTGTAAAAAAGCAAAACTCTCCAGAATTATAATTTTTCTCTCTAAACCTTCCTTCCTCTTGATTTAAAAAAACCTGCAACATCTTTTGCACAACAATTGGATAAATAAATAATAATAAATTGGACACATGAACCTTAGTTATGTCTTAATGTAACCTGTGATATATGTTTGACAAAGTGCACCTTTATAAACCACCAAGGTAAAGTTGTGTTTTATGTAACTATTTATTAACTATTAACTATGTTGAAAAGAAGGCTGAAGTAAAATATAAAAGATCATCCCCTGCTCTCACAAAAAGTCAGTTTTTTGCTCATATGTGACTCAGATCTGTTTTTTCATAACAGTGTGAACAGCACCAATCACATGAAATCTAATTTTTTCAATTCATATTTGAACCACTGTCATATGCGGTCCTAAATCTGATACAGGTCTGATTTTTTGCAATGTGACCTCAGTCTGAACAGTCATATCAGAATTTATATGACCTTTACGTTCACTCCAGCCAATACAATCTAACTCCTACGTACTTTCTCAGAGAGATGGGTCTTGCCGTGAGAGTCTTGTGGAGATGTAGTTAAAAGTAGCCCCTTGACTTCCTGATATATTGGATGAAATCTGTTCCTGTGAAGCCATTCATCTCACCAATTCCATCACTCCTGACTCCGACTCTGCGTCCACACACACCTCCTAACAGAAGTAGCAGCCATCGCTGCACAAAAAGCCAAAATTAAAAATTAGGCTCTCTTCCTCTTCATGCTCATCCTCGTTATCATCTGCTCATGAATTCACCGGCTTCCACTGTAACTTATAAATGAAACTGTAAATGCTGTAAACCTCAGCGGCCTCATATGACAGTGTGCTATGTTCGTTTGTGTGTTATCATTCTTTTAGGCATGTGGGTCAGGTCAGGACCGTGACCAGTTCACACTGGAATGTGATATTGGCCACCTTTAAAAAATGATGTGAACAGCCAGACAAAAAAACCCCCAAAACAGATCTGAGCAATAAATACGATTTGAGCATTAAGGCTTGCAGTCTGAATGCAGCCTTTCAAACTCCCACTTTCTGACTCCTCACTCCCTAATAATTTTTCAACAGTCCCTCAGACTATTGAACAAAACCAGGATTTGCTGTGTTAACAATCAGTGACAGGTGTTAAGGTCTTAGGGGATGTAGTTAGTTAGTTGTGCTTTTGCATTGTAATAATTTAGACTTTTTGCTTGGAATTGTGCCCATATCTCCCTGAATTCACTCTGCATTTCGTCAATGTCAAATCAATTCTCTTATTCTTCATCAGCATTACAAGGATTTGCCTTCTCACGGCAATACGAAGGAAGTCTTGGCTGCCTTGTTTTTCATTCGAGACAAAATATGTTCATAGAGTGAACAGCTGAAAATGCAGAAAGCCTGATGAACTCTGTTTTATAGCAGATTTCCTCCTCTGAGTGGCCATTTCCATCCTCAACGCGCTGAACAGATTTTCTGTGTGTAATTACATGGTGACCGTTGTTTGTTGTAATGGACATAGTGGACATGTCATTTCTGTGTGGGTTTTCCATTGTGTGCAAAAATGTTACTGCACATTTAAATTATTCAAGCAGTACGATGCAGCCAGCAGCTACTGCACTCTGTCCCTGTGTGTTTGTTCATTGTGTATGCATAGCTACGTGTGCTCAGTATTGTAAAAAAAAAAACCAACAATAAAAAAACCCAACAATTTAAGCACAGGTTAGCATAGGTGGGCTGCTCACACTAATTCTGAGACTGAAGCACAATGTAAATGCACATAGCTGTTGTTGAGTAATGAAGGTGTTTCTGACATGCTTGTGATTAAGTACTGAAGACATCTTAAATACTGCGTGCAGTAGTGCCGTATGTAGCTTTACAGTGATTGTATCTATCTTGAGACTTTGGGTTTGTTGTGTGTCATTAAGGAACTGAAGTATTCCCGTTTATGATATCTAGCTGCTCAGTTTGTTGTGTTATTGTGATAATAAATATAACACAACCGCTTTTTTGTCTGGAGTCTTCTCTTGGTGGTCTGAGCCACACTTTGACGAATGCTGACAGAGAACTACAGGGGTTATTAAAGGTCACACATCTTTCAGTCTGTCTTGAAAGTCCCTGAACTCCCTAACTGCTGCTAAAGACACTTTGTCACAGTTGTATCTTCATTAAACTGCAGGGTTGTTCATATGTATCATCTCTGCATGCATTTTCAATTAAATTATGGAGCATAATCACATCTCCAGTGTGAGCAACTTCATGTTTTACTAGATCGTTTCTGGCGTTGTCATTGTTATCAAATGTAGGTTTCTCAGTGCCATGACAACATTGTTGGCAATCAAAGGACATAAATGTTTTTTTTACAGGCAACTTTGCAGTAAATACTTGAGAAAGTTGGAATCAATATTTGTCTCTTTATATACATGCTTGACTTAAGAACTGAGGTGTTCCGAGTCACTTTCAAACACTCTCATGAGAACTCATATAAATGCATCATGAGTGGACATGATACAGCTTTTCTTCTCACTAAATGAAGACTGAAACTTACCTTTTATCCAGAGCTTCCTTTCTGATTATGTAACATAAATAAAACACTTAAATCCTTCTAATCAGGTCACTTTGTAGCATTTGGGTTTTTGGAGCAGCTGTTTTCAGCCAATCCAGTGTAGATCAAAATGATTATTCTTACAAGTTAATTGCATTTCATTTCCAAATAAAGCCAGTGGGTAAGAGTTACAATTATAACCTGTTGTTGTTCAAAGCATTATAGTTAAAGGAACTGGAAAAAATATTTGCAGTTCTGCTTCATTCATTGCAAATCCTGGATGCTTGGTCGGCCTGTACGTCCACCCGTCCTGCTGCTACTCTTCAGTACCAACATAAGAAGATCCTGCTCTTAAAGGACAGGTTCACCAATTTTTAGATGTGCCTTAAAACATCAGTCAGGTGCTCAAATAAACACTCATACTGTTTTTTCTTGCTGTAATCATTCCTCCTGTTCATCCAAAAATCCACAGCCCTTGTTTTGTACAAAAATGTTTACAAAGGTTTACAGTTACAGTCTTTTTATACAAAATTTAAAAAGAGAGAGAAAAAAAGAGATGGAATTTGGAAGATATCCCCTGATTTGGATGGCTAAGCTTCACATTAGCATCAGATAAACTTTTAAATAATTTTTTTTCACAAAACAAGAGCTGTGGGTTTTGTCTCTCATCACTTACATGATGGAAGGATTAGGAAAATAACTTTAAATAGCCAACATGAATGGGAGGAATGATTACAGTGAGGAAAATCTGTTTCAATGTTCATATTGGACTGAAAATGTAAACCTATCTTTTAAGTACACTAAGACACTTGGAAGCTGATATTATTTAGACAGCTGTCTATTTTGGATCATGTAAAGGTTGATGAGTGTGTTTATAAAGATTATACACTCTTCTAGTAACACAACTGAGGCTTTCCACTGCTGATATACCAGATGTTTTACAAAGCACCACTTCTCTTTTGCCGCATTTATACATACATGTGATATAATCCTAATCCTAAAACTGTTTAATCCTGAAGAAGTGTACTGTAGAGCACATGCACAATATATTTCCTGCCGTAACCCTAAAACAGAACATGTGCACACTGTGATCCACATTGATATTATCAGCACTGCAGAATCCGAACTAATTGGGGCTGAATTTCACTGTTCATTTAACACATATTTACAACCAGAGTGTTTTTGGTGCAATAACTGTCTAACAATGACAAAAAAAAAAACCCAGCTCCTTTAGACCCATCACCTTTTCACTGACCCACACACATGCAACATGACTTCACCTTGCCCCCTTGGTGTCCTTCAAAGTGACCTTTACCAATTCCTTGATCAGTACATTGATCCTCCAGCATCTCTGCAGTTTCTAGGTGTGGCAGAGCACAGTGCGTCACAGCTCAACCTTGTTTGTTCCTCGTCTGACTCACCACAGCTTTCAGCACATTAATGCAGTTAGGCAGTTGCAAACGTTAGAGTCGGGTTTACGACTGTCTATCACAGCCGCTAATATTCTGAAACTACTGAATCTTTGCCTTCGGTGCATTTTCATGATCCATCATAAAGACTACAGATGACTCAGTCCCAGTCGCTCAAGTTGTAATATTGGCTGCATTTGAATGGATAGAAGATGATATATGTGACAGTTGAGTTAACTGACATTAAAAAATAATTTAAAATGAAATCTAAGCAGCAGACCCCAATGAACAAATTCATTTTTAAGAGAAATCACAATTTTATTAAAAAAAATCCCACATACAATCAAAACATTGAGTATAAAAGACAGTCACATAAGCTTATTCCACCTACAGTAGAATGTTATTTGTATTCGTCATCAACTAATCTGATGCTTAGAGGCGAGACTAAGAGCCATCTACTATATGAAAATAAGATTTCAAAATATGAATCATAGTCTTCTCACACTCAACCAGAATAATTTTCGAGACACCAGTTAATGCTGCTGCTCAGAGCACCCGAGATGGTGATTTGTGTTTTATCTCTGAGAACTCAAACCAAACTCTTCAGCCCCAAAAAGAAGAAGAAGAAGGAAAAAAAAGAAAGCCTCCGAGGCCTCTCTCCCTCACGTCGGTGACCGCACAGAGAAATGAGGAGGTGTGTTTGGATTAGAGCCCCCAGTGTTGAAATGATTATTTGTGAGTCAGCTTTTCTGGAGTCTCCTGACTGGACTCTGCTGCTGATTCAATACAAATGCAATGATTTTTTCCTCAAACCAACACCTGCACAAGCTTTAAGGAAAACATTATCGGTGCAAAAAAAAGAAAAAAAAAAAAGCTTTTTTTTTTTTGCAAGGGAGTCAGCTTGTAATTGGATGCAAGTCCACTGGGAGACTTCAGAAACACAGACAGATCTGTAATAAAACTTGGGAGAAAACCTAGATAAATCTGACACCCACCAAGACACCTGATTGTAGTATATCATGGAAAAAAGCCACAATGTGTGCAGTTGATCCACTCAAAAGCTAGAAAACCCATCAGTCTACAGATTGTTAGACAAAAAGGGGGGTGGAGGGGGGTGGCACAACACACTAAGAAAGGGCTGATCCTTCGCTTTAGGCCCCAAAAAAAACAACATGATGCCAATCAGATGAGGCCTTGAGCTTATAATACTATCCACAGGTTGAAAGGGGTTTCTAGTTACATCCTGTATTATTTGTTCAGACTTTAAACATTCTTACACAAAATTCATGAGAGGTTTTGTCCCATTTCTCTTTCTCTATTATCTTTATTACTCAGCTGCCACGTGGAGTAGATAAATGTGCAAAATATTTCCTTTTCGTCATCACCATCAGTTAAGGTAACATAAGTATAATACAATGGAAAAATAAATATTTCTGTGGAAGAGAGTTGGCCAGGGACCCTTTGCCAAGAAGGTGTTGCGGAAGCAACCATGAATGGATCCATTGCTGTGATCCATCAGGGAAACCAACCTTACAAATAAACAGGATGCAGTGGCTTTTTTTTTTTTTTTTTAAAACCCAAGATAGAAAAGAAAAATCACTTTTACCCTAAAAAAAAAGCACCCAATTCTAACTAAATAATAGAATCAAATAGCCAAAAAACAGTCCACACCATCAAAAGGAAGCAGGAGAAAACATTTAACATTCGCAGGCCAAGCTGGTCAAGTTGTCCGACAAGGGCTGTAGGAGCTGAGATATTACTATGTTATTGTATCTACTGACTTTAGCCGCTCTGATTCTTCAGTATTGCTACTCCCCAAACTACACTTGTCTTGACTCCAGCCACAAACAGAAAGACAAAATCTGAATGACGTGAGCTCTGAAAACTAAGGCTTGTGGTAGTGAGGAAATACCGAGTACCAAAAAAGTTGACATCAGTGACCTTAAGTGATCGTGTGTTTCATGGCGGTCATGACGGAGCTGGCGACCGCTAGCATGAGAGTTTTGTTGATTTCTTCATTGAGAAACAGAAAATAAAATATGAGCACCGATTTTTGGCATCTCCGCATCCTTCTTTGGTGACCAGGAGTAAGAAAAGTTGTGGGTGGGAGGGATGAGAGGAGTAGAAGGAGGTGTATAGTGTTTAGTACTGGATGTGACACGAGGAGGAGGGGAGCAGTGCCGTATCTAGAGGCTCCTCCAACGAGCAGTAAGGCCGAGGTGAGTTAGTCCGGTTTGGAGAGGGTCCGTGTTGAACAGTAGCTCTGTCGGCCAGGGAGGGAAACTCCCCAGCAACACGTCATGAGCACCAGCTATCAGTTTGAGAGTCATAAGCAGTCTCAGATAAAAAGAAAATCATATATATATATATAGAGATATATATATATATAATATATGTATATATATACACTTGTACAAAAAGAACGAAAAAAAAATCCCTGCAGTTTTCCTCGTGTTTAAACTGTTTTTTACTGAGGTTTGAAAAGGGGCGACGTGTCAGTGACTCCAGCCCATGAGGTGGCTGACACGGGCTTTCTCAGTCATACGGCGTACCCGTCCTGAGCGAGACATGCCCAGGTTGAGGGGGTCATCCTTCGACCCATGGCCATCATCCTCCGAGTCGTCCCTGTAAAGAACTGTCCTGCGGCCCTGGTTGCGTGTGTTGACCCGCCGAGACTTGCACTGGTTGCTTCTCGGACTGTTAGCTGCTGCTGCTGCGGTTGCTGCTGTCGCCGCAGCCCCTCTCTGCACCTCATCAGAGTTGTCATCATCATCCTCCTCCTCCTCCTCTTCCTCTTCTTCTTCAGGTTCCTCTTCCTCCTCAGGTTCCTCCTCTTCCTCCTCCTCCTCATTCTCTTCCTCATCCTCTTCAGGTCTTATATCCACCTTTTGTTGCTGCTGCTCTTCTTCTTCTTCTTCTTCTTGTTCCTCCTCCTCCTCCTCCTCCTCTTCTTCTTCATCCTCTTCCTCCTCTTCATCTTCCTCCTCCTCCTCCTCCTCCTCTACTGGCAACTGCACTCTCGCTCTTTTAGGTCTCTGTGGGATTTCCTCTCCTCCTTTGTGTTTCCTTTTCCCTGAGGCCGCCACCTTACCCTTAGCTGAGAGGCGCACTGACAGGCAGGGGGCTTTGCTGTAGTCGTGATCTCCCCCATCCACGTACTTCTCCATCTCAGAATCTGAGCCGTTCTCGCTGTCGGATGATGACGAGGAAGACGAGGATGACGACGAGGTGGAGGATGACTCTGACGAGGAGCTGGTGGATCCCGACGCCCCCTCGTCATCGTCGGACTTCAGCGCTTCTCGCCCGTGACGCTGCCTGGAGCCGTTACTCAGATGAGAGTTGCGCTGGTGCCCTGATGCAACACAAGAGGAAAACTGACTCATGTCTGCGTCGTAACTGTTAACATCACATTACATTGTAAAATAAGAATACATTTTAGTTTGAATATATGGTTACTACTAATACCTGACTTCTTCACAGGAGTTGATTGGCTGCGGGTCACCCGTTGCGGCCCCTGGTTTCTGCTCTCGCCGCTCGTCCCTGAAGAACTTGGAGAAGAAGGCTGCATGTCCTCTTCCTCTGCTACACTGCTGCTGTGTTGAGCTAAAGCAATAACACAGTGTTAATTACCAATTAGGGCTGTAATCACATTACTTTTCACAGTCAGCAGTGTAATGCATTACGTTCTACCCTCAGTAATTACATGAACAATTCCTGGATCGCTGAAAATTGTGTTGCCTCCCTACGCATATAAATACCGTATGCTACAATGTGCTACATTACAACTTGTGTCAATCACTTTGCCATGGCTCATTTCTCCACAAAACTAACAAAGCTTTGAGAAGTGGTTCAGTATTTTCTATGTAAGTCACATTAAGATAAGACTATCACTATCAAATGTGAATTGATATTTGTCCACAGCAGAAATCCTCTCAAAGTTTGTCATAGAAACAACAGTGAGAAAAACTCCTGATAAAAAAAAAAAAAGGCTACTAAAAAGGTAAGATCAGCTTTTCACCTGCTGTGCAGTAATAACACAGAGAGGCTTCCCACATCTATAGTAGATCCACGGTCTCTCAGTGAGATTACAACTCTGCTTCCAACACAATTTACAGCAAGATCCTGAACGACTAGAGCCAGAATAGAGCAGCCTTACCTTGATATGATCTCTGAGAACGATTCTTCTTTGTGGTCTGGGATTTTTTCGACTTTGATACCTTCCCTGACTTGTGCTTCCCTTTAGGACTGGATATACAGAAAGAGAGAAAAGAAGAGAGTCATGAATTGCGTTTTATAACTGCAGCTTGCCAGGGTATCTGCAGCTTTCAGCAGTTAAAGTTTACGGTTTTGTATTACTTCTAAGGCCAGTTTGGAAATAAAAAGACTCCAAAGTTCTATAACCATTAGAATATAGTTTCGATGACCAGACTGAAGGAAAAAAAAACACCAATAAAACTCAACTTTTAAGATTTAGTGTAAAAACAGGCCTTGAGTTTAATGCATCACATATGAGATATTTGCAGAAGCTGCAGACATGCTGTGAGCACTGGAATAAAAAAGATAATTTGATAAAGTGGAATGTTGAGTGACTGGTTGAGGCTCAGTACCTCGGGGATGGACTAATAGGCGGGGAGCTGCCTCCGTTGTGCAATCTATTCCTGTAACTGAGCCTCTGACGAACACGCCGTTGATTCTGAAGGGCAGACTTGAAGTCAGAGATGATGGAGATGATGTGTTTTTCAAAGAACGCCGACAAGCTGAGGGTCATGGTGTAGATCTGAACATAAAACAAGAAAGTTCAGTAAGGCTGTCTTAACTCAGACATAATAACACTACTCCCTCAATGTCACGACTGCTGCTGCTTCACCTGTGATTTCTTATTTGGTGTGTATGCTTTAGAGTTGCTGAAAATGAGGCGGATGTCTTTGGCAAACTCCATCGGATTCTCGTAATTTCCCACAACCAGCGCCTCCGACACTGTACCCAGATCCATGGGAGTGTCGATGATGTCTCGATAGTCCTGAGCAAAAACAAGATAGAGAGTGGAGATGTTCATTTGGTCACTGCTTTTAACCCTACATCTGTTAATTCAAGTTGTATGAAGTGTTTTCTGTTGTTTTTTTACCGGATACTCAAACAGATCCACAGGCTGTCTGAATGGTTCTGAATCAGGGGAGACCATCATTCGGCGCAGCAGCTCTCGACATTGACTTCGCCACGCTTTCACATCTAACGCAACACCACGCTTTGCTCCCTGGAAGAGAGAAAGAACACTCTAATACACAGCTGAAACTCACCGAGACCAGATTCACTGCAGATGTTTAAGTCTCCTGACTCCTTTCATAGTCTAAGATGAGTTGTTGTGGAATACTAGACACTGGAGCCTCTTACCCCATGTCCTGTGGATGTACCCGGAGTGTCAGAGTCCACATCCAACTCAGCGCCCTGCAGAGGAACACCCACAAACCCGCATTACTATTTATAACCCAAAAACATCTGAAGAAAAAGCAGTGACATGAAAAACGAGCAAAAGCAAAAAAGAAAAAGAAAAAACCCAAACTTCAACATCAAAAACATCAAACATATACTCTACACAACCCAACAGCCTTACCTCATCTTCTCCACTGCTGATCTCACACTTCAGTTTGTGATACAGATCCAGGATGTCTGTGCAGCTCTGATCCCTGAACGAGACGGATCACCAAGGAATCAGACATGTAGTCAAACAATCCAGCGTTTCTTATTCAAAGCATTAATGAGGCGGCTGTAACATAAGGAGTCTAACATTAGCTCGTAACTCAGTCTTACCCGATGTAGTGAAGGAGAACGTCAGTCACCACTTTGGCGGATGCTACAATGGGGCTCTGGGGTTCATTGAAAGTGCGGGCATTGTGTTCAATGTAGCGCACCTCCCACATTAATGCAGAGATCCGCCTGCAGCAGAGAAGAACATCGGCACTTGAAGCTCAAATGTTGACAATTTGGTATCAAGACTGTGTAATTGTGGTGAAAAAAAAAAGATAATATTTCTGCTTCGGTTATTTGTGCCACTCTACCTGTAGAAGCGGTTCTCCAGTCGTTTGCGGATAGTGCTGAGGTCAGTGGGGTAAGCCACGGCAGTGCAGTAGAGAGGGTAATCCCGCAGATTTACAGGTAAAGCAAACGCCTTGGCTACATCTGCAGATAAACAGACAGAAAAGATCAAACCTGGCAGAGATGAACATGGTCAGAGTTTCCCCTGTAGCAAAGAAACTTATCAACCGTTCGGTGGCCCTACCCAGTGTAAGAAGCTGATCGATGCCTTGGATGACTCTCTCACAGTCTTCGTCCCGTGTGTGAGCCCCCCATTCTCCCTCCTGAGGCCTGTAGAGCAGAGCCTTCAACTCCTCCTCTGCCACCTCCACCCCATCACCAACATGTTCTGGTAACGCAGCTGATGGCACAACAACAGTCAGAAAATGAAAGAAACTGAAGCAGTATTTAGTTGATTGACTGCTCAACACATATAAAAGCTACTATGAATTATGGATTAGCTGCACAGTCCTGATATAATACTTACTTAGATATGAAGCTCTCTTTCTAGTCTTTTAAATCTCAAGCATGAGGATATCATAAAATATAAACATATCCATGTTTTGTTCCTGTTTAATTGAAAAAATAAATCACCACATTGCTACTGAATTGAAAGGGGAGAATAAATCTGATCTGCAATGAGCACATAAAAATGCCAGTATTGTGAAAATGACTTTTATAAGATTGTCATGCCTGTTCCAGTTTAAATATGAACAGACTATTTGGCTGTCAAAATGGAAACATTTATGCTATTTAAAAAGAAGCAACGAGTGGTTTCACGTCCTAACATATAGTCATAAAGTCTTGTTTGATGAAGAGGGAAACCAACTTTTAACTATTCAAGAATATACAGGTGAGCATCATTATGAACTGGTTAAAGCCTCTTGATGATAAAATAATAAACCACCTTTGTCCAGAAAATGAGAGGTTATTCTTTTGGAAAAGTAAACGAGATATTGTTTCTTGCCTCTGCAATATGTAAATTCCTGCGCATTTTCAACCTATGCTCTCACCCACAGAGCTTTGGACTGAACACTAGAGACGGTTAATGACTGAAGCTATTTTACTGGTTGGTTATAAAATCAGTCTGTACGTGAAGTTCTTGTAGATGACAAAAAAAAACCTGATAAATGCTATTGGTTTTGGCCACAATTAGATATCTTTTGTTGAGACAAAATCAATTTTTATTTATTTATTTTTTAGGAATGACAATAGGGAGTTACAGCTTTTAATAAAAGAATTCATAAAAAGTGTGTGTAGCTGAATTGATAAATAAAATATTGAACCATCATTTTTTTATGATTTAATTCTTACTTCCCATCTTTTGTTGAAGTTTAGTTGATTTTAATGAATAAACTGCTCTATACTAACAGTTAACTATTAATTGCAATTGCAATTGCAATGTTTTGATGTACGCTTGCATCTTTTACTTGATATTTTGACTCTCTCTCTCAGCATGTCTTTTCTGAGCAGCTTCTTTCCTTCACCTCATGGTGATTTCAAATGAGGTCATGGAAGGGAATAAGAAAGAAAATGCTGCCCTGATAATTAATTCACAACCACTTGCTGGCTATACAAATAAAATGTATTTAAATTTTATATCAAAACAAATTTAATGAGAGGAAATTTATCAGCCATTTTTGGAGTAACATTCTATGACATTTATACATTATACTGTCCAAATTGAAAGGAAAGGTTATATTATACAGTATTGTAAATTAATCTACAGAGTTTATGGTGTACAGTGTTTAAAACTTGCACATTTTGTCTGTAATCTAACACACAATCATATTAAAAATTGAACTGTGCAGGTTTATTACCAAGGTGGAATTCTCATATTAATACCACTGACCTTCCTCAGGAATAGGCTCCATGTCCCAGGGACTCATTTTCTCCCGCTCACCATTATCCCACCTGATGAAAAAAGAAGAACATTCATTAGCTAATCAACTTCTCTGTGTGAGAGATTATTATCACTTAATTTGATTTAATGAAAAATGACACTGAGTCAGTAAAGAAGAACATGATATTAACAGAAAGTGCCTGCATTATTGTGGAGGATCGTACCACACAAACATTGCAGAGACACAGAAACTTACTTTACTGCATAGCACTGAAACAGGCTATCTGGATACTCTGGCTGCAGAGGCTCCTGGTCCTCCACAGAACCAAACCACCAGGCATCATCAATAATGCTGCGGAACCTCATACCTGAAGAGAGAAAAGTGGAGAAAGGATCAGACATACGTGAAGGACAGGACACAGTCCACAACAATAAACAAAAGCTGAGGGATAGACTTACCGGGCTGCCAGTTGTGCTCTTTAGCCTCGTTGTAAAACTGCTGCAGGACCAGAAAATCTATGACATCGGGCATGTCATGATACCTTAGGAGTGTGGGAAAGAAAAAGAAGTCAAATACATGTGTATTAACTGATCATTTATCATCTAATATACACTGTATATAAATACTCACTTTAAAGAGAAAGACTCATTGGTCATTTTCCCTGAGACTGGGTCTAAGAAAGCCAGTTTTAGGCAGCAGAGGGTGGGAGGTCCCACTTCATACTTAATTCCAACAACCTTCACAGATTCCTGATCCTGAAGAGGCAGAAGAAAATTCACAAAAGATAAGACTTGAGATGAATGAAAAAGATGAAGCTATTCAAAAAGAATAATAAAAACAAGTAAAGCCTACAGCTACACACAGTTACATCCTCAACACAGCGAATACAATCTGTTGTTGTAGCTCTTTTAAGTCCCATAAGTGGCGATCAGTGGCGACATTCTGCACACTAATGTTGAATTCAGATTCAAGATTCTTTCTGCAGATGCCAGATTCTTGGCGTTCTCCACAAGTTGTTTTCATGCATAGCAACACCACAACAGCTTTATAGGAGCCGATAGAACCAGCAGACCTAGTGCCAACTATCATGACATGATAAAAATCACACAGTCAGCCCATTCCAATACTGTAGATGCCAAAGAACCGACCGACCGACACTGCCAACCACAGATCTGATGTTAGAAGCACTGCCTGGTTTATGTTACATACTGTGGTCACATGCAGCACTTTTGAAATAACAACTTTCAAATAACAATGAGCCCCACCCTGAGGTTGAGTCTGTTCCAAGGCTGTTTCTGAGGGTTGATGCTGTAGGCTTTGGCCCTGCGGACAGCCCGGACATATGCCTGATGGCCCTGTTTGAAGTAGATAAGCTGGAGGAGGAAAAGATGGGACAATCAAGATCAAAATGTAACGACACATTTGACAGCAACTCCCCCAAATAAAAAGATATACTGACTAGCCAAAAGACATCATAAAGACAATATGTTGCTGAGAGGGCTATCCTTTACCTCATCTCCCATTTGTGGAACAAAAGGAGAGCGGTGTGGGATGGTCTCCATTATCCATGATGGTGGTAACCATTCCTCTGCATCAAGTCCAGCCAGAGAGGATGTGGGTTTCTGAGTATATATAGAATTTGTTAGAACACAATGTTTGAGTACAGAATTTCTCTGCATCAAATACCAGTGTGACTAGTGTTGTGAAGACAGGATCTGCAGGTGATGTTAGCCCACCTGTTTGGTCTCCTTGGGCTTCTTCTTCTTCTCGTTTTCCTTCTTCTTGGCCTCGTTTGCCTTGTCCTCTCCTTCTTCCTCCTCAGAGCTGCTGTAATCTGGGGGCTTTACAGGCCTCCTGGTTGTTCGCTTCGGTGGCTGAAGGTTGATCCCAGCATCGGCTGTCCAATCTGAATATTCACTGGAGGAGTCACTGGAGGAGAGTGATAGACGAGTGTTGTTAGATGGGTTAATATACTGTAACTGCATCTTCAAAACACCACTCAGTCAAAGATACATACCTGGAGCTGCTCTCACTCTGCCACTGAGCTTCACTGCCAGAGGAAGCATCGCTGGGCTCTGCCTGCTCTGCTGCCTGTCAACACACAGACAAAAATCACCTTTATCATTATGAATGATAGATAACAGACTGCTTATTTCATGAACCCCTCTGGTTTGGTGGCATTGTTTCCATTTTTTTGAGTGATGTTACTAATGTATTATTTCCAACACTTAATTTTACAAGGCTCTCTTAAATATACAGTCAAAATATCCAGACTTTGTTTTTGTTTTTGAAATTCTTCATTTGCTACACATTCACAACATATATAGAGAGACGGGACATACATCTCTATCGCTGTCTGAGTCTATCTGGCTGTCAGAGTTGCGTCTGTTGCCGGATGTTCGACTCCTGTTCCTGGGACGGCGGACTTGGGCTGAGCGGGTCTGATAGGCGTGCCGCTGCTGCTTTTTCTTTGCCGGCCGCAAGGAGCGCAGGCGTGAAGTCAGCAGGTCGGTCTATAAAGGAGGGAGGAAAATGAGCAGAGCAGGAGTTGGCATGGACAGCATTTGTGATATTTGAGGACAACTGTGAAGTGAAGAATAGTGCGTAGATGGCACAAACCTTGGGCGTGCAGTTCGCTGGTTTCTTCCTCCTCTCGGCATTGTACAGAGAACATTCCATGTCGCCTTTGGCTTGTCTGCACTCCTCCATAACTCTAACGAAACAGTGATAATTTCCATCATCAAATGTACACAATTACCAAAAAAAGTGAAGAAAAAAAAAAATCTAGTTTTCTCTGATGACATTCCCTTCATCTGCCTCACCTGAATGTCCCTTGTGGCACTTCATTAACCACCACTCTGCGGCTCCAGGCCAGCAGGTCCCTCTCAGTGGCCACCTGACTACGCAGGGCGTTATGCTGCATCTGCCAAACTCCGTCCACCTGCCCACTCCTGCGGGTTTCGACAGTCGGAGAGGATGCCACCACTTCTTCTGCATCACCAGCTAAAAAACATAGAAGAAATGAATTTGTTATGACTACCTAGCATGTCACGTTTGGCAATATAGATACTTGGCGAATATGCAATATGGCTTTTAGAAACAATTTAACGAGTCTTATCATTAATAACATTATATACACACACAATTCTCATGCTCACGGTTTTACAAATTTCTCAGAATTTTACCGCCATAACTTAACACACAAGACAAACTAAATATATGTTAAATTGTATATCATTGTAGAAACTGGAACTGGAAAATAAAATGCTTGCAGTCTTTGCTTACATAATATAGTGACCACAGATTCCTCTCAAATCCACCAAAAGCTACTACTTGTCCAACGACAGATTTAACTCCAATTAGCTGGTTTGAAAAGTAAAACATACCCTCTTCTTCCTCCTCAGCCTCCTGTTCTGTGTTCTGACGCTCGTCCTGCTCATTCTGCAGCTGTCTGATGAGACTGTCCAACAGACTTTCTCTGTTTTCTGCCGTTTGCTGGCCAAGTACCTGCTCAACCAACTCTCCTTCACCTAAGCAACAAAGAAGATCTGTCAGTTCAACTGTCAGTTATATTTACTGAATTAAATCAGTGCAAGCATTCTGAATGATGTGAGCAACAAGCAAGCGGGTTTTACTGTTTGCCATGTATCCTAGCTGAGGTATTAGCTGGTCCTCCTTGCAGTTCTCCCTTCCTGGCACCAGGCGTTGGTAATGAGGAGGGTGGGGATTCCCATCAACATCCACCAGGAAGGGTGGAGGCATGAGGTGTGGGGCCTGTTGTGTCTGCTCGTCCAGGACGAAGTTGTTAGAATCACGAATAAGAGGTCGGTAGTCCGTGTGGAAAAACATCTGGTCAGGAATCTGGAGGGGATGAAGAGTACATTTATGTTAATAGTGAGACAAAGAAAGTTAAAACTGCTGCTGGATCCTTGGGGTTTAAATTCAAGTCTTTAGATTAAAGAACAGAGTGTGAAACTACAAATCCACCATGCAATCTAACTGTATTGATTCTCCTTTAAAAACTAAATGGAGTTAATGTTAAGGGCAGCAGCGCCCGATTCATTTCAGAAGTGTGTGTGCGTATGTGAATGTGTAGCTATAGATAGACCGAAGACTTTCACTAAACTTTTGCGCAGTAACTATAGCTTGCTTGCACCACAGGTCAGCGGTATAATAGTAACTAGTGCCTGCATGATTAGGTACAAGCTTTTTTGTTCAACTACTCAAAACTACGAGTTTATAGGATAGTAACACTTCAAATGATCGACGTGCCACACTGTTGTGGAAATGTTATTCATAGCCTACAACAGTGTAAATAAACTCTGGAAACACCTCATTTGCCTTCACTCAAAACGGAAATGCTTTGGACCCGTCATTTCAATGCAATGTCATGAATTAATATATTCAGGTGAATTCACATGAACTTTCAAAACGTGTTTGTTGACGGGATGGTTGCCTGTATGTGCCAAACAGGTTTCGCTTCTTGGCGGAGGTGTTGCAGCAGCATGTCAGCTGGTCCTCTTTGCCTGCTTTATTTTACCTAATGTTTTGGAGTGGATGGGAATGATTGAAATGTCTTTTTTACCGTAAGTGTTGCAATATAGGTGCATTTACAGGGATTATACAGTGATTCATGACTTAAAAGGAATGTGGGAGGAGAGTAAAATGGGAGGGCCAATAGCTCTTAAAACCCTTACTTCCACAACCTTGGTTAAGGGTAGATAGATGTGTGGCAACAAACAGTTACCTTCTCATATGGTCTGCTGCAGCCAAAGCCAAAGATGAGCAAATGGCCGTGTGAATCAGTGCAGGCAAAATGCTGCCCATCAGCTGAGAACTTGCAGTCATAAATAGCACCATGGCCTTGTCCTTCAATCTGGAAACAAACATTTTCATATGAACTCAATGAAAAACAAAAACAATACTCGTGGTTCTTTAATAATTCTCATTGTCAATCTATTACCATGTTGAAGAAGTTGCGGATCTTAGCTCCCTTGGTCAGGTCCCAGATGTAAATGTTGCCATCATGACCGGCAGATAGCATGATGCGGGAGTCAAACGGGTGAGCCTCCAGCACAAACACCTCATCATCATGACCCTTGAATAGAAAGAGAAACATTCACACTGGTTTGAAACACTGTTTGTCAAAAACAGATGTGTAATGAGTTGATTTTTTTCATCTTGAAGGAGCTGCACTCACAGATAAAACATGGAGCAGCTGTCCAGTAGTTGTGTTCCACACTTTGAGCAGGTAGTTTGACACCGCTGTGATGATGGTGTGATCTGCTCGGTCCCAGGCCACCATGGTCACCACCAGCTTGGTTTTATCATCTCCATTGGCAACAGAACTCCTGGAGGGAAAACATCCCATCAGACATGACACACTAGGCAATTTACAGAGACAGAAATGGCAACAGGAAACAACAGGAACTAATAGTGTTTACTCTCTTACCCAGGCAGCCTGGCAGCCATGTCTAAAGAGATGCTCTTCCACTCTTGTTGCTGGTAATGCCAGATCCTGGCTGTGCCATCACGACTGCCGCTCACAAACCTTAGGCTGAACAAACAAACATTAAAAACTGTCAGAGGCTGCAAAACCACACAAAAAAGTCTAGTAGATCTGAGTAAACACACTCACCTGTCGCTGTTATTGCTAAACTGGACTACTACGACTTTATCCTAAAAAAAAAACAGAGAAATAAAGATATATATGAAAAGGCAAAAAGAACTTGTTTAAAGGACGTTTGAAGAGTAAAACTTAAAAGAACAATAATGATGGAACTACTGCGTTCTGTTTCTTACCGTATGAGCATCCATCTCAGAGACCTTCATAGGACTTTCAGCACCAAGGTAGTAAACTCTGATCATGTGATCAGTGCCACCAGTGGCCATGAACATACCACCTATTAACAATAAACACAGCATGAAATGGAAATCACAAGAACACATTCAATCA
Source organism: Euthynnus affinis (assembly GCA_029490765.1). Lineage (NCBI taxonomy): Eukaryota > Metazoa > Chordata > Actinopteri > Scombriformes > Scombridae > Euthynnus > Euthynnus affinis. Next base: position 9,149,169 of record CM055854.1, on the reverse strand, counting down.
ACAAGAATATCCATAAAAGCCATATCCTCTCCTCCTGTTGCTATTTACATATTGTAATTACATCCCCAGTCTGTCTTAATACAAAATATCAAAAGGAAGTCCCAGTTTGCAAACAAATGTTTATGATAAATTCATTCAGGTGGGCCACAATGGCATGCATTTTGCATAATATATGCATTTGGCTATTTGGCATTCAAATGACATTCTCACCCTAAGAGTCTCTGTTTACAGTAACAGTAAAAAGTTTGGAAACACTTTCCCATTCACTATAATGAGAAAGTGTGTCCAAACTTTTCGACTGGTACTGTATTTGTTGCAGTAAGTATTAAAATATTTAAAAAAAAGACACAACACATAATGAAAAGATTATGTAGTTTGGGTTTGGAAAAGTACATTGGACAATGAAATGTTATCAGGCAAGTAAATACACTTACCACTGCTGAAGGAGGAAGTGGAGACCTGTACACCTGGACGTGATCGCTCAACAAATTTGACTGGCTGATCACTGAGGACAGATAAGAAATGCTGTAGTTATTTACATGAAAAAAAAAATAGCAGAACGAACAGTAGGGCTAAGGGAAAAAAAAACAACAAAACATTTACAGCAGATGTCTCAAATACTTACTTGAATTTCATGCTGAGTGAGTGCCACTTCCAGAAACACACCATGCCGTCTGCACCTGTGGAGGCCAGGTAGCGCGTTGTCCCTTTGACTGCCGGACAAAACTAAAAAGGGAGAGAAAGTCAGTATTTGTTAATCACAAGCAAGTAGTGACCAACATTTAACACAGCGGCACTACAGTGGTGAACAAGTGATGTTGTGAAAGTTGACATGATGCAGCACAAGTGTGGAAATTTTGGCAATTAGGTTAATATTAGACTTTGAGACCTAAAGAGAAATAATTTTGCTTTTATAAACTTGCATTGTGCTGAATGATCTGGCTTATTTTTATGAACACTTTTACTGGATAAATCAGCTGATATGAGCTTAACATTTCTGGAAACTAAAGCTAAACTCTGATTTTCCTTTTAAATGTATCACCTGTATGGATGTGATGGAGGCAGCATGAGCCTGTAGAACGGTAATGGGGGCGCAGGTACGTAAGCACCACACTCTGATGACTTTGTCGCAGCTGGCCGACGCGATGAGAGTATTCTCATGGTTGACAGCCATGTCGCAGATCTCTGCTGAGTGGCCGCGGAGTGTTGAAAGGAGCCGGCCATCATCTGTGGCCCAGATTTTTACCAGGCAGTCATCAGAACCCTATAAAACACAAGACATTAGCCTCATATAAAGAAGACAGTTTTACTCATCATGTATCTCCAAGAAACATAACAAAAGGGCTTATTCATTGTGATTGTCATGTCATGGTGTCAGGCAAAAACTCTTTCTGACACATTACATTTCAAGCTTGATACACACTAAGTCTGCGTGGCACATATGCTTTCAGTAAATACAGCTTCCCATTCCGAGTCCAATGATGACATACTCATGGCTTTTTTTACTCTACCACGCTAGCTGAGGGGGCTGTTGCTCTGTTATTATCATCTGTGTCCTCAGAAGCTGTGGTTTAAACTGCATCTGTGGTTTAACCATGAACCCAGCTGCTGTGTTCTGGAGAAATCACCTAAATGCCACAAGAGGTCATTGTATCCGACTTCACTTAAACCTACTACAGACACAGGGTAAATTAGGTTTAGGGTGATAAAATTGAGTATAGGAAGACAATTTCTGTTTCTAAAAGTGAAGTTAAATTCATCATCCCTTAGTTGGCTAATTTTGTTACCTGTCTAGTAAGATGCAAATTAGGAGAACCCCCAAATTTGGGTGACCTGCGAATCACCTGGCCAAGAAATCATTACTTACCGTAAAGATGCGACGGCCGGTGCGGTCAAAGGCTACACAGTAGACTGAAGAAAGATGGCCAAGGATACGTTTGTGTATCTTCATGTGTTGGTAGGAGGAAGACGGCAAGGCCTGGCCGAAACGAGCTGTGCCTGTGGCCTGGCGAGCACCCATGATGGACACTAGATATAAAGACACATGAGAATGGTTAGTAAAAGCAACACACTTTTAAAGCATGCTTAAATTCGCCCTGCAGAGTTTTTGATCACTTGAAGGGCTTTGGAGAATATTTTTGCCAATGGTTCCACACTATCCTGCTGACCTACAAGTGGTGGTAATGCACCAAGAAATGCAGCAATGTGCCAACAAATGTAGGGAAGAAGAAGCCTCCAAGCAAGTAAACATGGATGTAAACAATTTGGAAATTAATTCAGCATCTTTGGTAAGTTTTAAGGATACATACAATGTGTTTTAGAGAGTAACAGTTTGTTTACAAGAAAACTCCACAGGGCATCCTTCACTTCAGACTCTGTCCTCTTAATTGGCATAAATTTAAATAAATTTCACACACCGACATTTGGAGAGTTTCCATTGCTGACTGGAGGTTCTGGTGGACGTCCTCGGTGGAGTGCAGCAACAGCGGAACCGCTGCATACTTTGTGGCTACAGCCTAAATTAAAAAAGTAGTGGATGAGAAAAAATAACAACTGTTGACATGAAAACAGATCTATTGCCAATAAATCACATAAAAGCAATACATCTAAAAATGACAACAACACTGGAATGTCGACAGTCCATAAATACAGAGAGCGAAGAACAATGGTGAATGGGAGGGAAATGCTCACTTTTGGTGGTACGGAGCAAGGACTGTCTTCCCAGTCCCAGAAGTGTTTGGACACCAGGGACACTAGGTGGGATCTCCTTCTCTATAAGTGGGCCTATCCGCTGACAAATGCGCAGCAGATAGTCTGCAGGAATGTGCTGGTTCAAAATCACCTGCAGGAGTCACAGATAGTTATTAAAACATAATACAACAAATATATAAGCATTTAATTACAGACACCAAAACATTATCATCTCTGTTGACATTATCAAAACTTGTGAGAACAAAAAACTTATTAGATTAAGTCAATCATAATATTTATATATGGATGGATATTGAAGTTTAAGTAGACATATCTACTTAATTAGAGCTGCAACGATTAATTGATTAATTGCTCATTTGGATAATCAATTGATTGTTTAGAATCATTTTTTAAGAAAAAAAATCCAAATTCTCTGATTCCAGCTTCTTAAATGTGAATATTTTTCTTGATTCTTTAGTCTATGATAGTAAAAATGAATTATTTTGGATTGTGGAGAACACATGACATTTAAGGATGTCACTTTAGGCTTTTGGAAACAGTGAGATATGTTTTTCACTGTAATCAAAAAAATAATCCAAAGATGAATCGATAATGAATGTAATTGTTAGTCAGGTGGCGCTGTGGCTGCTTCAGTGTTGCGCTCTTCGACAGGAACAGACTACAACAGACCACCAGGTCTGCAGAAAAGATTAATGGTGCCTTCCTGTCCACCAACCGGGACCTGTACACCACCAGAGTCAGGACACTGACAGGGAAAAATCATTGTAGACTCAGGCACTCAGGCACCGTCTGTACTAAAACCCTGGAACATTATAATACCCACTGCACCTACAAATTATATATATTTATTTTAGTTTAAAATACAAAATATGTTTCACTCATTACTTTATATTTGAACAGGCTGTATATATTGTACATAACAACCTACTATATGTGCATAAAATAACATCACTTTTTTTAACCATTTAATATTTATCTCATCACTATGTGCGCTCATTCACTTCTTTACACTGTTTGTATCCTGTTTATAGTTCACAGAAACAGTTTCACATGTATATAGACAGTCCTTGTGTATATTTCTGAGGATTGATGTGTTCTTATTCTGTGTGAGTACACTGGGAGCCACTAAACCGCAGTCAAATTCCTTGTGTGTGTAAACATACTTGGCCAGTAAAGATAATTCTGCAGCCCTATATTTAATATTACATTACTGTCCAGTTATGCAGTAATAAGAAACCTCTTTAAATCAACTTGACTGCTTTGTTATTTTCTTTTCTCCCTGTTTATACATGCTCATGATTATAACTTTTATCTTGTTTTTTTTGTTTTGTTTTTTTAATAGTGCAAAACATCCAGAGAAAGGGAGGGAGGGACAGAGAAGCTTACAGCCAATCAAAAGCGTCTCTTACAGCCGCACTCTCATTGGCTCCAGGAGAAGACTGACAGCGCTTTGCTTCTGGTTCAGCCAATCAAAACCCTTCCCATTTCTGTGTTCCCCTCCTACTGGCCCACACAATAGCAAAGCCTGTAGTTATTTATCAACAGGCCTATACTGATATAAATGTTTAAAATGTCTTATAATAAATGTAAACACATCCGCATCTAATAGATAATCATCTCAATGGTCAATTGAATTAAAAAATAATAAACATCCGCATAAAGGCAAATTGCCGATTAAAATAGAAGTCGCACGCTTCGTTTGATTAAAAAGTTAATTAAGCCAATTCACACTTACCCAATCGTTGAAGGTCCGTTTGTATTTCTCTCCGTCCCAACTCCATCGTTGCGGGACCAACTAAAGTTAAAAAGATTAGCTGGTTTAAGAGATAGCACAAAACTGCTAGTGTCGTTCCGGCTCGGTAATTCAACACCAGCTCAAAATTATTGAAAAGTTGCACACAAAATAGGAAGCAATACGGAAACCAGACACGAGAATAAACAGAGAAAAGGTGCAGCTGATCATACCTCATACTGCTCCAGCTCCTCAATCAGGATCTAACAACACACACACAAGGAGCGTTAGCAGCTAGCTACACATCTGCACGGTTTACAGCCGGTATCTGTTCATATATCTAGTTATTATAGCTAGTCTGTTACCTGTGCTGCTTTCTTACAAGGTCCAGACTGCAGAAACCTGGCAATGAGGTAATACAGCTCTGAAAGAAAACAGAGGCGTATTAGAGCCTGGTTAGTGGTACTATCTGATGTTTCTATTGAGCTAACGTTAGCTAGCTTCGGGTTGACACACAACAGCAAACTGTGTAAATGCAAACATGTTTTTATGGCTCAGAACTCACCAGCTTCGATCTGTGAACACCCTTCTCTGGCCATCACTTGATAAGACGGGCGACATGAAGACAAACTGGTGTTTTAGCTTGCTCGTTAGCCGCCGGGTAGCTAACAGCAGCTAAAACAGGCTAGAATGGCCTCCTCCTGTCTCGAGTTGTTCCCTGAACCACCTGGTGCTTTGTGTTAGCGCCCTCCAGTGAAACAATGCAACACTGGACGGCTTGGTTTCTTCATAGAAAATGAATACATAGGACAAAACATGTAAAGATTCAAATTTACAGCCTTCAAACCAAACATTTCAGACTGGAATTAGGTTATTATTAAATTATTCTTTACTACAAATACTAAAGATATATACAACGTCATATATAATGCGGGTTTGTACATGTTGATATTTTTCTTAGTGTGTTTTTTTATACTATTGTTTACTATATTATATTACAGTATATTTACTACATTGTGTCTTATGTGTATATACTGTCTGTTTTATGCCATGTATGTCTCTATGTGCCCCTTCACCCTCATACTGTTTTGGTTGAGCCACAGCCCTCCCTTCATTATATATGTGTCTGCACAATGTGTTATGACAATAACATTTAATTGAAGCATGTCATCCTGAGTTAAATATCTATATTTGACTACTTTTGTTTCCTGACAAGAGCCCAATAATAATCATGATAATAATAATAATAATGATAATAACAATAATAATAAGTATACTACTACTACAATTCATGCATATAATGCAACACAAAGTGATTAACATAAAGGGAGATAATAATAGCATTTATGATAAAACAATAAAAACCAGGAAAATAATAAGATAACAACAACTGTTGAGTAAAAACACTTCAGTGGTAAAAAAAAAAAAAAAAGATGTATCTTGGGGCGTAAGAATGGAGGCTGCCTCTCCAGGCCTTTTAATTCAATTCAGTTCTCACAACTCATGGGGGGTCCATAGCACAATAAAATACAAAGAAAAAAATGAATGAATAAATAAACCTAATACAGAAAAACAAACACAACAATAAAAAAAAAAAATTTTAGTGGGGGTACTGTACACCTCACATGAATAAAGATTTACATGCTGATGTTAATGATGGGTAATGTACACTTGTAATATTTACACTCAGGTCGAAAATCTTGCTCATCTTTACATATTTGGATAGAGAGACTGTTTACAAAAAAGCTGCTCTGTAAAAATGCATTCCTGTCTCATACTAGGGCAGTATTTGGGGACCCTCACCCTGAGGTTAACATCTGGTTTTAATTTTCAAAGAGGCCTCCTTGACCTCACTGGTAACAAAGAGAAGGTGCAGGTTATATTCTTAAATGGTAAACTCATACATTTCCAGCCTTAACAGTTGGAACTAAATCCCCCCTGCAAAATAATCAGTATTTTTTATTTATGAAAGAATGAGTTTTAATGGTTGATTTATGAGTAATTGAACATTATGGTTCATCTATGTCTTAGATGAGTTTGGTCTTGTCATATGTTTCTACTAAACATGTTAAATTATACTGAGGAACATTTTATCAGCTTTTCCTCGATACTAACAAATTGGGCGGATATTTATTGTTAATAAATGTAAATAGAGTTACAGACATGCTTGCCTTATACTTTTTCTATTTATCTGTTTATACTATATTTTTGCATACTGTCTTTTGAAACAGCTGCACATTTTCAAACAACAACATTTTGTTAATTTTCAAGATAATACAGGTTAATAACCAAAACAATGCTTTACACATTGCTATTAAATTTAGTTGAAAAAATGCACAAATATTAGACACTGATGTTTTAAAATGGCACATCCTCTATAATAACGATATATAAAAACTATGTTTTACACATGTCCACATAAAGCCTTATAATGTCTCTGTGTGATTCTTAGACATTCTTTGAAAATTGCAAATTGACAGAAAAAACAATTGAATGAGCTACTTTTGCACGTTTTTTCCCCTGCATGCATACATTTGCTTAAATAGAAGCAGTCATGGAAATCTTGAGAACATGTCTGAGTCTCAACCAACAACCAAGGCGATGCCACTAGTCACGGAAAACTGAAAATAAATGTTCTACGATTGAAAAATAAAACTCAAATTCAGAACAAGCCAGACTGCATAATCTCCTTTAAATGCGTTTAAACTGGTACCACTGTGGTCCGCAATGTTAGTAAGGAAGTGCATGACTGACGTAACATCCATCATGGCCTGGTATTACAGCTCTAAGGCAGAATGATTGTTACTGGGTTTGCAAGCTGTGGTTATGCACACACTCACATGGTCAATCATTCTCTTCAATGGACATAAAAAGGAAATTCTCTTGAATAGCATCTACAGTGGTCTCTTCAGTAATTGTGCCAGTACACTCAATAGAAATGTCTCCATTCTTAGCTGCCCTCCTTTACCTGTCCTCAGCACAACTCACGCAGTGTATACACATACTACTATTTCAGACTCGACAGACTTCAAGATCTATCCCTATACTGGTATCAGTCATCTTAATACAGATTGTATCATTGTAAATTGTTATTACACAATACACTATAGATATCTAACCCACAAACCTGACTTTCTAGACTTTTTTGAGGGCAAAAACAGAAATTTTAGAAAGTGTCTCCTGATTCAGAACAGACACAGGTACAGTTTGAATGGTGTCTCCATAGCATGCAATCAGGAAGTTATGACAAAACATAAGAAAACAAATGAGTAATGCTGAAGCAACCAAATGGCACCAACCAGACAGTCCATCCAGGCAGTTACTAAGGGTGGGAACATGTAAGAGGTGACAGATTTAAAACATGCTCATTCAACGTCACCCTGTACATGAATAGGTATCAGCGAGGGAAAGGGAACATTTTTATTTTCTCTTGTTAAGGAAAATCTTACACAGCAGTTGGTTGACTCACGAGCCTTTACCCATATTTAAGAAATAGCTGTTCTGCAGAGAGAAAATCTCTATCTACAAACATTTGGTGTGTGAAAAATATTCTTTTAATTAAATGATTCTTCAAAGGTTTTTTTTTGCTAAACAACGATCAATAACCCTTTTAATACATGTTTTCGTGCACAATAGTGTAGTACACTTACATTTATCTCTATCAGGGTTTCCACTCTGCTGTGCCGCTGAGTCACAGTGCTTGTTTAAGCTTGTGTTTGCAACAAACAAAGTTTTATCCATAGGCTTACTTAGAAACCACTTCCTATTTGACAAAGCGTTCTACTATGTGCAGTTAGGAGTGATCTCCTGTCCACGTCACCTGTCCATTGTTCAGGCTTAGTCATTCACAATTTTATTGCACATACACATACAGTATGAGAAAATATTACACTATAGGGCTATCAGCCCTGTGTAATAAGTGCCTCATCCTGAGAGATGTGGGCAAGCAGTGGCTCCTTCAGGTGGAAGTTGAATCAGCTCTGCTCTTGTGCAGGTTCTGTTACGGAAGACATATTGCTCATGGAAAGTAACTTATATATTAAAGCATTATATGTCAGTAGATGATTATTAACTGATAACTAACTGCTTGAGTATTTCCATTGTATTGCTACTTTACACCTTCCAATAAATTAGTGTTTATCATCTCATCTTTGACTAGTTTCACTGTGTGTATTGACAGTTTGCAGATTCAAATTGTATATACATAAAATGACGGGAATAACTGTTATAGATTTCCCAGCAGTATGTAAAGTAAATAAAATTAGCTCCACCTCGACTAGCCACAACTAAATTACTACTTACACATTATGCATCAGTATTAACAATCCAGTAATATAATATATAATAATGCAACACACAGGGGTCGTTTTTCTGCATGATTTTTGATATTGTAATTTGCTGATAACACTTTTCCTTGTGTTAAATTTTTCACATTGTGGCGTTGTGATGTGTTTAATTTGTGTCTGATGTGGTTTTTTCTACATAAAAAGTTCAATTACCTCATTAAAATCCTTAAAATCATAATATATATATATATGAATAATAAATTCACTTCAAAGGTTAAACTGCTGAATGCAAGATGTCTCCAACTTCACTGTTTCTCCATATATGTGCACTGAAAATTTCAAGTTTTCACCTCACACTTGTGTACGTTGCATACTAAACCACAATTCACAAGTCAAACTAGTTGTAATGTTCCAAATCCTGCTTTTAGGTTCCTGTCTAACTCTCAGAGCACAGAGAAACTTTTCACTTTCAGCAGATGAATGTGAAAACAGCCTTCTAGTGTCAAACTCTGCACATACATCATTCTGCACAGTGAGGCTCAAACATCCAAATGAAGGAACAAGAAGAAAAACAGATTTTTGAGTGGAGAGGGATTTCCTCCAACAAAAATTTCACTGACTGATCCAAGGGTGATGCTATGTGGCGTCTCAGCGTTTGTTGAGTTTATGGACTCTGTGAAACCTCGGGTTCTCTAAGGCATTTGTTTTTACTTTTTCATAATCATCCTGATCAGCCCAAACCCACATAGACCATGACATGTTATAATCTGCTATATCTCGGCCTTTGAGAGCATGACTCACAGAGCAAAAGGTATGACTCACACAAATAACAACACACCAGTGTACTTTGTCAGTACCTAGTTTTTGCATCTAGGCCCATAACCTTTTGAAACTTTGCATGATCAGGCAAATAGAGTAAATTATTTCAAACAGATCTTAAAGGTGCGCTAAAATTTCTTTACTTACTATAATTATAGTATTTTTAAAGAAATTGTTAGTATTATTAACTCACCACTACATACACACCCACCCACCCACACACACAAACATACAATTGTCTCCATTACGCTAGAGGACTTTGACTTACATTAATCCTAACTATAACCCTAACCCTAACTTAAGCCTATAACTTAACCCTAAAGCAAGTCCCCATAATGTGAAGGTGTATACAGCTTTATGTCCCCACAACATGAGGAATACACACACACACACACACACACACACACACACACACACACAGAGGTTTACCTACGTGACCTTTGGGGTATTTACATAGACTTACATTAATTTCCTGCAGTCTTACCCTAACCTAAACCGTTGACCCAAAAATGAGCTTTTACCAATTGGGGACACAACTTTTGTCCCCCAAGTCTGGTGCGTGTCCCTCAAAATAACTTAAGTATACCACAACACACATACACACACGCACACACATGACTTTATTTAGTATATAGTCCAGTGGGCGGTACTCTGAGTTGTGGACGCACACTGGCTGCAGAAACACTCTTCATTCAGCCTTGATGTGTGTCTGTGGACGGGACGCGTCTTGATCGGTGCTCAGTCATATGAAGATGTAAAATGTGAGGTGTGTGTGCTGGATCAGGATCAGGATCTCCCCCTCAACAGGCTGTCACACCGCGAATAATCATTCACAGACTGAGTCGACAACGCAGTTTCATCTCTGGGCAACTTTTTGGGATATAGGACGTCGGGTTATTTTCTAGTTTAAAGCCCACATATTTCCGCTTGGATTCGTCTGACCCTTATTTCACCGAATAAGGTAAGTTTTGTGCTGTCTGAAGCTTTCTAACGGTTGCGTCCATATACGTTACTGAACGTTACAGCGAGTAACGGCTGGTACAGTTGTAACGTTAGCTTAACGTTGGCTAAACAAAATATTACGCGAAATCTTCTTTTTCACATCGTCTTCACTCAGGTTTTTCCTGCACAATATTTAAAGCAGCTGCACAAAAACGGACATTTTATTTTATTAATTTTAGCGGTGTATAACGTTCTGTCTGTTAAATATATTTAACGTTAAAACAGGTTGACAGTAACGCTAAATGCTCTTCATGTTTTGACCAAAATCAAATTTTTAAATCTCGGTAACTAACGTTAACTTACATGTACAGTAGAAAAAAATTAGGTCAGCTTTTTCCTATTTTCTTCGACAATTTAGTCATTTGTAACTAACTTGGGAGAGCCTGTGTGTCATTGAATGTATTAAAAGGGTGATATTTTTCTCTTGTATTGACATTGTGTAAAGCTGCTGTAACGTTAGCTAGCATTCATTTAAGATAGTCCCATTTTACTCTAATTTAGTGCTGTTGAACTATAATGAAGAGTGTATGTGTTGGACTGTAATGAGGAGTGTGTGTTGACATACCTGGAAGCCAGCTGTTGGTTCAGGGCATACACAAAACCATGAATTATTAGCTCTATCTGAAAAAAAGACACTTTGTATGACTTGGGGTGAATGAAATATATGGGTAAATGTATCATAATTGTAACAGGGTAATGCATAAGATGTTGAGTAAGAAGGGTGAGATATTTAGACTTCTCCATAACTCAGTGAGAGATGCTGGATTATGTGATTGGGCAAATTCACAGTTTGTTCAGGCACTCGACACAAAACATTTCCAGGTTGCACTGGTTGAAAGGAGCCAGGCTCTTGCAAATAATGCCCAATTGTCAGTGTGCAAATGAGAATCGCCATCTACGTACAACCGTGTTGAAGCTTGAGGCATTTCGCCGGCTTGCTGCGTCAGTGCTGAGGTTGGCCTAGCAGTCATGAATAGTGATGAGGATGTGTGCTGACAGCTGAGTGGGACAAGATGGGCTGCTCCATGACTGACTGAACCGAGGTGTTCACTGCACCATATGCTCCTTTTACATCATTCTGCTAAACATTTGGGCGAGCCTCATGACTCATGATCCCTTCTCCCCTTCGGCTAATTTTTTAAGTCCTGTCACTAAATCTAAACACTCTTGAATCGGATAAATAGGTGTGTCCCATTTAGGCACAAAGCAAGACTTGCTTTGTCTGCCACCATGGAAACATAGGTCAGGAGTCAATCATGGTTTCAATAAATAAATTGTCTTAATCTCATATAATTAAACCAAGAGACACTATGTGGGCAATGCTGTTACATCATAATTATTAGATTTATTGAGTAGAATGAGTATGTAGTGTGTTAGCCATCGCAGTCGCTGCGAGGGTTTGGCTTTTAGGTTAACCTAGCAACTCTGAGGAATGGTTTTTGGGTATCAGGTTGTCGTGTTTAACAGTTTATAGAGCAGTTCACATGATACATGGACTGTAAAGTCGTGGGACGTGTATAGGGAAAGCAATCCTTGCAGTTTAGCCTAGATAAAGAGTTAAAATTTCAGTGGAAAGTTCTAGGAAAATATTGTATAAATTATGTGAAGTTACTGTAGTAGGAAATGCTGTAAATAGCCATTATGAGATTCTGTTTAATAAATATGACTTAGTATGTCATAATAATGTGAAGCAGAAGCTATCACATTATCTCGTAGTTCTGAGAAACGTTGCCTCACATGATTAATCTCTTATACAACTTATTTTTATAACTATGACTTAGTATCTTGTAATTATTCAAATCTCTCTCATAATTCTTTGTGATTTTTCTCTCTACTTCTTTGTGACATTTACTTTCCTTATTTCCTCATTTTTATTTCTGCTTTCCTCCACTGCTTTTCTTTTCTTTTTTGTATGTAAAAAACATAAATCTACTACTTCACCCTTAAAAGGAAACTGAGCAGGAGGTTTTGTGGAGATTTCTTCAACTGTGATTGGTATTTTATTTTTTTCTCAAGCAGCGCTGTGTCTGGGTTTTTGCCTCTCTTTGCTGAAACTATGCTGTGGTGAAGGTTAGTTAACTGATGACACACAGCCTCGTCTCTGATGTTACAGAGCATGTTGTGGGGAAAGTAGGTTACTGGGCCATGTCCTGCAAGCTTAAACTGAACGCTAGTCTGAATATTGCTAGAGCTGCTTAGTGTGACTGGGCATGCACAAATGGTGGAGGTCTGTGCAACGGCGAAGCGATCATTTCCACTCGCTGTCTCTTTAAGAAGAGACACAGGATAGAAATGATTCAAAACTTAGATTTCTTCCTCTATACATTTCAGTGTTTCTCGGTTTTCAGATGTGAATAATAGCATGAATCTGAGGTGAAAGGTGTCACCATACTAACATGTTTCTGATCTGCTTTAAGTAGCTCTGCCTCGTCGACAGAATTGATCTGGTGGTTTACTTTGGCTTAGTAGTGAGTAAAAAGAAAATAGCTGACATTTCCCTGCAGGTGTGTGTGTGTGTGTGTGTGTGTGTGTGTGCGCATAGCCTAGGAAGTAATTGTTACATTTGCATTCACACTTCAAAGCCTCAACAAGCGAATCTGATAATGAGGCCTTAACTGTTATTAAAACTTCATGTTGATTCATCTCAAACACACAACAAATGGAGGAAATCAGGTTGACCAACGTCACAGGCTGCAAATTACTAGACCCCTACTTACCTGAAACGTCAGTAGACTCGTCCCTTTGTTCGTGAGCAACCCACTTTTAGTCTTCACATTGTATTCATATTTACAGTTTATTGAAATCAGTGTTTTTTGTTTTTTTTTAAGAAATACAAAATAAAGGTGTTGCGGAAGCTACAGAAACGTGGCTTGGTGCCGTATTGTGTGCAAGGAAATAAATCATGCGGTTTGTTTCTCTGTAAATATTTCAGACCTTTGGAATAATGGTGGAAGAGTTAGTTTAGTATTAAATGGAAACTCTCGTGTTACGTGTAGTTGGATGCCTTTGTACATGCTTCCTATGTGTACTGTATAGCCTATATGGGTGTTTTTTTCACACTAGGCTGTGACAATAGTTTCCCTTGGGAATAACAAACTTGATCATGTGGCATCTGCTATCACAGTGTTTTGTTTTACTCTATTTAAAATCGAAAATTGTATTCAGCACAAAAATATAAAGCAATGTGAAACTTTTTTTTCAAGTTAGTTCCACAGAGATCAATCATCCTGTATATGAGAAATACCTGACCTAGACATCAGAGGCATGCTTAGTCAGAGCAAGAGTGAAGACATTTTTATAGGAGGGGATTAAGTAGAAGCTCAGAGAGATGAGAAACAGTCACTCTGACTACATTAAACAAGCATTTAAAGAATTTGTCATTTCCATCTGAAGCAGACGAGACTTCCATGCGCCTTAACAACTGCTTTTAATAGTTCCTGATATTTCAACGGTTTTGAAAACTCTCTGTCCGACGCTTAGAGACAGTTTGCGCTTTTCCCAGGAGAAAAAGTCCTTGAATACTTTGTCTTGCAGGTTGTGACAATCCTAATGAGCGACAGGAAACACAAACAGACAGTGGATGTGGAGGAAAACAGAACAGAAATGATATTCCCAAACAAAAGTCGTCACGTGGCAAATGTCATCAGCACATTAGAGGGCAACACAATAAAAGAGTAAAAGCAGAGCAGTGATTCTGTAGCAGAAGTGTGATTTAGTGACATTCTGCACATAGCATCAGCATCATCCTGGAGTTTAAAAAATATTTAACCATTATGTGACTTTTTGCGCAATGAACTCTATAAAATCCTCCGGAATATCCTCTATAAGAGATTGAGCCGTAACATTTCGTTGCACTACATTTGGAAAGTCAGTGTTCTCTGTAAAAGCCATAACTCAGTTGAACGCTCTACCTGAAGACATGAAGAGCTGCAGATCCTTCAGTACTTTTAAAACCAAATATAAAAGTTTACTAAAATCTACTCAGCTCTGTAACCACTGATATTACATTATATCCTTTGGTCTTCTTGAACGCAAATATTCTCGATTTTGGACAAACATTCAAGTCATTCTAGTTGACACTGTGGCTGTGTGTGATGTGCTATTGTGTGTAACTTTGTGTTTTCTATCCTGTATTATTTTGCATCCTTCCTACTATGTTTATTCTAGTACTGTGCTGTAATATGTTTTAATTGTGACAAGGGACGGAAACTAGCTACTAGCTAACTGCATAAAATGGCAACATTTATGTTTAAAACTGTACATGGTCCCTTTAAAAAACAAATTAAAACACACACAAAAAAACACTGAATACAAAGGCTGTGATAAATTCAACAGCATGCTCTCAAGACCGTAATTTGAACTGAGCTTTTTAATAAAGGGATCGCTTAAAAGCTATGAACAAGGTCTTAAAAGCTGAATTCCCTAATGTTATTTAGTAGGGCTGCAACTAACACCATCAATTCATCTGTTGATGTTTTTTCAATTAACAGATTCATCATTTATAAAAATGTGAAAAATAGTAAAAAACATGTTCATAATTTCCTAAGGTAACATCTTCATATTGCTTGGTTTGCCCAACCAACAGTCTAAAACCAGAGATTTTCTTTTTACAATGATATAAAAGAAAAAGGCAGCACATCCTGATGTTTGCCTGAATAATGACTAAAATGATTATTTAATCGTTCAAATAGTTGCTGAATAATTTTGTGACGATCAACTTATAAATTAACCGACCAAGCTAGTTGTAACCATCAAATGTTTGTCATTTTTACTTGATAAATGATCTCAATGATTCATTGTCAAAGTAGTTGGTGATACAGTTTAGGATCAGTTTAAGGACTCACTTAATCAATGCCAGACTAACAGAACTGTATCTTCAAACAGACATCTTTTGACCTCAATGTAAAGATCAACCTGTAAACCACATGTTTCGGTACCACCTAAGTCTTGTTACATACTGGTCCAGTGGAACCAGAACCATCTCCCAGCCTGTTTGTGTGCAACTGTTCAATACGAATAGACTACTTATGGTATATCTGATGAGCTGAGTGGTGGGTGTCATGTAAGAGATACGGGGAAATCACACAATTATTTGTGACTAGTTGGTGAATCTCCATTAAGATATATAATTATCTTTTGTTGGAGCCTTTCAAGGCACAAGAGATAGACATGCTGATCAGTCAATCCAACATGGACATTCCTTTTGCCTCGTAGTCCAGTATACTGATGCCTGCGTTGGTGAACCCGTCTGCCAGTGGAACTATGCTGCACATGACTCTTGAGACTATGACTGGTATTCATGTCACCCTCTTTAACCTTGTAACTATGACAGACAAAATGTTCAGCTCCAGTTATATAACTGCCTCTACAGACGTCATCATCCTCACTGCTGTCGCTGATCTCTTGCTCCATAGCACACAATCATTGTCCTCGGTAGCTGCAGGCTTCAATGCACTGGGGCATGATTAAGACATTTAGCTGCTTTTTTTTTTTAAAAAAAAAAAAGAAGTTCCCTTCTTCTGGCTCTTATCACAGTACATGCATTTGTGTCCTCTCGTGAAACAAGTGGCATTACCCAAGATAAACATCTGAAGATTATGTGGGAAACCTTTTCAAAGACGCTGCACAACAAGATCTCTATTAAGCAAAATGTATGTGTGTGACCTGAAATTTTCTGAATGGCTTTTAGTTTTGTTCATTCAAAAGCCGCAAAGAACTCCGCCACATAAATGAGGTTCATTAGCTATCAGGTGAAATTAATTGAGCTGCTGTTTGAGTGTTATACAGTCATTTGTCTGTTTTTTTTATAGCTGAATCACAGTACTAAAGGTACATCCTTTATCTTTTCTATCACAACAGAAAGTCACTCTCAAGATTCGGGTGTGGCTACACTTTGTATTCCAGAGGCAGGGAAAACAAAAAAAAAAAAACGGTTTCACAATATGTGTGGGCTTGGCCCCTGTGTGTGTGTGTGTGTGTGACCTAGATGTGATTCAGATCTTTTGCTCAGGGTGTTGGCTGCATGTGCATTACGACGTGGTGTGTTTTTCTGTTGAGTAAAACACACAACATCATAAACGGGAACGTCAGGTTTGATTCTGAAATGAAAAGCGATTCCTCATCCGTTTGACGCTCTGTAGGTCATCTCCGATCTGTGACGTCAAGAGGCCGCTGTGATAACTTGAAACAGAAAACTATAGTTACATTTACATTTACAAGACCTGGCTGTTCCTGCTTGTAGTATTTTCAATATTTAGTTATACACTGTGCTTCTCATAAGACCACACAAGATGATGTTTTTTGGAAATCTGTTGGGAGATTATTTTTGTTCATCCATTCACAAGGAGGTCAGAGGGCAATGTCCTTTAAAAAAAAAACTAGAGGGGATTTAACGGTCTGCTCAAAGACACTTCAACAGGGCGAATGAGTCATGAATCATTATCGTCGTCAAGCATGTTTTCTACACTAACTACACCGATCTGCTTCCCCTTTAGTGCGAGCTTTGTACGCGCACAAAGCTCATACCACTCAGAGATTGTGGCCTTTTGTAAGCATCCAAATGAGCCGCATTTTGCTGTACTTTAATCAGGCATGAAGCATTAACCAGTGTGTAAACTAGTCAGTGTGATTATATTTTTTCTAGACTACTCATGATCCAGCCTTTTAACATTAAAAATGTAGATGTTATTAACCCACTTTCTTAGCTAGGCATCTATTATGATTATACGTAAACTCATTATTCTCAGCGAACAGGCCCCTCAGGTGAAAACAGAGGCCATCTACAGCTGATTTTATGCTCTATAGTTCAACTAAAATGTTAATTACCTTAAAAATATATGAAAAATTAATGTGCAGCTGTCAATATTGTCAAAGGTTCTTTCATGTGGGAATGGAAAATGTCTACAGCTCTGTACTTTTCTTTTCTGTGGATTAAAAATGAGACCGAATGGATGTTTGGTTCGTAGTGCCGTTCAATATTCAGCTCTTTGTATAGCTGTTTCCTCAAAGAGATGAATGCTTTTCATTACAATCTGCTTACCTCTGTTAAGAGAAGCCCTGAATCCAACAAGAGAGATTTGTCTGCTTTCAGGAAGACGCTATGCAGTGCTTCATAACAAGGAAAATGAAATAGCAATAGATAGGAATGGAGACATAAGGTCATTTTTTCCATGGCCTGCTTGCAAAAGACTATTTGAGTTCATTTCAGAGTCTCTGCACAGAGCGAGAGAATGGCTGGTTGCGGTTTTACAAACACTCACCGATGAATTGAATTCATAATGATTATATTATTCTGTTTGTCAGCACAAAATGTTTCTTTGGGCCGTTGTAAAAGAATCAGTGGACCTCCACGGCCAGGAATTTAATCTGAGATGTAACCTCCGATCTGAGCTTGAGACAGTGGCACAAAGAAAGAGCTGCATTGCCCTTTCCACCCGTGCCCTAGAATTGTGACCCACATATTTGCTCACACACTGCCTTAGGTAATTGCATCTTTTCCTGAGCAGCAGCAGCAGACAATAACAGGCCTGGAATAATTTGGTGATTCATTTAGAATAGTTGAAAGAATATAATTAAGAGGAAATTTCAGAGTAGATCTACCTGGTGAAAGGATGTTTGCTTTATACGTCTGCTTTCTCATTGAAATGATGCGGCCACCCACAATGCTGTGTGGCAAATGTGTAATTACAAGGCACTCTGGGTAAAGTATCACCAAAATCATTGACAAATGTTTTTGTATAAGCATAAGGAGTAAACATGGAATAAGTGAAAGAAAAACAGATAAAAAGAAAAATATACAGTTAGACTCAGCAGGATTGAGCTCACTGCACATCAAACAGTACAGTTATCAGTTTTTGATTAGTATTAGTGATTAGTCTCCCATTTGTAAAGGTGAAATAGAAAAATCCTCTATAGCTACAGCCAGCAAATCTTATGTCAGCAGTGATTTTGCTTGATAATTAAATGATTCAGATCATTCATATTTTGATCGACTAATTGATTATCTAACCATTTGAGCTAAAAATATATAATGTAGTTACATCATTCGGCTCGTTATGAAAAGCGCGGAGGAAGGGCATGTGTTTTCGGTGCACAGCAGGTGAGGATGTGTTAAACTGCGCTGTGACAGGATTGTCCAGCGGGCAGAGCTTAGAGAGTGCAAGGGTTCAGCTGTTGCCCAGGGGGAGGATTAGCGTGAAGCTGCTGTTTCGTTGAGACGGACACCGCTCGTGGGAAAGCACTGCTGAGGAGTTGCATGATGATTTGTTTTCCTCACAGACCGGGGCCTCTTTTTTTTTTTTTTTTTCCATCGGGACACTCAATGGAACAAATGCTGTTCGGGGTGAGAAATGTCCCAAATAGTTCCTCCTGTGATTTTTTTTCCCCCCAATTTTTCTTGCCCTGCTGTTGGATAAGGTTTGAAGTCATATCCAACGGTGCTTCATCTATACTGAGTTACATGGTGCAAAATGTCCTTGACCTGGACATTGTGTAACTTCAAACGGGCCAACAGTAGGAACGGACTAAAGAAGGGTTACGTACAGTTGAAATGAGACAGCATTTCCAGTAAGAAGGTGATTTTCATCAAATGCCGATGTGATGATGTTATATTTCTGGGAGAAGACAAAGCTCAGGTGTTGGAAGCTTTCATTTGAGAAATTCTTTATATGAAACACTATCTAATATTAGGAAGAAGGAATTACTCATCTTTGAGCCCAGTATTAAATCATGTATCACCATTGTTTACAATGTGTTGAGAAGGTTTTATGTTTTCATAATAAAGAATCAAAGCATACAGCCTGAAAGGTTCCTGCCACTTTATTAATATTCATCAGACTGATAAATGTGTTTCTGATGTGTGCAGGAAAAATCTCCTAGACCTGAAGAAAACGGAAACCAGTGGCTTGATGGACTTAGCTGCCTTGGTTGGGGGAAAGTAGACACCACACATTGTTACCATGGGAACACAGAGCGAACAGCAGTGCCACAGTCTAATTAATGACAGTCAGTGCTTCAACAGAGGGCCATGATGACATCATCAATACCAGCATGACAGATGTAGCTACAGGCGATATGGCTTAATGTCTCGGTGATTATCTAAGTAATTCTTTTTTTTTTTCTTTTTTTTTTTCTTCCTCACTGACGTAAAGGCGAGAAGTCTGGATGAAGGTACAGGACGTCAAGAAGCCAACACTGAGCATTTATTATGTAGTGAGGTCTGCTTATGAGCACTAAATGTCATCTCATTATCCAGTGGCATGACCTACATAAAAGAGCGGAACTAATCTCTATGTAGGCGGATGGTGAATAATGCAGTAAAATGTGGGAGATCTTTATGAATCTTAGATGTCTCACACTTGTTGGTCGCTGGCATAGCAACAGTGTAGTTCAGAACAATCCTTTATCATCACTCTGGCATCATTCATTATCATCGTTATATTGGGCATACAGTATGTAAGCTACCATATGACTGAGCACATGACAAAGATATTCAGAAGTTCTTTGAACCTAATTTAATTGTAATAAGTTGACTTATTTTGTTATATTAAATAACTGGTGGCAGTTGTTCCTGGATTAAATGTCATTAAACTGTTAAGAGTTATACAAAGATACCGCTCTGGAATATTAACATATTGATATCAACAAGTCTGAGAGTCTGCAGCCATGTTGGCAGCTCCGTGAGGCTGTACTTGGGCACAGCAGTAACGTCTAAACGCTAACATGTTGATGTGTAACAGGTATAATGCGCACCATGATCACCATCTTAGTTTAGCTTGTTAACATGCTAACATTTGCTGATTGTCATTAAACTATGAACGCATCATAGGAACTGGATAAGATGGCGCCTGATCACTTGAATGAAAATTGAGCACCTGGCGTATAAACTGAAAAAGTTTTGTAGCCTTTTCTAGACATTGGGATCACATCACAAACTTTTAAATCCTTTTTCTAGGCTCTGGGAAAGGATTACAAATATAAAACTTGCATGGATTAAAAATTCATCGTTGTGTCCCGTCGACAGTTTTATAGATGTCTCTTTTATAAAGGTTTTCTATGGGGAAAATGCCTTTTGGACCATGTATTAAATACAAAGTACAGCTGAGGCTGATGGGAATATCATTAGTTCTGCAGATATTTGATCATGAACCAAAGTATTGGACAACTTAAAATTTGGACCCAACGATGTGATTACTATTCATCCTGAGGGGAACATCAATGTGTGTAACAAATGTCATGGCAATCCTTCCGATAGTTGTTTGGATGTTTCATTCTGGACCAAAGTGGACGCCTGACTGACAGACTGAAAAACACCAGTCAAATCACAAAGTGGGGCTGCGGAGCGGAGCATCACATCTTTGCTAAATAACAGTCAACAGTCAGATTTGCTCCACCGGTCCCTTTAGTATCCTTTGGTGTAAAGCAATCACAGACTAGACAGGTTGGTAAATATGACTGTGCTGTGTGCAGTTTATTGACATTGTGTGGCATGATTTCTGGGTGTTGAAGGTCAGTTGAGGTTTTTAGACGGCTACCTCTCGCCACCCTATAGAGCCGTCATGTCTCTCTGTGGTCTAATTATATACTGTTTGATTTTTTTTGAAGTTTTACACCACCACATTTATCATATATGTCTTTTGTCCGTTAAAGTGCATTTTTATTACATTTCGAGTGCTTGCAAACTTCAGTACTTTCTAGCCAATGATTTTTATTGTAGTTTCCAAGATCCGATAGCAATATAAACCAAGTCGGATCGTGCTATCTGACATCTTACTTCATGCATCCTTATATTTGAGAATAACCTCACATGCCAGATGGTTTGTCACACAGAACCTTCTGAGAAGTCTCAGTCCTTGCAGACTGTTAAGAAAAGGGCAGGCATTTAAAAAAATACTTGGCAGGTGATTGGATGAACCATCTGTCTATCACAGTCTATCACAGTCTTACTTTGCGAGGCAGCTGGATTTGTGGGATCACACGAGAATCCTCATAGGACGCTGCTTGGTTCGAACCACCGGTGGTTTGGACACAAGCGCATAACTTGGAGCCTGACAAGATGGATTCTTGTGTGATCTCTTGATCTCGCAAATCCAGCTGCCTCACAAAGTAAGTGCTCGAATGATGGTGCAATTTGTACAAGAGTTTACTTGCTTCTAGAGGCTGAGAATATTAACGGTAAGTTTTATTTAAACGGAGATAAAGGAAACAATTATGAGGATGACTTCTTGCTGACTTATGTTGTTCACAGTAAAATGAGTTATACATTGAATTATGGATTATTATTTTTATTGCTGTGTTTAGATATGAGTTTATGGTCATCTAAACACAAGAGAAAGTAGTGCTGGAATATTGTTCTGATACTTCTGTAAAACTGTTAAGGGTCATTATAACAGTATATTATATATTGAATGTTATGTAGAAAAGAATTATATTGTTAAATGCTGGTAGATATACAAAAAACTCTGGTAAGTAATCACACTTGATCAAAATATGAATTCTGACTATTAACTTATTATTAACCTGTAATTTTGAAAACATGGCTTTCAATTGCAGCCACAACAAGGACACTGATTGTTGCTTTGGTGTAGCAAAGAAAAAGTGTTACTAATATTTTGTTTGACACTAGTTGCAGGGTCACTGATGGTCAGTAATTCCATACTGTGTGTATTCACTAGGACAGAAACACCATTTCAGGCGATTGAATGGAATAGTTCTGTTTCTGGTCTTCATACTGGCCAACAGCATATTTTGCATAGTGTCTTTTCCTGAGTCGAGTCACTTTTATTATATCCAAACCACCTCTACATAACTGATGTTGTTTGTTTTTATTGCTGGCAATTTCCTCTTTTGTGAGGATACAGTAACAATAGGTCATCATCATTGTGCTCTACTTACCTTTTCTGATAGCACTTTGTGGTCAATTGCTGTTTACTAATGGCTGGCTGCACCGTGCAAGCAGCCCGTAGCCTGATTAGCTGCACTGTATGGGTTGCGATCTGATCAGCTACATTTCTGTCATCCACCTGACTTTCATGTCTTTCGTACATGAGAGGAACTGGAACAACCAGTGTTGATATGCAGTGGGAGCTCCGCACAGAAAGAGCCAGGGTCGGGGATTAAGTGTGTCCAATATATTGAGGCCGTCAGTGGTGCCTGGTGGCCTCGCTGTGGCCTTGGCTGTAACCATTACAGAGCAGGGGAGCAATGATTTTCTATCATATGTGATTTACTGTTCATGACTTCCAACATAATTAATAGTCTACTTTTACATGCATATGAGAAGCATGTGTATTTATTTACACTGTTGGTTATCCAATGTTTGATTCAAACATTGAGCTACGCTGTCAGTAAGTTACCAGTTCTCAGTAATAGATTTTCACATCCCTTGTTTACATTTGGCATGAAGTAGAAGTTTGAGCTGTTTGGGATTAGTGTGAAAGTAAATGGTTACAGACAAAACTCAGTGGCGTCATCTCACTTTATCAGCCATCACTTTGGCTAGACCAAGCATGGTGCACAAGTGACATGTTATAGACTTGAGTGTAGATCTCAAACACAGTGGCTGGTGTGGAACGACAGTCTCCATGAGCAGCGGAGTTCTGCTATTCAAGTTCTTGCCAAAGATTCGAGATTCAAAGTCGTTCAGCTGATAAAGGACGCATAAGTCACCAGAACCAGACGACCACAGAGACTGGCTCCATGTCTCACAAGCTTGTTAAAATAGGATCATACTGGGACCACATCACAAGCCAGATCACTCATCGAAATCTGGACTACTACAACAGCTGCAGTCTGAATCAGCTGTGGGAAAATGTGACTCATTACATGAAGATGGCCATTGAGACAAGTAGTCTGCAAATCTAGCTTTGCTGCGACTCTGTCTCAAGCTCGCAGACGTCTAAAGAGAAATCCTAATCAGAAATGTCGAATACTGAGGACTGGCTGAGCCAAAGGCAGCCATTTGGTCGCTTTTGACTTTGACTCACATTGTATTGTGTGTGCAGTTTTTAATATTTTGTTATATTGTTATGTCTTTGTTATGTCTTAATTAATATTTTCCTGCATGCGCTTGAAGGGGATACAAAACATTTCAATCGTAAACTTGTACTCACAGCCCAACACTTTCCTTCTCCATAATGGGGAGCCCTATTTGTCTAAATACACTTAAGGTTTTCTGATGTCGTGGACCAACTTCTCAAAGCAGGATATTCTTATGTGCTCTGTTGTCTGTACTTTTCACTCACATGACATCAGGCTTTTTATCACAAGACCATCTATTAAGGAAACTTTTCTCTAAAACCTACATAAATAGAATTAAAACGAAAGGAGGTATGTGAGAGACGAAAAGCATCAAAGTAGCATATGCGATATACAGCGCTCAGGCTCGGCTTGGTCCAGAATATCGAAGTCCCTGACAGGAGTACTCATTTCTTGTCTGAAGTCTGTCTGACATAACTACGTCACCACAGGCCAGAGGGAAAAATTCTTGTAGTGTGATTATCATGATTTACAAATAACTTAGAAAGGAAGCAGCTGGTGTCCCGGTGGATCAGTGTCATAAGAGTTGTGCTGTGTACAGGATAGTGATGTTCTTGGTTTGAATAAGACTCTGGAGTATTGCTAAATGTCATCTCTCCACACTTAGCATGGCTAAAATGGGATGGCAATGATAGTGTACTGGGCAGTCGGTCCACCACTGTGGTCTAGACTGAAATATCTCAACAACTAATGGATGCCATGAAATAGACTTTTCATCTAGTGTCACCATCAGGTCAAGGTTTTAGTTGGTCGTTTATAGCAAGATGCCTTGAAAACTAATGACAACCAGTACTGTGTTTAGTGCTAACATGTAAATATTATATCTGCTTAGTGCCATCAGGTTAGTCTAGTGTTGGCATTTAGATCAGAGCACTGCTAGCCTGTTACTGTCACTGCTGTAGATTCAAATCAAGTCAATTCTATGTGTTTAGCCCAATATCACAAATCAGAAATTCACCTGAAGGGGCTTCACAATCTATACAGATATCTTATCCTTGTTTCACTGTAAACTCTTTCCTAAAAAGAGAAAATATGGCAAAAGTAATTAAAAATAGAAGCAAATGAAATAGGTAGATGATACAATACATGCTAAATATGAACAATGTTCTATAATTCAAAATATGGTTAGTTCAGTTGTCTATGAACAATAAACAGATATTACAGTCTTTAAAATGGCCTACCAGTGTTGACAGTGTGAAAATATCCTTCTGTTTTGATAAGAAACACATTAGACTTGAAATAAAATTGCCCCTGTTCAAATTGCGTTCTTTAATCAGCTGATAATAGATACATTATCAAATTCAGATTTGTTATGAAAATCAAATGTGCAGCATTAAGTCAACATGAGAGAAATATTATAAATATAAAGTGATTAAATTGTAGTGACGTACATTGAATGATCAATGTGATCACTGTTGCTGGTTAAGAAGCCTGATGGTCTGGGGTATGAAGACTGTTAGTGAGTGTGGTAGTCCGTGCCTGGGTGCTCCGGTAACATCTACCAGACTGCAGCAACGTGAACAGTGCATAGCCTGGGTGGCTGTAGTGATTTTCTGTACTTTCCTAAAGCATCACAGTGAAATGAGAGGCTATAATCAGTCATAGCAAGTTCCTACATTCAGTCACTCAAAACAAAAGCTGTGTTAATCAATTTCAGGATTTGTCAACAATTGGTGACATACCGTGTAGACTCTGCGGAGACTGCACTATTAGATTAACTGAGGAATGATTAATGCACTGATAGTGGCTCTGCTGATTATGATAAACAAAATACTGATAGGGTGGTGTTAGAGTCTAAAGTTTCATCTCCTGCTTATTATTTCGACACAGTCTCTTAAAGGTAAACAGATTAGCTCACTTTCAGTTGCTTTAATGTTTTTAAAAGTTCACAAGGCTTGTGTATACACCTGCATCTGTAACCATTTGTGTGTGATCATTTGACAAAAGCAAAACATTTGGAGCCGGTCCATCATGAGCCTTTGCAATTAGTCATGCAGGCTGCTGACCCACATTTGGGACTTCAGCTGAGGGAAAAAGGCAACCAGGAAGTCGTAAAAAAACGTAAGGAAGTGCATGGGGAAGCACTTGAGGGGAAAAACAAAAGCTTGTTTTGCTTGTGTCATCTTATTTTTCGTATGGCCTGTGTTATGTTTTGAGGGTTTTTTTCTAGCTTTAAATACATTGCTCAGAAACTTATTATGAACAGGGTCAGACAGGCTAATCTCTTCTGTCTTGCTTGGCCGAGAGGAGACACAACTCACCTCTCATCCTCTCTACGTGTGATTCATTCGCCTTCATACATACACACACACTAAGGATCACCTCAGGCTACCTGATCTATATTTTCATAATGCCACTGCTCTTTTTCGACGAGTTTACACCAGGTTGTTAGCCTAATAGATTAAAGGCTACTTGTCATGCTTCCCAGTGGCATTAGGCTTCACTTCAGACCGTACCATTCACAATTTCACACCCTGAGTTTCCAAGTGCGGCGTTATTACTAGATATAAGAACAATTGTCCTTTCCAGAACTCAAAATGACATTCAGCTGGGGTGCTATTATACATTTAGCACGTGTTAAAGATTACAATCTGCCCCCTCCTCCCGGTCACTACAGGTTTCTTTCGGTTGTGTTGCACAGCCGGCTGCTTATGCTGCTGCCGTCGTTAGACGAGAATTGAGCTACCAGCTGACCTACTTTCTCTGCTCTCAGCTCACTCGGTCCTGTTTACAAGCCACTGCCAGCGGAGGATGTGGAGTACCGTGCCTGGAAAATACACGGACACTGGCCGCAACTAGCAAGGAGCACGAATGGGGAATTTAGTCGTGTGTTGTTGATAAATTAGGAGTGCCAAAGCCGCAGACAGCTCACCGGCGATTAATAACAGCGCGTTATTAACTTAGCGTTGTTATGCAATTTAACGCTTTCGGCTCTCTCGCCTGGTCAGTCAGGCGCTGGTAGTTGCGCTCAGCTGCTATGCTGTAGTTATTTTTTTTATTTTATTTTTTTTTAAAGATGACTAGATCGGTTAAAGTTCAGTGTGGATCTTTATTTCTGCTGGAGACCCGTTTTCAAGGTATGTGAGATTGAATCTTTCACTTTGATAAACAGAGCGCAAAATGTTGTCATTGCCACCCGTTTTTCAGTATCTATAACGTCAAAGTTCACGAGCGGCCTCTTTCCAAATTAGAGTGGAGGTGGTCGACCACGTGATTGGCCCCTCTCAAGATCTAGTTAATCATTAGAGCCTGACTGTGTAGGCTGAAGATATATTTTAGTCAAATAGTCAGCCTGCATGTACCTTAGCGCTCTTGAATGCTGCTTACATGTTTTCAGCTCACAGTCATCAAGTGTCCTGGTTACAAGGTTGAGATAACCTATTTTTTTCTTCTCCGTTGGATCACTGTTTGATGGCATTAGTGGCAAAATATTGAAGGGATTTTCGTCATTGGCTCCTGTATGACGCCACATAGCAAAATGTTAAATGTCACAGGAAAAGAAATGCTTAAATAATTTCTCAGCAGGCTTAGGTCAGGCTGATGTTACCCAACCTGGCAGCTTTAATTCTACTGGAGGTCACATTTCTTTGACTAACTGTTTTTTTCCTTCACAAGGGATTTTGGGCTTCTTATTTGCAGTGGACACGGTTGTCTTATAGTGTGAGATTTCCTCTGTTTGACCCTGAGATGAAGTGCAGCAGAATTACTTATTTACTATGTGCCTACTGGGAAGTGAAAGGGTCAATGTGTGCACTCATTGGCCTTCCCACTGTTTTTCATTTATAGGCGTGTAAATGCTTCCTGTTTCCTTGTCTCTTAACAAGAGCTTTACCTGCACCAGAAATCCCAACATGAAACTGAGTTTTTTTTCTTTCAGGTTTATAAACGTATATTTGTTCTTATATTTCATTAGAACTTAAATGGATTTTGACAAAGTAAAAACACATTATGTGTATATGTACAAATAAATTCTGTACATATGCATTATATGTTGATTTAGCAGAAAGACCAGTAGCTACATTTGTGGTCACATAGATGTTGAATATGGGTTAGATTGTAAGTTTTTAAATAACCTTTTTTAAAATTTACCATAATAACAATATAATGGAGAAATGAAGCACATGAGTGCAGGGTAATTCTGTACAAATGTGATTTCAGATTACATACAATCCAAGCGACCAGATTTAGATACATGTGAAAACAAACGTTTTCAGATTGACTGAAGCTAAGCCTGTGCAGGCCCAGTTAGTGTTTACTTGACAGCTTGCGCTGTCGGCTCAAAACCAGATGCAGGTGGAGGTGGTCAGGCAATGTAAACTTCTAGATAAGCAGACAGTAGCAGTCATGACCCGAGACACTAAGGCTGGATCTGCAAGCAGCTTAAACTCATCTATCAACGCAAGAACAGCAAAAACAGTCTGACTGGGTTAGCATAGTGTTTTTGAAGAATGATGCTGGCCTTCTGACAGCTTGCAGATGCCCTTTTTCTCTCTATCAGTCTATTTCCTGTTCATTGTTTTGTGAGCGAGCAGGAGAAACGTTAACATGAGCATAAACACTGTCTTTTAGTTATTTATCTTGGCTATTTGATTGAAGTATCATGAAAAATATTGCTACACTGCAGATTTAAAAGGTTGCTCTTATTAATAGATTATTACTGATCCACTGATCCGCCCAAGCACACATATTAAATATATTCCATCAAATCAAAACACACATACATCCAGAAATGACAAAACACCAGGTTAAAAAAAAAAGAAAATTTCAGTTGCACTACATGGCAAAAATGCAAGTATTATGGTGATAACTCACTGTATTAAGAACTAGGACTAGGAATAGGTTATATAAATAAGGATTTTTTAATGATGTTGTGATACATATTTTGGAAGAGCACTTTTTATTTGGCTAACTTAGAAAATTATACACCTGACAATCAATCAAGAAATAAATGTAACATCAAAGTACTTCATCATGTTGATGCAAAAATGGTGGTTGACAATCTTACATATTCTCACCATATACATTTCACAACCCTAATAAAAACCCAAAGCAACAAGAAAATTCATGTTGGATTAATAATAAATTGGGTCTGTCTAGATGCAATGTAATTGTAAACAGGGCTGCAGCTAACAATTATTTTCATTCATTCAGTCAATTATTTTCTCAATTAATCAATTAGTTGTTTGGTCTGTAAAATGTCAGAAAATGGTGAAAAATGTCGATCACTGTTTCCCAAAGGCCAAGATGACGTCCTCACATATCTTGTTTAGTTCACAACCTAAAGATGTTCAGTTTACTGTCAAAGAAGACTAAAGAAACCAGAAAATATTCACATTTAAGAAGCTGGAATCAGACAGTTTATCGAAATAACTGGTGATTAATTTAATAGTTGGCAACTAATTGATTAATCGACTAATCATTGCAGCTCTAATTCTAATTTATGAGTTGTGTAATAAATTATGGGCATGATAATTACATGATTCTTGTCCAGTATGATACTGATGAACAAAGTTGGTTTTCTATTGATCAAAATAGTTTTTGGGGTTGTAGTAGATTTAAGATCAACTTTACCCTGTAAACACCATATACAGCACGCTAAAACAATCCTAAGCATTATAAAGTAAAAACCCTGTGTTTATTCTTATTTACTGCACGGTTTTGAAATGACTGTATTGTTTGATATGAAGTTGGACAATAATATCTCAGGATGTCCATGTGATAATATTGTGTGTCAGATCATATTATAATACTCAGTATGGACATGTTGTGCTTCAAATGCAATGCAAGCTTGCCATCAGTGGGACTCAGATGTTTATTTAATTTGTACCAGTTCACATGTGGCAGTAAATCATTGCAGCTGCTATCCTTATATGTTAAAACTGATAGGCTGGCTGGACACGCCCCTATCACGGATGGTATTTGGTCTGACAGCTTCATGGAAATATCTGCTGTCAACTTCTGTCATCTGTGCTCAAGCCTGTTTTCTTGATAGATATCATCCAACATTAACTTAGAGCCACATGCACTTGTTGATAATCTATAAAGAGGATCTCTCAGACAGCATGGCATAGTCATAGTGTCTCAGATATTTTAGATTTACATTTACGAGGTGGCTGCGGCATGTCTGTAACTCAAAAGTATAGTGCAATCTTGTCCTCCTGGCTGGTTAGGCTTTTTGTTAGCTTGTGCTGAGGGGAAGAAAATAAATCCAACCTGTTGCCATTATATGCCATTTTCTTACAGTAATTGTTGTTCAATTACAGTAATTGTTGTTCACTTATAGTAAATGTTGTTCAATTACTGTAATTGTTGTTCAAAGACCAACACTAGTATATGTTTGAAACAGGAAAAGGGAAGCAAAAAGTGAAGAGGCAACAAAGGCCTTTCCGATGTCCTTTTCTGCAGTGGAGAATTAGATCTTCACCTGAAAGCCGGCTGTCTGGCGTCTGAGGTGACACCAGCACACTTTTTTTACGCCCCCGCTCTGGCGACAGTCACGGCTGGAGGCGTTATGTTTTTGGGTTGTCCGTCCATCCGACTGTTCCATTCTCATGAATGTGATATCTCAGGAACGCCTTGAGGAAATTTCTTTGGCACAAATGTCCACTTGGACTCAAGGATGAACTGATTTGAATTTGGTGGTTGAAGGTCAAAAGTCAAGGTGACTGTGACCACACAAAACACATTTTTGGCCATAACTTAAGAATTCATATGCTAATTATGACAGTTTCACACAAATGTCTAATCGGATAAAATGATGAAGTGGTAACATTGTATATCAAAATGGTCAAATGTCAACTTCACTGCGACATTGTGATGTTTCTGATATTTGGCACCATAGCTCAGGAACAGAAGGGAAGATTGTGACCATATTTCACATTTGGTCGGACACTGAACTGGTGAGATTAATCTTGGCTTGAAACTGTGGTGATTTTATAGCTCTTCTGTGCTGTCGGGTTGAAGATGTGTGAGGCATCCTCGTTTTTGAACATGTAGTTTCTTTGCAGCGACATCCATACATGAAACTTTGTCTACTGTCATGGCTACAACTATGTGCTCTATCAGAAGCTGCTTTACTGGCCAAACGTGAACACATACAAGGAATCTGACTCTGACTATGAACAGCAAGCTGGGAAACAACAAAAGGAATGGTTTTCCAAATACACTTGACGAGGGAGGTTTGCTTACCGCTGTAGCTGAGAAAACCATCATGTGATGAATGTGAAGAGCCAGGGCTTAATTATTAACTTCCACTTCACCACAAGATACACTTAATAACTTTTATTAAATTTCTTCAAAGTCTTCACTACAAGTATTATATGAGTCTGGTCAGACATGGCTGGCGGAGGCATACAACCGCAAGGCAGTATTTATAGTTCTTATCATAGCCATCAGTGGTTTAATGACTGCACACTAGTGTTTGAAATGAAAATAAATGGATAGTAACTTTTAAAATCTGCTGGATGTTTAGGAATGCAACACTGCATGCAAGACTCTAGATGTGCTAGCGCTGTGCACCGCTGGAAAGCTAGTAAACACAGGTAGGGAGCTTTAAATTAAACATACAAATGGAGAACATTATATCCTATAACAAGCTGTAGTGTGAGGTGTGAAGTTCAGTTGTGGCAGCAGGTGTTTTTCCTCCATTAAACTTTAAAATGAAACCTACACTCTTTAAAGAAAAACACCACTTCTCACAGTGTGTTTCCGTTCTGGAAGGTTATGTGCAATAAAAAGGCATTTCTTATCAGCGTAATAGTCTCCATCCCTTTTACAGCCTGTTTGCATACAGCGTTTGGTCATGAACTTGAACTTCAGTATGTTGACTTCTGTCATGAGTTCAGGTTGCTAAGTTTAAGGCTTTAAATACCTCGAGGGCACGAGTGTAACTAGACTCTGGTGTTTTTAGCTGTTAACCTTGCTAGGTGTGGTTTAACCTCAATACATTACAAGAATGCAGGCTGATGTCTGAGGTTTCATCTTACACAACTTTGAAGAGTAGTCACATTAGCATTTTCACAGTAAAATGAAAATGAAAATATCAGTATTAATTATATTTTTTTAATCAGGCTTAATAGCTCAGTACTGTCACAGAAAACTGTCTTTCCTTATTTTATCGATATGCGCAGAAGTTTCACATTTTGTAACTGTGTCAACATTTCAGGAACTTATTTATTGGAGTTCACATAACAACACATAAATGCAGAAGTAATGTTTCTGATTAAGCAGTATTGTTTCCTTCAGTGACAGCAAATGTTTTTCTGGCTGAACATGAAAAGAATGTCATGCAGGATCAATTTGGGAAATATTAAAATAGTGGCCAAAGCCCTGCATACTCTGATTGCCAAGTTTCTCCCTGCTGCTTTCAGTTCTTGTGGTCATGTCTGTGTCTGTGTCTGTGTGTGCGTGCGTATGCGTGTGTGTGTGTGTGTGTGTGCGGACTGGGGAGGAAAGAAGGAGGCATTCGTTTGTTTACATTAATTAAGACTCAAGAAGGTGTGTGTCAAATTAATTGGTTTGTGTGAAGCAGTGCCTGAACATATTGGACAGCAAGTCTTACCTTCTTTGAACTCATTAAACCTGGAGGTGGGGTGAGAGCATGAGTGATTATAGAAGACATGGATAGCTCACCCTTAATGTTAATATATAACAAATAAGAGCCTCACTGTACTAACTTATATATGATATTGTGATAATTAAAGATTATGTTTAAACAACTAAAGCAAAGATTATGGGAATATTGGCGACATGGCAACAACATACTCAGTGTGTCCCCTAGGTTACCTGCTTTAAGGTGGCCGCCCAGGGGGGGGCAGGGTTGAGATTGACACTAAAATGAGAATCGCTGGGCCACCTTAAAGGTCAGTCCACCTTAAGTGAGTCAGGTTAGGCTAACCCAAACTTACTGCTAACATTTTCCTCTGCATCGCTCACATTCACTGTCACTTTTCTGCCACTCGCTCTCTTGCTCAACCACACACTTGCTATGCACGCAGGTTATGCCCTATTCCTTAAAGGAGCTACGCTACCAAGGCAACGACACAGAGAACAGCGCTGCACAGAGGCTCCTAAACGCTATTGATTTCTGAATGAATGGATATTAGGCGTTATATAGATTTTTGGCATTAAAGAAATATCTTTTTGGCCTGGCGGGGGGTTCTCATTGGCTTGGTGGCCCGCCTGTTCAGTTATAGAGGAAACGCTGATAATGATTAAGGTTAGTCAATATAAAGCACTTAAAATTAAAGGAAGACTGTGTTCATGGTTCCAAATTGAAACACATTACTTAAAGAAGGAGATTGCATATGAAACTGGGTCTCTGGTGTAGAATTCAAACACTTTGTATGTCCATCCATA
Source organism: Euthynnus affinis (assembly GCA_029490765.1). Classification (NCBI taxonomy): domain Eukaryota; kingdom Metazoa; phylum Chordata; class Actinopteri; order Scombriformes; family Scombridae; genus Euthynnus; species Euthynnus affinis. The sequence goes on along the minus strand of CM055854.1, from coordinate 9,116,226 downwards.
CTGCTGCCTGCGCTGGAAACAAACGGTCTCAGTCAAAAGTAAGTTAGGATTACAAATGAGTCGTAAATGAATGACATAATTATCCCCCGGTGGCCAAAAGTGTTTGGCAAAAATCAACTGCTGCTTCACACAAAAAGGCCTTCCTGCCTCAGTCCTGTGTCTCCCTACCTGTTGCCACTTATCCAGTGGCTCTCTCTCCCTCTGTGTTCGATTGATTGAGTGGAGACAGGTGTGCTAGAATCAGAGCAGAGCCCCACCAGCTGCAACCCCTTCTATAATCAAGACCTCTACTTATACTCAGCCCTGTTAGATCCACGCTGCTAGATCATAGCCTCTGCACCAGTCAGTCTACGCTTCAATCCATTTCTCCTGCATGTGTCCTGTTATCTTGCTGTCGCCAGTTTTTTTTTCTGGTCTAACTCTATCTCAGCACAGTTGTGTCTTCTCCGTCTCCGCTCCCTCGTCTTGTCAGCCCTGCTTCCCTGCCCTGGACCCCTGCTCCTCCAGCTTCCAGCCACAGTTTCCCAGCTAGGTGTCCAAGCTTCCCCAGGCCTGCATCCCATTTCCGTCTCTCCTTGCAATAAATACCTTGTCTGCACTTGGGTTCACCTGCTCTGCCCCCCCATGTAACACCTTTAGGAATGTTTCCTTGCTTTGTGCCTTTGTTTTATTTAGTTTGATTCGTAACTCTCTCTGAATGATGTGATTTTGATGTGTAATAGAGAAAATGTGAGCAATATATTCACTTGAATTACAAAAAGTAAATCATCTATTATGCCCTTAAACAGGATTTTTGATTGTGGAAGGATTTTACAGTGAAGCAGTTAAAGGAGGCATAGGTTGTGCAACAAATCAGAAAACAGTGATGCTGCTATTTGTTGAATGAATTGCAAGGACAAGGAGCAGAACAAAGTAGCAGAACAAAACTGTTTTGAAAACAGTGCCTGGTTGTAAAGCAGCATTTAGAATTTGAATGGAGTAGCTTGAAAATACTCAAATGAAAAATCAAAGCATGAATCATTTGCTTTGTGTGAGAGATATTCTTTGTAATTTCCAAACACATAAGGGGTTTAAATTAATGTGTGTCACCTGATATTATTTCAGAATTTTAGTGTTGATGCAAATTTCTTGTTGAGACTACTGAAAGATGAAGTCTGTAAACTTTGATATGAAGCATTTAATAGCCTTTTTTAGAAAGTCTAGTGACACAAATTGTACAAAAAAAAGGTGATATGAGATTTTTACTTCATCCTTTAGAATATAATCATGAATGAACTGAGACTGATCGATTCACATAATCATTCGTTGCACAGGGAACATTTGTCACAGGTCTAAGCATTTTTTTTCAGTATGACATACCTGTTTAGTCATAGCATAATTTGAAGAAACCATTTTATGTGCGTCTGATGAAAATCAACCTCCAAACAGTAACACTGATTAATAAGTCAACAGCAACTCATTCATTATATATGTTGGCTTTTAGCACCTGGATGCAAACTGTGTCTTGAGATGCATTGCCCTGATTTGTCACTTGAAAATTTATCTTTCACTAATTATAAGCCTGTACGTAATTACATTTTCACAAGTCGTGCAGTGCTGGTGAGCAAGTGGTCTGTGGCTCAAGCCATTTTTGATAGCAAATGACCGCCAGTGGTCATTAACTGGAGTGGTGCTTAATGACCAGTTACATACATACTTATGAGTGTAGAGAAAAAGGAGTTAAGAAAGAATAATGAAACTTAAGATAAAACCTTATTCCTATAATTAAATTATGATATATATGTGTCATAATTAGACTCCTTTTCCATTATAAAGGTGTAAGAACCAGTTACGGAAGGCATATGCAGGATGCAGTCCTCCAAATTTAGATGTTTTTGTTTGACAGACAGCTATAATCTTTTGGGTAGTTAATTATTCAGGGTTGCACCACACCACACCTACATTTCCATTAAATTATCCCCACTCTTACAATGGGTCTCATTTAGATAAAAAAAAAAATATGGAAAATGCAATAGTCCGAGGCTAAAGCTGCTTGTATACATCACTCAGTGTACACGTGGAATGAAGACAAGCCCACATATACAAAAACACTGATGACTGCCTGTATTCAGATTACTCACCAACTGTAATAATAACTTGGATATAATTGATATATAATGTGCATATTTCCAGACCACAAACCCATAAACTATTTCAATCAAGGTTAAAGGAAACTTTTGTGTGCGTTGTTTTTTTCTGCTGGAAACACTGCAGTTAAAAGTGACGGTGGCTTGGAATAAAATAATTACTCTTTGTTATTGTGACTATTTCAGACAGTTGAAATTGGGCAACCAAGGTGATGCTTTAATAACCACATAAAGAAAAAAAATGAACTGAAGTGCAGACTGTATGCAGACATCTTATTAATAACTGTAATTGAATACAGTCTCATGTTGATTCATTGCAGCTGGTCAAGGCTCCAGTCTGAGTTCTTAGTTTGGTTTATAATAGAGGTGTCTGCTCCATGTTGTTTAAGCTTGCCTTATACAGAGGTAGTGAAGGAGGTGACTGCTCTACCCTTTTTTTTTTTTTTTTTGCTGGGTTATCAAAAGAGGTGTTTGCTTCAGACATTTTTCTAGGTCAGAGGAGCTCCTCCTGTGCAAAAACACTTCTTTAGTACTGTACACAGGTAGAAACCGAAGATGGTTAATGCACTTTGCATTGTATTATTAATGATTATCTGTCAAAACACATCAAGTCCTCACTGTAAAAAAAACTCTTTACAGATAATATTTTGTACAGATGAATGGAGGTTCTTGTGTTTTTTTTTCTCACCTGCTGTCGTCACTGCTGATATGTTAACATGAAATTATACAACACAGTTTTCATCCTGAACAAAATGCCCCCTTTTTGGATGCTGTAATCCGTTTTCTGTGTGTTCACAGGATTTGCCGTTTCTTTGGCGGACTCGAAGAGGTGGTGGCAGTAGGTTTTTCCAAAAGAGTGTTCAGACGAGGTCAGCGCGGATGGGACTTATAAGACTTCAGAAAGGGCCTGGTTGGGAAAGGGAGTGAGTATGGACAACCTTTCTGACTTCGGTGGCCCCTGTCCGTCCACCCGCAGGGAATGGGAGTAAGTATCAAAATGAATTAACTTCAGTTTGTGATCTTTATTTTATATTCTCCTCCATATAATAATGTCACTACATTAATACATGTTAAGGGCAAAAGAAATCTGTGCTGGGACGTGTTTCCAGTATGGATAGTTAAGTTTTAACATACTATAGGTGGGCTTAGCGAATTTAAGTGTCAACGACATTAATGGGTGAATGATTAAACATCTAAAATACAAAACGTGTATATTTCCCTGATGAAAGCTTTGTTTAAACAATTAAATTGCTCTATTTTTAATGTGTAAATGGTGTTTAAAATACGACTGCAACTAGATTATTTTCAATATTGTGCTGAATATTTTCTGAGTGAATCGTTTGGTCTATAAATCTTCAGGAAACAGTGAAAAATTCTCATAAAAACCCTAAAAGAGCACATGGTGACGTCATCAAATGTTGTTCGACTGACAGTCCAAACCCCCAAAATATTTCATTTACAATAATGTGAGAACAAGAAAAACAGTAAATTCTCATTTTCTCATTCTTAAAAATTAAACAATTAATTGCTCATCAAAATAGTTGCTGATTAATTTTCTTGCTGCTCTAGTTTAAAATAAGTCACATGTTTGATTTATTAAATGCATTTCTTCCCTCTTAGGTTTACCTGAATGTCCGTCACCCTGAATAGTACAGTGCCAATGGTGATGGCACTGTACTGTATCAGCTGATATAACACAGACAAGATGTGAAACCATAAATAAAAAATTGTCAGAGAGGTTTTTCTATTTTTTTCCTTATAAAATACCGCAGTGACTCCTCTTCATCCATCACTATTTAATATTGGAGTTGTTGCCTTGGCACATTATTTTCATTCATCATTTGAGCACCATCAGAATTGTATCTCAATTCTTTTCATAGCTGCTTAATAATATTTTGATGTGCTGCACAACACTTTCAGAGGTGAAACATAGGCTATCTGTGAACGAACTGAAAGCATTCATTGTGTTCAAATGTTTCTTTGGAATATATGGTGGTAAAAACATGAATTTTGAGAGCTGCTTGTCAGAACGTCTGAAGAGACATTTTTCAGTCAAACGATGGCAAAGAACTGTAGAAAGAAATGGACGTGAATGTGGGTTGACAATGGATTAAGGAATAAAAGGAGAAGAGACAAGCATATGCGTGAAAGATATTTCTAAGAAGGATTCAGCTTACTGAGAGTTTCACAAGAATTTAGCATCTAGAGCATTTCTTTAATTCAACTCTTTAATTTTCAGTGGATAAAACTACAAAGCATAAGTGGCAATATTAAATAAACATATTCCACAAAGTCATTTAATTTCAGAGCTGAACAATCGAAGAAATTTGACTCATGTACAACATTAAACTCAGTTTGAATAATGTGCTACTATTTTCTGACTATACACATACAAGTCACAGTGACATTTAAACACAGTGATCAAAGCAGTAACATTCATAAAGGGTTTCAATGAATCACAGTGTGGGTTATATTAATAGTGATCCAACACAAATAAAGAATTATACTCACTCACAGGATTTGGAATACAAGCACACCATTTATTTCTGACTTAAACTTTTCTTACAGCTTGCTCTTTGTTCTACCTCTAGTTTCCATGATGTACTGTAATTCATACCATTTAATCCATTTATATACAGTAGACTTTATACAATTAATTTATGAGCATTGCCTGTCTGTTAACATACATTCACTATGGACAAAGTGTTAAAGGAAATGCTTGTGGTGGTACTATATCATCATATTATCATATGATCATTACTGACATATTGTAACTGTACATCTCAAACCATATAGATGTAAAAATATTCACCTCATGCAATTTATAAATAAAAACAGACATCTACTTGCAGAGTTTTGCACAGGCTTAAAACTCAAAGCTATATTTTAGCTTTATTTCATCCATCACTGACAGTTAGCTTGCCAAGCTAATGCTACAGTCTTTTTTTGGTCTCCCCACTGGGCATTGCATATCTACTGGCACATGACATACATGAATGTAGACAATTGGCACAGTCAGACAGATTTTGGGTAGCAGAACTATCTTGTTTCTTCTGGCTGTATTCTATCTTGACTATCTTCACCTTCTGGCACTCCTTGAAATTGCAGATCCGTGGCTGTACTTACATGTAAATAAGCAAATAACTGGCTACTGGCCATAGTCAGGTTAAAGTCCTATTTGGGTGAGACTAGTACTTCACAATGCCGTATTGCCATTAATGAAGTGGTTCTAGTACATAAAAGTTCACGTTGTGCTCTTCTGACCTCAGATAGTAAATCTACTAGCAATGATGTGTAAAAAAAAAGATAAAATCAGCTGCAGGCTTAGCTCTGCCTCTGCTCTTTGACAGGGTTGTTTTCCAATAAAAAATGTGACATAAAATGTGATTCCACATGTTAAACTTGCCACCAAAATATGGAAATGTAGTAGGAGTAGACCTGCAATGATTAATTGATTAATCGATTAGTCAATCAACAGAAAATGAATTGACAACATTTTTGTTTCAGCCATTTTTCAAGCAAAAAACAGGAAAATGAAACTGAAACCTTAGACAAATTATGATTGCAATTTTTTCACTGTTTTCCAGCATTTCACAGACTAAACGATTAATCAGTTAATCAAGAAAATAATCTGCAGATTAATCGATAATAATCAGTAGTATTTGTATTTGTGTTGTAGTATGATTTTATATGGCACAGTAACCTGTTAAATATGGATGAAAACCAGGTGCTTCAACTGGGTTACTAGGTTATTATAACACAATTATGTCATTAACAGTGTAGATGTAGCCAGTGGGATCACAGTTTGTGTCCTTCGAGCTATTAAATGTATCTGACTGGATTGTTATTAATCACTGAATGACCTCTTTTCTCCTTTTGTCCTGACACCCAAGATGCAAGTTAATGCTCATTGTAAAGGAGCCAACAATATATCATGCCAACATTTAAATAAGCCATGCTGTATCAGTCCTCAGCCACGTGGATGAAGCACAGAAATCATTTTCCTCTGATGAGAAAGATGTCAGATTATAAGCAACATTTTAACATGTGCTCCTCTGTTTCTAGCACCAACAGCTGTGTGGAAGATTTAATGGACGAAGATGAAAAAGACAGGGCAAAAAGGTACTCCAGCCTGTGTATATGTGTATGTTTACATGTCTTGAATCAGACTGTATTGTATATACAGCACATTATATGTTCACATACAGCAGTTTTAAGTAATTTGTAGTTTCTCTCTCTGCTTCTTCACTAGTAGGAATGGAAAACTGACATCCTTGGTGATAGTTCATCCTTTTAAAACTCAAAGCGCCAATGTCATATTATTGTAGGAATGATGTCCATGAAAATGAAAAGGATATCTGAACATAGGTTTTCATAAAAGATGTATATAGTTCAGGTAAAAACACATTCAGAAGTGATGATTTCTTTATGTAACCTCTTGGCCCTTTTGTCAGCTATATATATTGTTATATTCCACTCATTTATTATAAAAATTTCTATTTTTAATTGTTAATTTCTCAGTGTCTTCTCTCTAAAAATGAGACAATACAGTAAAGTAGTGGATAGGAATGTTCAAAAGTTCCACAGCTTTCTTTAATTCCAGATTTATCAATATTGAAAGAGCCATCTCAAATCACAAACTAAATTTTTTCTCGTATAAAAGATGCATTATTCGCTTTTGACCACAAGAGGCAGAAGAAATCTAAAACAATCATCAGTTGTTACAGCAAACATGATAGCAGCTAACAGTTGCCTCCTTACGCATCAAGCAGACACAGAGAAACATTATCATTCATTTAGAGTTGTGTGTCTGGCCTCTTAATGAAAGTAAATCCAATCTTCACTGGTCTCTTACTTCTCTTTTTGTCTCCACCAACTCCCCAGAAAAAATATCTAAATCTTTAGCTTGCTAGCTTGAGTTTCTTCTCCAGCTAACTAGCTAAGAGTGACTGTGCCAAAAACAGCTGCCTGTTGCTATTAAAAATGGCCGTGGCAGCAATTTTTTTTAAAAAAGAGTTACAAAAATCTCCACAGAGCTGCAGAGCTGGTTGATAATTCTTTGTGTTCATCACTAAAAGTGACCCATTTTACACTGCAGTCTTAATATAAAATATTGATGGATGAGAACAAGTTGAGGGAAACAAATTAGCAAGGTAACAGTAAAAGTAAACAAGTAGGGTGTACAGTGAAAATTGGACCAATTGGTAGTACTGTATATGCTGTATGTATGTCTGTGTTTCATCACCTGGTTCATCTGTTTGTAGAAAATCCACTTCTGGGTTTGAGCTTGAATGTTATATTATAAATCATATAATATGTAAATGCCTGTTTTAACTGTTTATTCTCCTATCTGTCTGAAACTAAGTATGTCTCTACATTCTGGGCTGTCTTTTGTTTGTAAAAGATCTTCAGTCTAGCAGGATAAATAAATGTTAAACTACACTTGATTAGCTGATACTGCACTGATTTATAATTGTTTTCATCTGTTGACTGTTTCAGGGCATCCCGTAACAAATCGGAAAAGAAAAGAAGAGACCAATTCAATGTGCTCATCAAGGAGCTATGCACCATGCTGCAGGGTCAAGGCCATCCGCGCAAGATGGACAAATCCACCATATTGCAGAGAACTATCGACTTCTTGCAGAAACAGAAAGGTAGGAAAATGTAATTAATGTTGTCTCTATACAGCATGTATTTTAGTATAAAATGTTATCACATGCTGTATTAAAACTTACAATGTTTCTATTTTTAGACATAACTTTATATATTTTCCCTTGATTTCAGTTATTGATGAGTGCACTTCTTCTCAGGCAGAACTTTTAGTTTCTATCGTTCAGTAGAAATAATCTTTCTATTTTACTTTCCATCTTTTTCAGATATCACTGCACAGAATGAAACTTGTGATGTGAGACAAGACTGGAAGCCTTCATTCCTCAGTAATGAGGAGTTCACTCAGCTAATGCTAGAGGTAAACCCCTCAGGAAGATGTGTTTGTTGAACACCCCAAGTCTGACGTTCACTAATGTTGATAATGTCATATTTTAAAGTAAACATTCTCCTTAAATCGCCCATGGAGAAGGAAAAGAGATAGATATTTCCTCATCAACAGTAGCCTTCATCTTAACACAGTCCAGCCACAAAACATGTTTGGTTGCTTTTCCTTAACTGGAAGAAATCTCACACCGCTATCGCTATTGTTCTTTCCAAGTGCCCCGAAAAAACAAGTTCACATCCTTTGTAACTGCAACTGTAACTCATTTTCAGAGTGCCCATTCTCTCCCTTTTCTTACAGGCCCTAGATGGTTTCTTGGTAGCATTAACAACAGATGGAAACATCATATATGTATCTGACAGTGTGTCTTCACTCATCGGCCATTTACCGGTAAGTAAGAGAGCTTAAATAAGTTACTTTTATTCGCTTGCTGACACTTTACTGTTTTGTTTTCCTGAGTCCATAGTTGTATTTGTTTTTTGCCAAACATATGAACATATTTGTCTGTTTACAGCATGTTGTCACATGAGTATAAATGCTGCTTAATTGGTAATAGCCTAATTATTTGACTTTCACTGATACATTGATATCTGTAGTGAATCTAGGACATGCTGGCAGGTTTTATGTTTGCCTTGATGTCTATTCATCTACTTTACGTGTATCTAAATGATTTTCAATACTACACAGAAATTTCAGTTCATGTCTCCACATTTACTTTAAAACTATTAAAAATCAGATACTGAGATATCCACCAGTGTTTGAAGATAGTATGATATGAAGAGAAAAAGACCTGATGAAGCAAATATTTTGTGGAAGATGGTTTTGTAGCTATGTAGCATACTGCACTAACCGTGTAATGACCACATCATCTGTAAAGCTATTTCTACAGCAGCATTGTTGCATATGACATGTATGACTCTCCAAAAAAGACTGATCATTATACATCAATCCTTTTGCACCAGTCAGATATGGTGGACCAAAATATCTTGAATTTCCTCCCGGAGCGTGAACACGGGGAGGTGTATAAGCTGCTATCATCCCACATGCTGATGACTGACCCCATTGCTGCTGACTTCCTTGACAGTGAGTATCCTATTGAGCTCTGCAGATATCCGGCCCCTGTCTGCTTTTAACACCACGTTGTGACTGGTTCATCTCCCATATCAGGGGGTCAGAAGTTCAATGCTCCATGCATAATATTTAATGTTGTGCGTTTTCACATGAAGCTCAGACTTCTAAAGGTCTTTGTCTGAAATACAAAAACAACACTTGGCTCATGAGATCAGACTTCTTTTCAAGTATTTTTCTGTTTGAGAATCTCTCCAATGATTGTTCTGAGTTTGAAACCTGACTTGAAATTCTTGCTGTATGTGTGTGTATATATATATAACGCAGGTTGCTGAATTGGGGCCTGTAGTTTATTGGATTGCTGATTAGTGTGTGTCTATGATTAGCCTTTTGGCTAATAATAGGCGTTAGCTTAGTATCATAGTTAAGACTTTAAATCACTGTTATGTTAGCACAGTAATCCAAAGCAATGTAGTATATGGGGCTCAAGACGGTGACCTTAATCCTGCGTTACTATTGGGCTTTTCTGAGGAAGAGAGGTGGTGAGTGGCCAGTTTCTCGGTCTGTTCTTAGAAGCCTTAATAGCAAACTGTCACAGTCACATCTCTCAAGATGGCACCAGCTTTTTTTCTCCACTGACTGAAAGCACTTAAAAGGCTTTCTCAAGCCGTTCCCGAACTACCTTTGCCTGCCCACCCAAAACTTTTTGATTCAGGAGTTTCTGTGGAAAAGATAATCACCTGCCTGTAACTGCAAATTATGCACACTTCCATAGTAAATTGTTCTGGAAAATCTTAAGTCTTGTAGGTCAAAGTGCTCCATTAGTACGTTTCTCCTCCAGAGAGTTCACACTGAAGTTTAAAGTGCGCTTGTTATGTTGTCAATCCTCCAAATTAATTTCCTTGACTCTCTCAATGAATGCAGGAAATGTAAAGACTTACATAAAATATTACATAATCTAGTTTTTGTGGATCAGAAACCTCTTCTCAAACTATCTAATACTCAATCGAGAACATTCTCTATTGCAATATCGATTGAAGTATGAATTGTGCCCTTTTCTGTACTTTTCTGTACTAATTTTCACTAACATACCACAGATCTGCAACTACTTTGTGTCGATAGTGTCATACAAAACACAAACTTGCTCATAACAACTTGTTATAAAGATGCATATAAACTGTTTCACCAGCGAGCTAATCTGCCCTGTTTTTCAGGTGAGACCCATATTGAATTTTGCTGTCATCTAGCCAGAGGTAACATTGACCCAAAGGAGCCGCCTGTATACGAGTATGTCAAGTTTGTCGGGGATTTCAAGTTTCATAACAATGGTAAGGATTTTCATTTTCTCCTTGTGTAAAGGCTTTAAAATTCAGTACAATCTGGGACCTTCATCCGTTTACTTAACCAAACACTTTGTGGGGTGCAAATGAAATGTATTATTATTATTATGATTATGAAACAGTGTTGTAAAGGTTCCCGAAACATCTTCATCCATTATTTTTTTTGATACTATATGTGATGTCTGAAACAGACTCCACATTTGAATTTGACTGGTAATAATATTGGGATACACTTGAGATGAATGTAACAACCATCAGTAAACACCATAGTACCTTGTCTCCTGTCACACAGTGCCTACATCTTCTTGTAACGGGCTCGAGTTGACGTTACCAAGAAGCCTGCAGTCATCGCTGGAGGAGCAGGTCTGCCTCATAGCTACTGTACGATTAGTCACTCCGCAGTTTCTAAAGGTAAGATCAAGTTTGTTTTAGATTGCTTTTTTGGTCGTAAGCCTTTACTTTGTTGGATCTTAAAATGTGGTCTATGTTTCCCAGTTTGTGTCATGCATCTGGTGTCCTTACTCTCAAAGCTTTTGTCTGATTTTGTCTTGAGGGATCACAGCTTAAGATACACTTACAGTAGCTGCTTGACAGGATTTAATTTGGATGTCACACATTTCGGTGCTCCACAGTGTCAAGCACTCTCCGGAGATTTCTTGTGGCACACTGTGTACCTTCTAACAAATAACATCATTAAATTAAATCATATCCCAAAGGTCTTCTGAGTTGAAATCCGTGCACTGTCGTGTTGTGACCCTCCTGAGATCTTGTGATGTTGTGATTTATTAGTTTTATGTTTGCTTCTACACTTTGCAGACAGAAAAGCAAATTTTTCTAGGTTTGTTGGTAAACACAGTAAAATGGCACACATCTCCTATGATGACAAAAAAAAGAAAGATTTTTTTTTTTTTTTTTCCAGAGGCAACATGACAAATCTTTTCATTTTTCTTTTCCTGTTTTAAAATGTGCTGGAGCTTAGAGAACAATAATGCCAGAATAACCAGATCTGCTGGACAGGCTTCAACTCTCCTTCAATACTTATTCCAACATTTAAAATGCACTGATTACACAGATTTGCCAGATGGAATGACTATAACAATAACTTCTGGACCATTTGACATGGAATATTTTCCCCCTCAGATTCTCAGACTCAAGACATATCCATTGCAATACTTTCTTCCACATATTAGTTTAAGTTGTCATAAGCACAACATACAGCACCAGTCAAAAGGTTGGACATACCTTCCTATTCACTTGGATGAGAAAATGTGTCCTAACTTTTGACGGCTACTGTACTTAAATGTTCAGTATTCAACACATGCAATCAGTTTGGCTGCGACACAAATGAAACAATTAAAAAGGCATGTTAACAAGGCATTACTGCCAAATTCTTGATGCTGGGGGTAGAGAAGTATAAAGGAAACGACTGGTGATATTCTATATTTCTATTTTTGTCAACAAATGACATGAAAAGACCAAAACCAAGAATTTGTTAGTCAGTCTCTCAATACTCTCTGGCTTCCCAACTGTTTCTCTCAGCCCCAAGCAGATTTTGTCCTACTGAAGAATTCAGTCTTTAAAAAATGGGTCATGAATATTTCATTTCATTTTTTAAAAAGGCTCCCTAATTCATCCAAAATGTTGGGCACTGTAGTTTTTTAGTAAATGTGACTCAGTAAAAGTACATTTTAGGGGACTTTTCAGCTGCTAGCGAGTATTTACTGCACCATGAAGATGTATGTGGGATTTACTTGTAATATACTACAGTGTGCAAGTCGATGGCGATGAAGGAACATATAGTCGTTTTTTATTGTAGTTTTTGGACAGCAATGGAGCTCTATGGCACAGAGGAATAAGCTACATCAGGCTACACAGACGATACTTGTTAGTAGGAAAAACTGATTCTTGTTTTTGGGCTTTTCATGGGATTTGTTGACAATAATAAAAATATAGACTATTAACAGACATACTGTATTTTATGTTCCGTAGTACAAGCATTATACCAACCTTGCAAAAAGATTTTAATCTCTCTTACAAAAAAATTTTTAATCACCACAAACTTTTGAACACATCATATTTAAAGTACCCACACACATACTTGACAACTACAACAACAACTCTGTAAAAATTATAAGTTTGGCTGTTTCGTATTTAAAAAGTTGATTATTTGAAAGAAGTGAGGCATAACTTCCAATGGCTTCATCTTAAAGTAATTTAATTTAGTGGCTAAGCTTTGTATTTCCCCATTACCTAAACAAAAAGAAAATATAACATCAACAACCTTGATCAGTGCTCCATAATCAATGCCAACATCTGTAGCGCTGTTATTGTTTAATTTATTTGAAATGAGTATTTTTGTAATTCCATGCTTTGCTGTGAAATCTCAACAGTGACTGTCTCCCTCTGTGACTTTTGGTTTTGTTTAGGATTTGTGTAACGTGGAAGATACTTGTGACGAATTCACATCCAGACACAGCCTTGAATGGAAGTTCCTGTTTTTAGATCACAGGTAAAAGAGATGTTCATGATTCCCTCCCCCAGTAATCAGCAATGCAGATTCAGGAGTAATTGGTTTTTATTACATGCTTATCGTCTTCTCTTCTTGTTTCAGAGCTTCACCAATCATCGGCTATTTACCCTTTGAAGTTCTTGGAACTTCTGGCTATGATTACTATCATGTGGATGACTTGGAGCTTATCGCTCAGTGTCATAAGCAATGTAAGAAACTCTGTCTGTTGCTTCTTTCTTACCAACCTTCATCACCAACAGATCCAGGAATCCATCTCTGAAAAATAGGTTACATGCATTCTTCCATTGTACTAGAGCACAGAGGAAGCCTTGACCTCCTATTTGCTCTGGACTTTGTCAGCCATGCTGCACTGTTGAATCTTACAACCTTATAAGCACCACTGATGTGCTGATGTGCTCTTTCTGTTTTCTGTCCCCAGTAATGCAGTTTGGAAAGGGTAAATCCTGCTACTATCGCTTTCTGACCAAAGGCCAGCAGTGGATCTGGTTGCGGACGCACTACTATATCACTTACCACCAGTGGAACTCCAAACCTGAGTTCATCGTCTGTACTCACACTGTCGTCAGGTGAGCTTTTTTTTTTTACTGTAACGTCTACAGAGGGAGGGACGTGTACACTTGTTCAGCGTCCTGGGGTTAAGGATGTGTATAAGACTAAGGCTGTTTTGGCAAATATAACAATATCTTTCGATTGAGTTAGACATAAAGTAATGTATACGCTTTCTATCTGTCATTATTCAGTTATGCTGAAGTGCGAGCTGAAAGGAGGAGAGCGTTCGGCCTTGAGGAGCTGTCACCACCCGAGATAGCTCCCTCTTCTGTGAAGGTAAGACTCAAGTGCCCTTGAACATTCAGTACGTGACCTATATAAGGTCAGTCATCATGTCCGTTTCAGATCTGACCCTCTGTGTTGTACATTACTCTGCATTACAGGCACAGGAGCTGTACTTGGACATCTGTTCCACACTGGACCCTCCGCGGGACAGAAACAGCGGCGCACGTTCTGTATCCTCCCACAGCTCCCGGAAGTCCTCCCACACAGCGCTGTCAGACTCTGCATGTGAGTCATCCTCTTCTCCCCAAAGTGCTAACTCATTCTACAGCAGGTCAATATGTACAGAAATCCTGCTCCTGTGCGGCTGTAGGAGCTGTTCTGTTATTTGACTTTAGAGGAATAAATTGGATTTTCACTGTTGTTGATAGATTAGGCAGTAGAAAATGTGACTCCTCTCCTCTCAGGTTTTCTTTAGGTTTAACAATGGAATCATTGTAATGGAGATGCTAGATCCTAAATTTAGAATAAAATATTTTGAGAAAATCCTAGTACATATCTTTTGTTTTATAATCTAAGAAGACTTTATAATTAGGAGGTAAAATTTCTGTTAGACCTGCATCTCACTGGTCCTCAGTCAATAAAACACCCACCTTAATATACAGTATGTGGGTGACGATGCTTCCAAAGCTTACTTTAGCTCGCCCTGTTTGTTTGAGCCTCCAGTCTCTCTGACTTGAGCCGCTCTTCCACCCACCGTCTAATGTACTAAACACCTCACTTCTATCTGCATATTTATGAAAAACACACAGTTGCAGTGGAAGCTTTCTAGACTTATCAGTTTCTCTTCATAGAGAGTAAACATTGTGCTGCAGTCTTCCCTCACACACACACACACACACACAGACACTCTTCATTATTTTCAAAGACATATTCATAAAAACTGCATCTGTCAGAAAACATTGTTAGCAGAATTTTTTTTTTCTTCTTTTGCGTTGGTTACAATGAAAAAAGACCCACATGCATCGCAGTCTGTGGGTTTCAGTCAGAGGCAGAATGAGGAGGCAATCAAGGGCCAGTGAATCAGAAATGTTGTCATAAAACCAGAAAAGAAATGCATTTTGTAAGTTGTTCTGCTTTTATTTCAGAAAAGGTTAAAGTTGCTCTGTTTAGGAGGAAATACAGGGAAGACTACCTTTTTTGTTAAAGTCAGGGAAATTCAAGCAATGTAGCATTACTCTGCAAAAATAAGGTTTTGGATCTCTTAAGATTTTTTAATTACTTTTTTGTGACTTCTTAAAAGAACTGAGAATAGACAAGACGTCTAGAACAGTGTTGGATGCACAGTATGATGAGGTACAGTTTTAGATGCATTTGCCCATAAAAGTTTTTACGAGAATGAGAAAAAAAAGAAAAATAGAATGAAATAACAATATATTTTACATTATATGTTATACAGTACAGTGTTTGTTTCCTTGGAATTATAGAATATTCCATTGGATTCAGTTATATTTAAAATGTCCATAGATAGTTAACAGTGTATATGAAAAGATCCAAAGTGGGAGGGTTTAAAGTTATTTTTTCTTTATTTGCTGCCAAAACAATCTTAAAAAGATAAATATCACTTTTACTCACAAAACTTGTTGTTGGACCAAAAACTGTATTTCAAGGTACAGTTGGACGAGGACCCACACAAATGAATATTGATAATCAAAGCATATCTCTTCTGCAGCAGCTAACTCCTACACGGAGGCCTGCACACCATCATGGCAGTCTGCTTCCATGGGGACAGAGAAGACTGCTGCCAGACTCCAACCCAGCGGTTCTAAGGTCAGTTTATACAGCGCTTACGTGTGTCTCTTTGTCTTTTGACACAATATGGTGTTAATTGTAAAACTTTGTCATTTTATTTTACCCTGTAGAATTTGGCACAAAGACAAAATTCCTTTGACCTCATTCCCCAACTGAGCCTCCCCCTTTCTCCTACCTGCAGCAAGCACTCCGCAATGGTTAGTGTCTAGACTTCCTTTCCTGCCTGTTGCCTTTCCCTCTTCTATTTGTGTACAATATCTTATTGTTATGACTGTTGCTGCTGCTATGTGTTTATTTCTGCTGTTACTTGTGCGCAGTGCCTCCAGACCCAGTTAAGATTGTGTGAAAAAAGTAGCAAGATTACATCTGAAACAGAAACATATTGCCTGTATATTTCTCAAAGAATCAGGCATTCATATCACTTTAAGACTTGGAAAGCAAATGTCATAAAAAAATAAGCTTGATGTGTTTTCACCATCACAAGAATAAACCATTATATGACTCATACTAACTGATTATCTCCACACAAAGCACATTTACAGTAACTTCTTCTAAAAAAAGCATAACTGAAATACAAAAGAATACTGCCAGGTTTTTTTCTTAGTCTGTTGCCAACCACTTTTTTTATTGTAATCACTTGTTTCCAGCAACAGCAAACACAGCAACAACAGCAGCAGCAGCAACAGCAACAGCAACAGCAACAACAGCAGCAGCAGCAGCAGCAGTCTGTGTATCAGCTGCAGCAGCCCCAGCTCGGTGTAATGAACCAGCTAAAGGAGCAGTTGGAGGAGAGGACGCGCATTCTGCAAGCTGACATTAAGACGCAGCAGCAGGAACTGCACGACATTAAGGAGAAGCTTCACCTCGCTAATCTCCAGGTAACATTCCCCACAAAATACCACTGGGATGTGTCCGTTTGAAAAAGACGGGACATTTTGTTTCTGTAATTGGGGAAATTTCATTAAAAATAGGTAGACACAGACATTTTATTAGGCATGTATACATCAGCTGTTAATGAAAGACGACACACACTACCTAAACCTTCACAGTAATGGCAGAATGGCCCCACCAAGAGGCCAACAGTAACCAGTTAAGCCAACTAGTGCTCAAACCACTTCAGAGCATTTCTACCCTTATGAAATGCCCAGTAGAGTCAAAGTGTTTGTGTAATAAAGATTAATTGTCTCTATCAAATCAAATCTCATGCTGCCTTCACACTAGGAGGCAGTGATATTAAACACACACACGTTGTTGTACAACTGATTAATTCATCAGAAGTAAACACTAGTTGAATAGAGATTAACATCTGAGCCACATTTTTGGTCTTTTTAAAGAGGAATTATCAAGAAAAATCTCTGTGAAAGCAAACTGTTATTTCGTAAATTGAATATATTTTTAAGTAAATGAGGATACATTTATATTTTCTGTGTGTGCGTGTGTGTGTGTGTGTGCGTGTGTGTGTGTTAGATGTTATTACAGCAGCCTATCCACAATGACTTCGGTCAGGTCCAGCAGCCCCAGCAGCAGGGTCCAGGTCGGCCGGCCCAGCAGAGCCAGTCAGGGGTCATCAGGCAACTCTCGGGCCACCCTAAACCACCTTCCTGCGGGGCCCACAGTTCGTCTCCTCACTCACTCCTGAGAGAGAACAGCTCACCCTCCACGCAGGTACAGAACAGACAAAATCTACGACAAACTGTCAGAAAACTTGATCTTTTTAAATCGTTAAGATGATTGAGTACTCAGACATCAAAAATACACTCAACTGATTTTGCTTCTGCTGTATATATAATACTGTAAAATTTCATGTAGGAAGGAAGTATCAGCAAGTAAAATGACTAACAACAAATTATTTTGTTGTTCAGGTCCAGCAGAGGATCGCACGGAGTGGTCAGGTGCAGTCAGTGAGTTTACCGGTGCAGACCAACACGAGTTTGACGATGCCCTTCTACAGCAACCCCATGATGTTCTCTCAGACCAACACGAGGCCTCTGCAGGATGCAAACCAAAGACACACAGACGGCGAGTTCAACCAAGATGGACAACTACGGTGAGAGCCCCTAAAAAAAAGAAAAAAAAAAGACACATTATGTTTCACACTATGACACATGAAACTTAACAACAGCACTGGTTACATCCCAGAAAACTGGCAATGTAAGTGGTTTTCTTTAAGAGTCATATTAGAAGGGAAAAACATGTTCCTTCAAAACCTTTTAGGATCCTGGAATGACAAGACGTACTTTAGTTCTGACCTCAGATGTGCTGAATCTTAAATTTTACATGTTAGCTACAAAATTAATTCATGAGTCTGGTGCTAAATAATTTCATACATAAAGATCCCCCGCTAAGATCAGAAATGCCCTCAAGCTCCTTGATTTAAAAAAATAGAGTTTTTATCTGATATACCACCGGGATATTTTGTCAGAGGAGGTTAAAGTTAAAGGTTAAAGCGCCCACCTCATGCTTTTTGACAGCATGCCTTTTGTCACTGTACAGACTTGAGTCCTGGTTCTGCCAGTAACAGATTTTATTTCCTGCAGCATGCTCCTCAACCAACCAATGCAGACACTGGTTCCCCCTAGCAGTGTAACCTCACAACCGTCCCAGTGCAACATGGGCATTTCCCAAACCATGTGAGAATTGTTTAATTAGACAGAACGCACTTTCAACACAAGAGTCTGTCCTCGTGGTGTTATCTCGCGTCGTGTCTTACCCCTTTCGTTGTTTCCCTCCGTACAGATACACCTTGGATCAGCAGATCATCGCCCCGTCGTTCTCCATGCAACAGGTCAACTGCAACGCTGTCCTCGTGCCCTCTCCGGTCTTCACGTCCCCCATCATGATCCCTCACAACAGTTTCATCACGCACCAGTCCCAGTCGGCCTACCACACTCAGCCTCAGGCTTCCCAGCACTCCCTGCAGCTACAGCAGCCCCAGCAGTTCTTTCAGGTACGACACCCAGTGATGCTGTGTGGAAACTGTTTATTATTATTGACTTCAACTTCACTCATTAGTGATGGTGTTACATAATACTGTAAGGTGTAATTATCCAAGACTTTATATTTACTGATTTATGATCATTTTACTCACTGCTGCATCTGAATCCCTAGTTACCACAGCAACGAGCTGCTGTGTAATTCCCACAGGCTCTTCACCAGGAGATCAGTGTTATTTTCAATCAACGTGCTTTAAATTTATTAGGTCTGACATGTTTACTCCAGACTTGTTTATCATTTTCGTCCAGAAGTGTCACCAGTCGACAAAAATAGTAGCACAGATGAATCGTGTGAGTCTGGTGGAAAACAGAGTTCATTCTTACCTCAATCCTTCCATACAGAAACATCCAGAGAATATTGCATCAGTTTATTGAGTCACTTCATAGATCACAGACACTTTAGTCAGAGAGACATGAGGGAAATACACTCTGATTGTGCCTATTATTGGACTGCAGGTTTTGGCCATTTATCACCAGAAAGTAATAGCTGTGTTTCTGTTTTGTATTAAAAATATAGTTAGAAGCCAGAGTGATGCCTGGCACGACATGCAGTCAACATCTCAGCATTCACAGATAGCACTCATGTGTCAGGGATTAGATTGGCAATATCTCACATAAAAACTTGGCCAGAGTGCATTCATATTCTCTTGTGTGTCCGCAGATGACTCAAGGACTTGTGCACAGTGGACCTACTCCAGCATTCTTACACACCACTAATGTCCCACAGCAAAGCACTGTGGGATACATCCAGCAGCAGCCGCAAACACAGCATCTGCAGCAAGCGCCACAGCCACAGCCACAACAGCAGCAAAGACAATACCAACATTCCCAAAACCAGACTGGCAGTGT
Source organism: Euthynnus affinis (assembly GCA_029490765.1). NCBI lineage: Eukaryota > Metazoa > Chordata > Actinopteri > Scombriformes > Scombridae > Euthynnus > Euthynnus affinis. The sequence goes on along the minus strand of CM055854.1, from coordinate 9,096,745 downwards.
GTCAGACTTCCGAAATATGCTGACTCGGTAGCGCTGCGGACTGCGTCAGAGCGCTGAGATCTCCCTCGGTGTTGCCGCCGCGCAGGCGGCAGCAAGCACGCTGTGGCATTTGAAAGTCAAAACTTGACACCGAGCTGTGTGGCGGAAACGCTTGAAAGCAGGAAATTGCTCGTAGTGACCTTACGTTTGATGTGAAGCCGCATGTCCAGACGAAGCCAGTCTGCGCGTCACTGGAGTGAAACCACAAGCAGAGGCTGCACTGACCTGATGTCACTGCCAGGATGTGAGGCGAGTCTGAGGTGCAGGGCCTTCATCGCCGGCCCCGCTGCACACTCAGTCGTCAGTCAGTAAAACTGCTGGAACAAGTGGATTATCACAGCTCTCGAGAAGATATTGCTTTCATCTTACAGAGAGAGTTTATTTCTAAGTGTCTGTTTGCACTTTGTTATCACCTCCTACCCCAAAAGTAGAATATTTATTTTTGCCTACAAATTAATAACAGCTTATTAGTGAGATTCTTTTCAAATCTTCAGCTTGACGCCCCTCCCCAGTGACATCACATCATCACCCCTGTCTGACTTTTAGCTCCACTGAAAGTAATTCCTTACCAAAAAGGGATTTATGTGTGTTTGTGTTTCATTTAGCAGACCTTGCTCCCATTTTGTCCCATAAACAATTTACTTGCAGGCATGTTCATGTCAAGTCACTAGAGAGGGGCTTTAATGTGAACCATCATGACCACCATATCCAAAATCAGGTTTGGTAAGAATTTTGATGCAACACGCCACACTGGCAAGATGAGATGATTATTAAAAAAATGTCCATCTAGATTTTTAAAGCCTCAATCTGGGACTGAAGAAGGGCTGCTACAACTATCCCACCACTTCTCACTGAGAGTGACGACGAAGCTCCGAAGTCACGACTGTAGGTGGCTCTGATGAGCTCTGCAGCACGAGTCCCTCACTGGTAAACGAGTTACCAGAAGGGGGAAAAAATTGTGCCTTTAACCATGGTACAGTTGGTCCATGGTGCGGTTTGATGGTTGTGTCTGATTACGGCTTTAAAAATCCAGCTCAGGTCCATTTGGAATACAAAGTTATATTTTCATAGGTCATAAGTTATTTTCCCTCATCAGATCTAGATTTGTATTGGATATATTACAAATATATATTGGATGCCTTTACATGTCCAACCAGTGAAGTCCAAACCCTTTTTGAACACTTTGTGTAATGATTTAGAGATATAAGAGTCTTTTATCTATTTGCTGAAACCCTAATGAAATAATTTTCAGGTTTATTTATTACATATATATTTTAAATGATATATGAAGATTAAGAAAGCGGTTTTATACACAAAAGCAAAGAGTTTATGTGTTCATTTAGACATTGAAAGAATCAACACTGGTCTTGATGTCTCACCCTTCCTGGGTTCACGGTTTAAAGGAAAATATTTTTCACAAGAACAGTGCATGAACTGTTGGCCACCTCTGATCTGTATGTGACTCATTGTTGTTTTTCACACCACAACACAACAAACTGCTGCAGAAGTGGTAGGCGTGCTGGTTTGAATATCTTGGAAACAGCAAGACAAGATTTAAGAGATTCTGCCTGCGACATGGATATTTCTTAAGAGTGTTGCTCTGTTTATTCCAGTCAAGTCATTCATTTTGTTTATTTGGCTCCAACCACTGAACAATTAATAATAATTTGCCCTGAAATTACACTGTAGTAACCTGCATTGTGTTGTGACAAATAACAAAACACTTGATTCTTCATACATCTGAAAGTAATTTGCAGAGTCAATCCTGTCCAACGTTAAAATCAGTCCTTTTTATACGTTGTGTATGACAATCTTTCGAGTCCATCATATTTATGAGATTGTGTTGTTTCTCTAGTGAAGAACAACTGCTTCAAGCTCTTGTAACAGCACTTCTTAATCAGTCATTTCCAATTCAAATATAAAGCAGATTTTATACATTTGTTGTCTAAAGTGGTAACAGAGAGGTTTGGAGTGTATTTCTGCAGTACATCTCTCTCTTTTGTTGATGACAATCAGACAGACAACTTGCAACAGTATGCACACACTGTTCAGTAACTGCCTGCGCCACAGTCACAGATTGTATGACTTTATCATTTAAAATCTTTAACCTTTACCTTTTGTCTCCTGGGTTACGTAGTTGTACCGAGGTAGCTTGTGACTCAAGAATTTCCTGAAATTCTCATGGTGGAACTTGTGCTACACTTTTTCCAAAAAAAAAAAAAAGAAAAAAAAAAAGCAGCCCTTCATGCTCGATATGACAGCTTGGTCTTAAAGTCTCAGCCACCTGAGTTGGACATGTTCAAGTTAGCGGCGTTACAGTCCCTTTTAAGACGGGCACCGTTCGTACTGGACAAAGAGACTCAACTGTCTGAACACTCTCAGCATGTACGTTCAGTGCCGTTCTACACTTTACTATGTGCAATGTCGATTTGAGAAGAAGAATGTTAATTTATAATGTTTCAGAACAGATGTATACGATGTATATAGAGGTGTATAATAAGCCATTGTACCATGTAAATTATATATGGAATATGGAAGTATTTTTTTAATGAAAATGTCCTAACATTCCTTCAGCTGTTGATATCAGCAGTATCTTTTCTAAAGATACACGATGTGTCCACTGAAGACTATATGATTACAATGACTACAGCTTGTACACAGGACTTTGTCTGCATGGGAATGTGGTGTAGAGTGTTTTTTTTTCCCAAATATGAGACAAAACCACTGACAACAAAATACATAAACTTTGGACTAAAGAGGTCGTATGTTCACTATGATCATGAAAAAAAAGAAATGAAATGAAGAATCTTAATCGTTATGTTTGTGTCCAGACACTGTGTGGTCACTGCTGGTGATAATAACAGCTGTATCTTTAAAAGGTAATTCAGCCAAAATTGACTGCGAAAAGGTCATTTCAGTTTAATGGGTTTCAGTTTTGTAGCTTTCATGAAAAAGTGCAATTGTACATCATCATCAAAATGATTTTTTTTTCCGATGGCTGAAGTTTCAGCTTCAGTCCTTTTATCCCCTTTTCTTTGGTAAAGAAACATTAAAGTGACTGCCCATAAAAGTTCAGTCCAGGCAGCGACTCAGAGGTGCCATAGATGACTATGTTTTTATTTTCCTTCATTACTACTCATTACTCAATAATATAAATCACACTTTTTGTAGAATATCAGTCTTTCAGCCAGTGGCAGTGAAATTCCCCATAAAGGTTCTTTTTTCCATCTAAACACATCATTCAGAGAAGATTTCAGCCCACGTCTGTATACAAAATAACTGTTATCATATTATTATTTGCCTTGCTAAGGTGGTTGAGGGAAATTCTGCTAAATTAGTTTGCTCTGGAAAAAATCACACACCAGGGTGATTTTCCACCAGGTGAGATGATTTTTAGAGCTTTTTAGGTGTGTTTTGCAGTTATTGTAAATAATCCATCTGCTCAACGGTACTGTTTTTCTTTGTAGTCGAGTTAAAATTCTCCATCATCCATCAGTAGTTGTCGCACCTTTTTTTCTCTTCAACTCTCAGTTTTCTTCTTCATGGGGTTTTTCTTTCAGTGTCAATGTCTTTGAAGGTATGTGATCTTCATCACATTTAACTTTTGTGATTTGTACAGTAATGACTGACGAGTATGAGAGGGCAGTCACATCAATACTTTCTGTGTAAGATACACCAGGACATGAACAAAACAAACCTGGTACACAGCCATTTCTGCAGTTTCAGTGCAGAAACAAACAATGGATATATTGTATAATAGAATGTAAAAAAAAAAAAAGTTTAGCCTATATAGTTGTTTATTTTATATGTCTAATAGATTACATATGTATGTTACATGATTTTAAAATTAAAGTAATTTTGTAACAGATAATGAAGTGTCTTATTAGAGGAGGTGAGGCTTTTTTGCGTTCAAGTTGTTGTTGCACAGTCACTTGTATGGCTTGTTTTTTTCTGTATTTACCATCAAAATAAGCTTTAAAATATATTGTTAATATTGTTTTAAAAGAAATTAACAAATTAAGTTTACATTCTAAAATATCTTGATATTAATTATGTTATATTGAATTATTTATAAAAATCAACATGGATATTGTGAAATATTTGAAAATAAATATTTTTAAACATATGTATTGTTATTCTGAGCAAACTGTTTACTTCAAAAATGATTTATGTGCAAAAATGTTTCTCAACTTTGTAAAATCTGGTCTGACGATTAATGCAGAAAGTCATGTTTTTACATCAGAGAGTCAGGCTGGTATCAATCTATGAAAAAGACTCAGCAGGAAGATAAAGTTTGTCATCAGCACTAAAATAAAATATGTATCCAACACATATTCTAACAATATACCGTATATATTGTGTCATTAGAGCAAAACAATTGAGACCTCAGTGAAGGGCTTATAAGAACATTATCTGATGCTAAACAGCTAATTTTTTTTTTTTTTTTATGGATAATGATCCAATTAAGGATGTGACATCACTGTGTTAACGAGGACACAGCAGAGGTCACAGAGGTTCTGATTTGATTTTCACATTAATTCATCTGTTTCTCAAAAGTCTCACAAGTCTGCAGTGAAGATTTCCTCTTTGGAGGAGTTCAAACAATAAACTGGCACTTTATTTGTAGCTACGTCACAGTAAACACAGTTTGATTCTGATAGTAATAAAATATGCAATTTTATATATTTCAATATTTCAGTAGATTCAAAAGATTAAAACACAATTAAAAGTGTTGAATCACATTTACTGTACATGTGTAACAAGTCATTTACAAGCAACTTTTAAAGGTTACTGTTTTTATCCAAAATAACATGATTAATGCACGCTGATATTAATTACAAGATATTCACACTGAACTGAAAGTGTTGTTCCGTAACTCCTAGCCAAGAGAAACCTCCGTCACTCTGTACACCTTGTTGATCAGGACCTCCACCTCATCTCCGCCCAGATGACAAAGGTCCAGGATGCAAACCACATGTGTGTCCTCCAGCTCACTGGCAGTCACCAAGATCTCCTCTGCAAGACAAATATTTGACATTACAGCGTCTTCCATCACACTGATGCTTAACATGATTATATGAGTTCATGATGAACGGCGTCACGTGTCAAACCCAACTGTGCAGTGACTGCTTCCTGTGTGTTAGTGTGGTGGCTACCTGGTTCAGGAAGTGTTGCGTCACTGTGATCCGCAGCGTCACTGAGAGGGCAGAGGAATCCTGACGACAAGCAGGACAGCATCGTGTTGCCATGGGGATCCCGAGGAAGACCTACAGCTCTGGGCTCATTGGAGGACACAACAGGAAAATATGCAGCATCAATGGCTATCTGCTTGTTTATGCCTGTCAAACAGATTAAAAAAAAAAAAAGATTTAACAATTAATTTTAATAGTCGACATCACTGTTTGTAGGTCTAAAAAGTCTCTAAAAGTGGTCCTACATGACAATGCATGCTGGCTCAGAGGTTAGGATCTAAGTTACAGCTAGCGCATTCATTCATAACGTGACAGATGAACAGAAGCCAAAACAAGGGCAGTAGGGCAATGAAACAGTCATGGTTTGGTTTCTAAAAGCTGCTATTTGAAGTCAAAACTCTTCAACTTCACATCTTGTTGAAAACAGAAGGTATAAAATAAAAGATAAATAAAGCAGAGCTCTGGTGTGAACATTGCCGAGTTCCCTAACTGAAATGTGAGCCGCATGTGTACAAGAATGAACATAAATACATAAACATGGACGCCATGGCTGTGCTAGAATACATGTCCGGGATTATTTGTTGTGAAGGTCGGCAGACAACAGAGATGATGACGATGAGGATGAGAACACAACGTGTTCTATTTTAATCAGGTTGTGAGGTGCAGACTGACCAGATGAATCAGATCTAGGATCACATATGCAAGAGACCAGGATCTGATATGAAAAAAAAATCTGATTTTGTTTGTTCACACCTCTGTGAAAGAAATCAGATCCGAGTCACTTGAAGGCAAATCAGCATATAATGACAATGTAGCTTTGGTGTCCAGTGACAGCAGGTTTCCACCTCAAAGTGACTCACTGATGACATTAAAAGGTAATACAATGAAAACACAGAAGGTCAGCTATCTAGGGCCACACTACTTTGAGACTAACTGAATTAGACAGCAATTTTGAGAGCTATTAGTAAAACAGAGAGCAGAGGTCAGCGTCCTTTGAACAATTTAGAAAATTATGTAGGAAATAAAAGGATGTTCTGACAAATGTCAGCGACAACAAACAGTATGTGTTGTTTTTCATTGAGAGGATTTCCACAGATCAGAGGAATTCTTGCAGTAAAACATTACTTTACCTAATATTGTTATCTGGTAGAAACCCGGACAAACCACAGGCCGGATGGTGTCAGCGGTCTGCTCTGCTGTCCACCGCATGGCCTGAAGGTTACTCCACTGCAGCAGGACGTTCTTCTCATCAAACGTGAACCTACGAGAGATGCTGTCCTGGTACAGACCGCCTCGATGCAAATGTTCAGACACTTCTTGTCGTTGCTTCAGCCAGCTGCTGCTTTCCCATGAAAATGCGTCAGAGTCTGGTGGAAACAAACACATCAGCGTCGAAACCATGAAACCGTTTAAAATCTATGTCTGAGAGTAAATCAGATCACAGAAGAACACGAAGTAAAGCTCCAGCTCCAGTAATGCACCTTGATTTTGTGGTTGTGGGTCAAGTTCGACATCCTGAACCGCCTCCAAAGAAGAGTGACCCTCTTCTTCTCTTTGCTGCCCTCGTCCTTCCTCTGTATTTTCATGTCCAGCCCGCCTGCAGGAACAGCGATAAATGAGCTCAGAAAGATTAAAGTGGGTTAATGATGAACACAACCTGCTGAATCCTCAGTACCTTTTTGTTGGCACGCTACCGTGACTCGAGGAGGGCTGCTTGGCATTTCTGGAAAACATGTTGACACGTTCCATTTTAAAAGCAGCCTTTAAACTTTAAACTTCACTCCGACCGGCCACCAAAGTGTAATTAATGTTTCAATATGAAGCTCACATGTGTTAAAATCATACCTTATTCTTCTTTTCCTTTTGCTTGCTGAGAGAGATGTTAAACTGGCCGGCAATGTCTGCTCAGCAGTTGTGGGATCATCATGTGTGTCTGGCACAGCTTGTTCACACGCATCAGTAGAAACATCTGGTACCTGCAAGAAACCAGTTGATTTGTTTAACAGTTTTAATAATCAGCGCTGTTGGGAAGAGACTTAAAAATAATGTCTATTACCTCTTTCCCCGCTGGGCCTTGTGACTCTGTGATCTTTGTGCTGTTCATGTATCGCACCGCTGTGATATGTCCTTGAATTGCAAGTTTTTTATGTTCCCTATATTGAAGGGTCTCCAACTCCTTCTTCAAGTCAGCCGCAGCAACCAGGGGAACTTGTCCTGAAGATGGAGCATAAGGATTTTAAAATGACAAAAGACTATAAGGACAAAACATCATGTTTATCTTTGTAGAATTTTAGATAGAGACCAAAATAGTGTCTATAGAAAAAAGCTGTTTAAAAAATTGAAATGAAATATAAAGATTCACCCTCAAAAGCTGCGTATGCATGAGGATACAAACAGAAGAAGGTGTTCGCTACAAATATTTTATTTGAATTATACACCACAATGCAAGTCCACCATCTGCATCTTGTGGCAGAGCTGCAGGAGAATGCTGACCCAGATTTTATTTGATTCCTGCCACCCACAAGAGAACCGACTGCATCTCATTATGGTTCAGTGCTGAGGCAGAGTTCATCATTTCATGTCTTGATATTATAAAAATGGAAGCTGGCCATTTTACTGGCATTCTGAAATGAATCTGTGGTACATTTAATTTTGTCAAAAACATGTGAATATATATTTTTTTAAAAATATGAAATGTTTAAATAAAACAGTAGTGAAGCCATTCTGTGTTTTTCCCTCACCTGCAGCATCTGCTGTCGACTGGGTAAATGTCTTCGGGCCATGAGGATAGCAATAATGGCCACCAACAGCAGTCTTCTGGAGGATGACGTTGTCCTTCAGGGTCTTGGTCCACTGGATGAAGCTCTTCACTCTGGGGTCACTCACATATGGCTGACCTTTGTGGTAGCCTTTTGTGCAGACAGACAACAAGTTGTCAGTTCAAACTGTACTGACTAATACTGCCATCTCATATATACAACATATAGATTATCAGGTAGTTAATCTTAATGTGCAAACCTGTGATGAACATCTCTGTCTCACAGCTGCTTGTGAGGTAAAGCAACGAGCCTTCCACTTGACACACTCTCATCTGAGTGCACACCAGGTAGGTCACTTAGGACGAGATGGTGATAAATTAAACAAACTGAAAAGCTTACAACATCAGAGTTATTGGATATGAGCCACAGTTGTCTTACTCGGGCATATACGACTGAAGATTTCAGGCTGAGAGGAGGAAAAAAGCTCCAAGATAAAAGGTTGGTCAGTCGTTCCATCCACTGCGTGAACCCAGCGGTATGTCCAGAACTTCTCTGGACCTAAAACAAAAGGTTCAATCAGTTTGAACTCAAATTTAAAAAAAAAGGGAATTCAGACGCTTTACATTGGTTTTAAAAATAATTTCCAGTTTATAGATAAAAACATGAACATTTCTCACCTTTGTTCCCTTTACTCTTTACTCGTTCAACCCGACCCACAAATGTCACCAAACCAATGATGTCACATGCAGCATTGTTGGCTAATTTGTCCAACTCTGACCTGTAAGACACATACTGTACATTACACGAACGAATGCCACATTTTATTCGTTAAACTGAATAAAACTGAACTCATAATGATACACGATCAGCAAGCGAATGCTGAATTTATATGAACCAAAACAGCGAAAAACAGCAGAGCAGGAACACCTAAAGTCTGAGACCACAGTGAAAATCTCTCATATTTTCACATAAACTTAGAAATAATCAGAAAGTTTGAGGATTGAGACGCATTTAAAAGAAACAACACAGTTATGACATGTAAAATGAAGAAATATTTAAGATTCTGCACTATTTCTAGATCAGCAATCAAATTTAAGCAAATGTGTGGCAGTGACCAACTTAACTCTTGTACAAAAGGTCAGATTTTGAAGTGTTCAGATGACACTCAGGTGGATTTGATCTACTCATCAGAAGCTCCTGTTATAAACATGGCTGTGCCTCAAGTTTCCAGTAGATCACTGATTACTAAATAGCATTGTGATGGTGGCATGAGAACTAAGTGAAAGAATCAGAAGACACATTGTTTTAAGCAAAGACAGACTTTCTCAGCGTCATGGCTGGACTAAAGGTTTCTAAAAGGGTTAGTGCATGGAACTCTAAAAGGCTTTGCAGAAACTGGGTCAGTTGTATCTTAAGTACGACGAAAAGTAACCCCACTATCAGAAGATCAATACATCAAGCTTAGTTCCCCAAGAGATAGAAAAGCAACTTCTTCACAGAAACTAAAAAAAAACAAAAAAAAAACGCAAGGCTCCAATCAGCAAAAGTACTGTCAAAAAGAAGGCTGTCTTGTGGTATCTCAGAGTATCTCTAAACCACTTCTCATGCGGGGAAACAAGGCCAAACACTTGGGGGGGGAAATACCAGCATTTCACAGTGGATGACTGGAAAAAAAGTCCTATTTACTGATGAATCCAAGTGTGAGATTTATGGCAGGAACAGAAGGGTGTATGTGAGGAGACGAAGAGGCGAGAGAATAATACTGCACCTCAAAAGCTTTGCACAAAGTACTTGAAGACCAAAGAAGACCGAGACCGTCATGGACTTTCCTCCATAGGCACCTGATCTCAACCCAACTGAATATTTATGGGGGCCCTTTAAGACCGAGGAAGCCAAGCGTTCACATCACAAGAAGCTCTTTTGTGAAATCATGCTGGGATAACATGGGTCATCAGGTTTTGCACAAACTTGTGGCGTACACGCCAGCTCAAGTGCATGATGTCATTAAAGCAAAAGGGGAAACAAACCAAATACGAACATATAACTTTTCAAGCTGTTGAACTGATATTATCATTTGTAATGAAAAGAAAAAAAAGTATTACATTGGAAAAACAAATGCCACATTGAAGTTTCTTGACTAGTGGTCTCAGACTTTTGGACCCCGCTGTATATACGACATGGTTTTTGATAGAATTACAAAACAATGTCAGTCCATTACCTGGTGTTGAACTGGTAGGAAACCTCCGGCAGTCCCCACTGTGGCAGTACACTCTTTGGTGAGACCACAGTGATGACTGATACTGGGTTGCGAGGATTCAGGCAGATTTCTGGGAAAAATACATATGAGGACCACATGAAATCGTGCAACTGATAAAACGTTGTAGTTAGTTTGACTTACAATTTGGATATGTGAGGTTTGGAGAAGAAGACAGTGAGCATCTTATGCTCCATATCACAACATTTGTGCGACGCTTGAGTTTCAGACCAAAAAAAAAATAATCACACAAATCTGTGTTCAGTAGTATGTGCACATACCTACAGAGTTAAAGCTCTTGATTCTGTAATGGTCCATTTGCGGGTGTGACCGGTTTGAATAACTCTGCTTCAGGGTGTAATTTTGGAGGTACAACACTGTGCCTACATTCAGTCTCTGATAAAACTCTGGACAAAGTTCGTTCCAAAGCACAAGAGACATTGTTCCGCTCTGATCAGCAACTTCAAAGTATGTCTGAAATATGAAAACACAAGAGGTGAAAAACTGTGTCGCAACATAACAGCAAAGTATTAGTAAGAAATATGGAGGTATGAGCCCCTAAGATCCTCTTGTTACTAAAGTGCGTGTTCAAACTCACCTGGTAAGGGTAATCAATCTTTAGTCCAAACTTCCCATAATACCGTAATCTGGATTTATGTATTATCTTCACTAGGAGAGGAAGTGATTTCCATGTGTTTCTAAAGGAGGATTCCAGGCTACTAAGAAGAGTGATCTTGGACACTGTTGAAAAAAAACATTGCGGAAAACACATTATCAGGATTTTATCTTCAGGATTTTGTAGCAAAGTTCATACAAAATAAACATGAAATAAATATGCATTTTTAGCACAAAAGATGATTAAAAGGTACAACCTTGGGTTCTGAGAAACTGTGATGGGCATTTTTTTTAAATATCTCCTGAATAATTTGTGTCTAATATGGTTTTCCCACTAAAAAAGTTCAACTATGTTCCTAAATCCTTGAAATGATCTACTTCTTCCTTAGTTTTGCGTGGAGACAGACTTTAAATTCAATAAATTGTCTTATGGGTAAACTGAATGCCCTCTGAATGCTGCCATCCTATATATTGTCAGATTATGGGAAGGTATTGTGTCAAACATATTGTGATATTTGACTTGTTTTGCCCAGCCTGATAGCTGAAAAGCCAATAACAAAACCCAACGTAAGTGATGTGAGCAGGTCAGTGTGTGCAGTATCTCACCGTCCAACACTGTGTCAGATGAGGGGGACCCTGAAGTCCACATGTCTCCCTCTGGATCGTCGTTGTTCCACAGAGACAGGTAATGTTTGCGGCTCACCTGAAGAGGCACATCACTCTGCAGCACCACGCTTCTCTCCATGCCATGCTTGACCAGCAAGGGCAGTGCACCCACATCCTTAACCCGAGACAGGACTTCAGACCTCTGTGTACCACATCTGAGTTTCTCAATGCACATGTAACCGTGGCCCAGTCTTCTCTCGTTGTAAACAAAAGAGCACTGTGTGATGCTGATGTCAGTCCCAGTCCTCAGGGTGTTGTTGTGCACCAGGTGATTTAAACTGGAGTGAACAAAGCATTTGGCTCGCCACACTCCGTCAGTGACCGTCACATCGTAGCTGTAGCTATCGGGCTGCTGCTGTCCCTCTTTTTGCTCACTTAAGTACCTCTGAAGTGCGATAACAGCGACCGGAGATGCCTCCTCAGCTGTCAGTTTCAGGCACTGCGTGGACGACAACCGCTCCAGCGTCCTCTGGAGGAAAGACGCCTGAGGAGGACCAGTCACCGTCGAAGAGAAAGACGAGTTATCTTCCATTATGGACAGTTAATTCAACTATTTACCTGTTAACTTAGTTAGTTAGTCGCTGCTGTCGTGAAGTCATCTCATGTTAGCTTGATGGCTAACTAACGTCTTCGAGTCAGTATTAGCAACAATGTCACATATGCATTTAAACTGAAGCATTTAAACTACTGGTATCTGAATAAATGCAAGAAAATATTTATCTAGCTAGTTTACCATAAAAACTTGAATACTTTTCAGTTTGTTTGTTTGTTTGTTTTTCAGAATAATGTTGGCTAGAGCACTAGCGAAGTTACCGCTGGCTAACGTTACTAACTCCGGTGCTGTTTGATTGCGTCACTCTTTGTTTTGAACGCCATAAAGTGCGCAAAGAGAAAGAAATGCACCCTGAGGTCAAACACTTGTTTCTACCGTGATCAATATTTCAATATAACCTACAAACTAGCCGACCGATGTAAACAGGAAATTCCTCTTTTTAAATTCCCCGCTACCTGCGCGGAGAGTAGGATGAGCCTGACGTCATCGACGCGACAAAGTCGATTGTAGTCTTCAGGAGGAGTGAATTTGTAGTTCGTTTTTTAAAAAAACGGATTAAAATCACAGTTTACAAGTTACAGTTACAAGTCATGGTGTAAATAGATTTTTTGACCGAAGCCAGTCTATCAGTTATTATGCAGATAATATACAGCATACTTTATTGTTTTATTTGAAAATTACCCATAGACTCATAGTAATGTTTATTTGTAAAATCCCTGTTAGTGCTAGCTGCAGGTGACAATGTCCTTTTCAATGAGGTGACAGAGACAGAGGGGCAAAAAGGTGAGGGAGGCAAGAAAACCAGGTTTCACAGCATCCTGAAGCATACAGGTATATCATTACTGAAACATCCAACACCGAGTTCTTATGTGCTTTATTTCTATTAAAGTTTGTCACTGGATCTTTTGTTATAGGTTGAAGTCATTATGAATTAATGGACAAAGGGTACTTTAACATAACAATTTAATTGTAATATCAATCTTGACATTGAAAAGATTTTTATTTGATTTCATAATGAATTTTATGATTTATGATTTGGCATATATTGTCTTTACACACTGTATCTTTAAGAGTTTTATGCATCAAATTTTAAGGTGCCAGCTGAAGAAGTGACAAGTTGACTTTTCCTTTCCATTGCAAAACAATCAGGGAGGGCTCCAACAGCTCAAAGAGGACCTCATGTGTCCAAATCAAGTTATTGCAAACCACCCTACCCAGCGAGGAAGGGGTTCATTTAACTTTCTTATGGTCAAATGACAACACATTGTGTATGAGGCTGCTTTTTCCTGATTTAGGCTTTGCCATTTGTTCCAGTTAAGACGCTTAATATAAATATAATAATATTAATTTTAGGTATTATGATAGGATCATATAATGATGTTTTAGGCTATTTCAAATTTGGGTGCTGCCTTTCCTTGTATAAACAACAGTTTCCCTTTGCACAAAGTGAGTTTTCTATGTTTGGTATGAAATGACTTGACTGGAGTATAGCCTCCATCTAACACCTTGTAATGAATTGGAAAACTGATTGTGCGCCAAACGATCCAGGCTTTATCACCCAACGTCAGTGGCCAACCTCACTTAATGCACTAAATGTGAGCAAATCTCTGCAACAAGTTTCTAAAATCTTGTGGAAAGCCTTCCCAGAGTAGTGAAGGCTATTAACACCAACAGTTAATAAGTGAGATGTTCAACAGTTACATATGGGTGTAGTGTTTTGGTATCCACACACTTGTATGTCACTCCTGATACTTTGTCAGACTTTCAAACAGTCAACTTAGTTAATCATCAACAAGTTTCTGCAGTGCATATAATTCACCAAGTCATATTGCTTTTGCAGTTAACAGTTCAATCTGTGTCATTCACACTGTCAATATTAGATGATGAAGGGGATTTACAGTGATTAATACTGCTGACCTCTTCAAAAAAACCATTGCTGCAACTTCCTGGCAAGTGAATCAGCCATCATTGTATTCCTTTAGTGAAGCAAAGAGCACTTACCCCTGGCAGTTTACATTTTATAAACTCTAAAATTGGCCTGTGCTTAACTTTTACAAACAAGACCAGCTTCTCTCTGAAAGCCTCTCCTGCTGCTGCATGGAGTTCAGCCACAAGTCATGTTCACTGCAGCCAGGTTTTGTATCACACACTTTGTTTTTACATTTATAAAAGTGCTCAGTTGCCGCCGTGAGATGTTTCCTAGTAGTGTCATTACATTGAATATAGGGCCTGATGAGTAATTTCACCTCTTAAAGCAGTTTGAGGTTCAATGGGTCCTTAAAAGCCTTTGGACAGTGCCAAATATGGACAGCTTTTAGACCGTGATAAATACAGTTATTTAGATATGGACAGTGGTGCAATATGATGCTGCAGATAAGAAAATGCTCTCCTCAGTCATTGCCTGTATGTCTTGTCAGACCGTTGTATCTATGATAATTAAAATATTTGGTCTGTGAGATACAACAGTATAAACATTACAATATTCAGACAACAGATAGAAGTATAGAAGTTAAAATTAAAAATGAACTACACCATTATAGCAAAAGTAAAGTCTCCCCAATTGTAAGATAAAAGAGGCAGAGATTCAAGAGCTTTTATTTTCACATGTACAGCAACACAGCAGTTAATGCAGCAGTATAAAGGGTTGAGAGAACATTACTTGATTAGTCTCACTGCAGTACACTTGTGTCAATCAGTTGAACTTATATGGCTTAACATCAAGGGAATTGTAGTCCTGGACATAGTGGACTACAAGTCAAGAAAACACTAAGCACATTGAATTTATAAGTTTTGCAATATACACAACAATGGATATAAATGCTACATAAATGTAAACACATTCATTCATAGCAAAACACTCATGTCAAAATCTTCATTTAGACCCAGTTGTTGCAGTGTTCCTAAGGAGTGGATCCAAAAAACAAAACAATACAAAACAAAAAAACTCCACAAAATTGTAGTCCTGTAGGACTACAATTCCCTTGATGTTTAGCCAAACAAGTTCAACTGATTGAAGTGTTCTGCATTCAGGCTAATATGTTCTCTTAGCCCTTTATACAACTGCTTTCACTTGCTATCTGTTCAAAGCTCACTAATCAAAAAGATTCTTCAGATTTGAGTATGGGAATGCTTTTTTTCAGTTTGATATTTTTTACCTCCAGCATTTCAACTAATTCTGATACACTGAGTGAGCAGTGTATTTTACTCTAACATTGACAGGAGTGAAATTTGTCTCTTTTGTGCTCTAGTTTCAATAATAACAAATATGGACGAAAACGATAAACAATAACAAAAAGTAAATAGGCTACAAGTTAATTGAAAGCAGTTATCTAAAAAAATATCTTAAATTGCCTAAATAACAAATAAAATATATTTTTTTTAAAAATTGGCCAACTAAATATAAATTTTGTTTTCAGCTGACCTAAAAGACTGCTAGAATATTAATTCTATTGAAATATGTTAAATTTACTGCGGGTTTGTTGACTTTTTTTAAGCAAAAGGAGCCAACTGTCTGGACTTCGTCCCTCTTATTTGGTCTCCTGTGGCGCCGCCTTCTCCTCAGAAACTACAATCCCAGAATGCTTTGCAGCTCTGGCAGCATTTCTTGTCGACGTGGGAAGGGAGGGATTCGGACACAAACAAATGTCCACAGGTTTGATGTCGGGCCACGACAGAGGTAACCGTGACATGTCAGGTGGATTTGGGAGATAACTCCTTGACGTTTGAAAACATGTGGCTCAAACCTGAAGAGATTCTGCTAAAAAACGCGTTCAAATTGTGGGTCACCGAGAAGGATAATGAGTACTTCGTACTGCAAAGGAGACGAGGCTACGGAGAAGGTGGAGGCGGTTTGACAGGTAACGTTAGCCGTTATGTTTTCACCTCCTCGCGTACTTAAGGACAGCTGCTGCGACGTCACGACACCCCGTTGAATCAAACTTGGTATTAACGGGTTAACCCGCCATACATCTGCTTATCTAGCATGCTGTCTGCTATGTACAGGGCGGGTACTGTTGTACTGCCCCCTCCTCTACAGCAAAATTACCCTCACTGCAACAGGTACAAGTGGCAAAATTACACAAGGCAGTTCAGGTGCTGAACAGCTGCTTTCTCATGTTGACACTGCAGTCTGCAAGGTCTCCTCGAGAGTACTTGTCAATATATTGGCTTATTTAGTTTGTTTGATGGGCACAATTAGGTTACTTGGGGAAAAAAAGTAGTGGTCTGCCCACTGCACAAAGCATTTCCTACTGATTTTACAGCTTTATGGCCTGTAGTTATGCCACAGGATGTACACAGGCCTCCACACGCAAAACAATTGTTGTCAGCTTTAGATTAAGACTTAAAATCATGTATTTTGTTGTAGCTACTGTTAAAAAAGAATCATACTTGTTCTACTAGTCCATCTCATAAAGGATGTGCCAACCCTCTGTTTACATTTTGTTATGCCGCAGGACAGTTGTGTCATTGTGTGAATATTTGCACCGCTCTCTCCCTGAAGCTAGAAATAAAATACAAAACCTTTTGGATTTGTAAAGTCACTGCAATGTCAGGGACTGCCCCTTCCCCCAATGATAAATGTGTCCGTGGCTCTGTAGAGACACTGATGTTCAGCTGAGCTGTCACACTGTAATTTAGAGTTATATCATAGCTTTTTGTGGCAATGAGATGTAATAAAATTTTTTTTTATCATTTCAGTCTGTTTTTATAGACTAGGGCTACAAGTGTTATTAAAGTTATTCTTCCAATCCATCAGTCAGTCTTAAAAAAAAAAAATCTTGACACTAGTTTAAAAAATGCCTGCAGGAATGTAAAACAGAAAAGGGCAGCAAATCATCACATCTGAGAAGCTGCAGTTGAACCAGCAAGTATTTGACATTTTCCATTGTTAAAATTAATTAAAAGATTAGTCATTTATGGGTGATCAACTAATTGATTCAAGACTTATCATTTCAGCTTTGTTACAGATCTTTTCTAGAGCTCTTATAACAGGTTACCTCATTTTCTTGCAGAGATTTTTAAATGATAAGTCTCAGGGAAGGAACAGTCATTACTGGGTTGTTTCTCTACATAATGAATTTGAATTGTTTGTCATTGTATTTTTTAAGTTGTTCCCTCCCCTGGGAGACAATAACCCAACTTAAAAGAATTATGTAACTTAATAAGTAAAGATGCTTAAAGCTGTTAAGTGAATTATCAGAAAGTTATATTATTGCATAGGAATAATGTATGAATTCTTTAAAAAAAAATGGTGGCATGCTCCTTGTCAAAATTATGCAACATCAAGTGCAGCCTCAAGTCCTCATTTTCCCACTGAACCCCCAGTGAGTCTCTGATTGAGACACATCCTGTTGTGTAAACCTAATTGCATGCCAGCCTTCACACTGACTTAGATCTCTGAAAACCGACGACACCTGACAGTATAACAGTAGTGCTGAAAACACCACCAGTGATTACAACCTATAGTTTCTACCCACAAGCCACAGTGTGAAAGACGTAAGGTAATTAATAGATATTAATGATAATGAATGGTGTTCTCGATGCAGACAAAAGGACCGATGTCCTGCCAGTCTGGTTTAATGACAGTGGAGGTTAAATACTACCTGATAGCATGCTGCACTTGAAGCTCTCTCCAGCACAAGAGCCTTTTATGTCTGAAGTGTCTTTCATGTGTCTAAGTCGTCTATCCGCCGCTGTGTGATGTTGTTCTACCCTGATGAGAACATAGTACATTATCCTGTGTTTGATCATTTGAATCCTGGACTACATGGCAGCTGACTAGCAGAACATGTGCAGAGCTGATCCAGGTTCAGCAGGCAGGACAATATAATGCTGATGCAGTGCATGAGAGTGTGGTTTCACTGAGACCTTGTTAATTATTCATGGAGGGCATGTCAGAGAGGAGTTGGAGAGGTAACAGATTTGGCTAATTTTAGTTTTGTGGCTCTGACGTGGACCTGGGGAATCATTCGTCTCCACACAGTTAGTAAGGCATAAAAGCACAGTCCGTGATTCAAGTGTAAACAAAAGATTGACTCTAAGGTTTTTAATATATTTGGACTAACAGCTGAATTATCTTTTTTTCGTCTTTTCTGATGCTAGCTATGATTAGTAAACAAACGTAGTATGTCATTTTCTTCACACAGCCAAAATCTTTGAGTGCAAATTTAGCTGTAATTTGTGGTCAAAAAAGTAGGCCTTTACTGAAAGGTTGTCATTTTCCATCTTAGCTTCTTGAAAATATATAAAGCTGGTGTCACATGGCTGGAGGTCATGTGTGACAGTGTTGGATAAAATTGTCAATGTACTGTATGTCACAGGACTCCTTGTGGGAACTCTGGACACTGTGCTGGACTCCACATCCAAAGTCGCTCCTTACCGCATTCTGCACCACACGCCGGACTCACAGGTGTATTGGTCAATAGCATGCGGTAAGTCAATGCATTTTCTTCTCAAATTTTTGTGATTATGATTAATTACAGTTTAAGTCACATCTTGAACTACAATGAAGGCAATATTTCAAAATATAAGTTAAAGTGAAATTTAACAGATAGATAATGTTTCTTCTGTCGCCTAAAACAAGCCTTTTTTTAATTCAGAGATTTAAAAAAAAAAAAAAAAAAAAAAAGCGCTCACAAACATGATATTCCTGTCACATTCAGCCATGTCTTTTGTTGTTGTTTTTTCAACCTTGATTTTGGGTCAGGTGTCACCAAAGAGGAGATTGTTCAGCACTGGGATTGGCTGCAGCAGAACATCATGAGGACGCTCTCGGTTTTTGACTCCAGTGAAGACATCACCAGCTTTGTACAGGGCAAGATAAGAGTAAGAAGTTACACAAATGTATTATTAAGGGACTCCGATATAATGTACATGTAATATTTTAACCTTTTAATCTCTCATCAGGTTTGACCCAATGGTATTAATAGGGATGTTGAAGTGTAAAAAATCATAAAGCCTCTAAACCACAGCAGAAAGTTGCTCTATCAGTTACTGAAGGAACATGATGCATTTATGAATTGACATCTTTAAAATCAAGTCTTATGTTTTATGTGTTAGGGTCTAATCGCTGAGGAAGGGAAGACGTCCCTGGTGCTGGAGGACGATCCTGAGAAGTTCAGAGAAGCACTTTTGAGGTTTGAGAAGTGGTTTGAGCTGCCACCGGACGAAAAGCTGGTCACATATTACTCATGCAGCTACTGGAAAGGCAAAGTGCCCTGCCAGGGCTGGCTCTACCTCAGCACAAACTTCCTCTGCTTCTATTCATACCTGCTGGGAGCTGAGGGTAAGCAATTTCTGTGCCATTTATTCACGTGAGCATGGCATTTGTCTTGGTAATGTTAATTGGTGTGGCAGCTCCAAGTATCCACCGTAGCGGGCTTTCATGGCCTTTCATGGTACATTATTTGAATGTTTTGTCATTAAAAAATAGCTCTTGATAATTACAGCTCCCATAATTGTGAAAACGCCATTATTGCAGACCTCACAGTGTGAAGAAAGACTTGAAAATGAGTGTGGAGAATGGATAACGCTGAATTTCATGTTAATTTGACACTGAGTGACATTTTCACATTGATGCTGCAAAGTGTGAACATTTTCATTTGGTGGTATCAGCAGTTCTCTGTAACGGTGCCATTAAGTACAGTACATCTCATGTATTTTAATCAATGAGCAATAGGACCAGTATTACACAATAGTAATAATAGAGTCCTTACAGCTCGAGCTTTAATCACTGATGTCATCATTTATGTCTTCTGATGACTTTGCAGTGAAGCTAATCATCTCCTGGGATGAGATCTGGAGGCTAGAGAAAACATCTAATGTGATTCTGACTGAGAGCATCCACGTCTTGGCTAATGGGGAGGATCACTACTTCTCTATGCTGCTGCACCTTAATGAAACCTTCGTTATCATGGAGCAGCTGGCTGACTACTCCATCAAGCGCCTTTTTGATAAAGAGGCCTTCGAAAGAGAGCCAGCTCTCACCGACCCCCTCCAAATTACCAAGAGGTACTGTCCGTCTGCTACACTGCACAGCTTTACATGATCCTGTTAGCGCTGGCTGCCAGCTCCTACACACAGAGTAAACATAACGCCCGACTTCTGTCAAGTAGTATTTGTGTTTGTTTTCACCGTTCTGTTGTGCCATGTAGGTCATACACAATAATACCAATAACAGATATTTTAAAATCAACCTACTGTAGTCATTTATTTTGACCATTTTGCCTTCATATACCAGCCTTTAATTTGGTGTTGATCCACTAGAATATCGCTTGGTAATTTCAAAAGTAAATTTATAAATGCTGTAAATAAAGAAGAAACTGACCTTTAACAAAGTAAACTGTCTATACTCTGATATCTGTCATAGTAATATGTATATTTGTAATCATCTAAAGCACACAAAAAGTAGGTTGTTATGAAACTCTGCGCATGTGTCTTCTCGCAGTGTGGAGGCTGTAAAATGATGCTATTATGAAACTTACTGGTGATGTTCTGCTCATTACATTTCTTTCTGCTTTACTTCCCCCTCCAGAGGCCTAGAAGCTCATGCAAAGAGTGAACAGTTCCGGACATTTTTCAGGCTTCCCAAAGAGGAAAACCTGTTAGAGGTGCATGAGAGCTTCCTGTGGGTGCCCTTCAGCCATTTTAACACGCTTGGCAAGATCTGTTTATCTGAGAATTACCTGTGTTTTGCCAGTCAGGATGGAAGCCAATGCCATATCATCATTCCAATGCGAGAGGTAATATGAAACAAAAACTGAATCACTGCCAATAACACACAATCTCAAATTGCTTCCTCCTTACTAATGAATACCAGGTAAAAAGTGACTGTTTGGTCTGTCCACATTGCCCTCTGCCAGGTTGTGAATGTTGAGAAGCCCGATTCCAACAGCAGAGCTTTAACGGTGTGTGTGCGTGGCAAGAGGGCGCTGCGTTTCTCTGAAGTTCGTGACTACCAGCGGCTTGCAAACACAATCCGTAGCAGGTGTGGGATCAGCGCCAGCCCTCAGCACTCCGCTTCATCAGAGGTAACATGTTGTTTTTATTTGTGCTATTTTTACTCTTTTCTTACAGTTTCCAGATGATTCGTTTTGCAGTGGTTTCTGACAATGAAAAATGATGTCTTTATCACTAAGGCTATACGAGGCGAATGCCAGTCGCTCATCAACCACTTCGAGGACAATCCAGACGATGTAACTCTGATGGTCGGGCAGAAAGACAGCAGCAAGGCAGTAAGCACCGAGGCTCTCATGACTGTTTTCCACCCCCAGGATGTTGAGAACCTCGACCCCAAAATGGTAAATATCAGAGTTCAGTTCAAGTGAAACGTACGCCTGTTTTCACCAGCATTTTATAAATCTGACTGTTACCTTGATGTAATTGTAATGCACCAGAACCTGCGGGTGGATGTCTAATCGAGTCAGGACATAAATAAAAAGGAATCATGCATCTGTTTATAAATACTGCCATCTGTGTCTTTGACAGCTTAAAGAAAAGATGAAGGAGCAGTCTTGGAACATCCATTTCTCTGAATACGGACGTGGCACAAGTATGTTTTTCACCAGGAAGACACGAGACTTGATTGTTCGCGGTGTTCCTGAAGCTTTGAGAGGAGAGCTGTGGATGCTTTTTTCAGGTATGTATACATCATACATTACTATGTTATGTAAGTGATACAATGTGTCAGAGTTTTGTTAATGAAGTCTTGCATGATTGAATGTGTGGTATGTACTGAAGTGCTCACTCAGCATGAATAATTGAGTGAAACATAGTTGATGTGGGATCACTGCAGCATCTGTTTTTTGATGATTTGACTCTGCAGGAGCTGTAAACGACATGGCCACTCACCCCGGCTATTACACTGAGCTGGTCGAACAGTCTCTGGGCACAAGCACTCTGGCTACAGATGAGATCGAAAGAGACTTGCACCGCTCTCTGCCAGAGCACCCCGCCTTTCAGAGCGACACAGGAATCTCTGCTTTACGCAGAGTCCTCACCGCTTATGCCTACAGGAACCCTAAAATTGGTTACTGCCAGGTACTCAAAATTGTTTAGGCTCGTTTTCCACCACCTGCTTTTAACAGAGAGAAAAGCACAAATTGACATTGACACAAACACTCAGAAGCTATTAGAGGCTCTGGAGAAAATGCATGAACAGCTGTTATCCAAATCTGTAACTACAATTCTGTTATCACAGAAAAATATGAGTATGAAAAACATGCACACAAAAACAATTACCAGGAAGTGTCTGGCCATTTTGCTCTGATATGATCAGTCTTCTGTATTTCTAGTGGTTGTTTATGTGAAATGATCTGATGTTAATGATCTGTAACAATGACAGGTGAAATGTCTGCAATAGCACACAACCACACGCACACACAACAGGTGAAGAGGTGAAGATTGTGCTACAGACTTGAAAACGCTTATAACCCTGATGGTTTTAAGCATCTGTGTCCTTTACTATATTGATCAGTTTGTGACAGAGGAGTGCAGCAGCTCTGAAAAGTAGGCTTGATTTTAAAAGGTCAATTTCTTTGAAAAAACAAAACAAAACCTTGGAGCTCAGGAAATGCCACAGATGCTCTAAATCCATTGAAAGTATTTTTTAAAAGGCGCTGGTGCTCTGAAAAATGCGCCTGGTGGACACACGCACACCTTTTTATACCGACTCCCTCTTTGCTCCGAATTTTAAAAGTCTGTCCTTTTCTCCTGTTAAGGCCATGAACATCCTCACCTCAGTCCTCCTGCTCTACGCAAAAGAAGAGGAGGCTTTCTGGCTTTTAGTGGCCGTCTGTGAGAGGATGTTGCCCGATTACTTCAACCGCCGAATTATTGGTGAGGGGAAGATGCTTTTCTAAAACTGTTTCTGGTGGTAATTTGCAGACCTAAAATTTGAAGTAAGCGCTCTTAAATGTTTCCGATGTTTCTCCAGGTGCTTTGGTTGACCAGGCGGTGTTTGAGGATCTGATTCGAGAAAACCTCCCGCAGCTGGTGGAGCACATGACAGACCTGAGTTTCTTCTCGTCCGTGTCCCTGTCCTGGTTTCTCACTCTCTTCATCAGTGTTCTGCCTATAGAGAGTGCGGTGAACGTGGTGGACTGCTTTTTCTACGACGGCATAAAAGCCATTCTGCAACTCGGCCTGGCGGTGCTTGACTACAACATGGAAGCTCTGATCAGCTGCCATGACGATGCGGAGGCTGTCACCATCCTCAACAAGTCTGTGTCATCTAGAGCAGGCCAACTCGCTTAACTTCATTGAAAAGTCACATATGAGATATTTTAACATTATTTCACTGTAAAAATTGGTTCTGTTGTTGTTTCCTGTTCAGATTCTTCGATAGTGTGACAAACAAAGACAGTCCGTTGCCTCCAACAGTGCAGCAAGCTTCAGTGGGCAATAATGATAAATCATCCCATTTCAACGTGGATATCAGTGAACTGATTCGAGAGGCCTATGAGGTACTGCGTCATTTTCCACTATCAGTTTTATTCAGCGATATCTGAAGTGTAGTTGATTCAGTTAATTTTGTTTGGTTTTAGAAATATGGAAATATTCGCTCAGAGGAAGTCGAGAGTTCACGGAAAAGAAACAAACTCTTTGTGATCCAGACGCTGGAGGATACAACTAAGCAAAATGTTGTAAGTGACCGTTGTGTTTACAGTTATATAAATGGTTTATGTGATTCAGTTGTTAATATGGCATTAAGGATTGATTCAAAATTTGTTTTCAGATTCGTGTGGTGTCCCAAGAAGTCCGATTTAGTGCCTCACAGCTTGATGAGCTTTATAATTTGTTCAAAGTGAGTTAACTGCTTGTCACACTTAATATAATACAGTGTCTTCCTTGTCAT
This sequence comes from Euthynnus affinis, assembly GCA_029490765.1. NCBI lineage: Eukaryota > Metazoa > Chordata > Actinopteri > Scombriformes > Scombridae > Euthynnus > Euthynnus affinis. The sequence goes on along the minus strand of CM055854.1, from coordinate 9,072,813 downwards.
CATTCATAAATGACAACAGTCACAATAGAATAGAAAAGGAGAAATATCTTGAAATAAAATATATATATATATATTGTCTCTCAGAGGCAGCATTTCCTCAGCTGCTACTGGACAATGAAGAGTCCAGTTCTGCTCCATCATGACCCCAGTCTGGCCTATTTGGAGCAGTACCAGTTGGGTTTCCAACAGTTCAGCGTGCTCTTCTCCCTGCTGGACCCCTGGGCTTTTTGCACCAACAAGAGCACCCTCTCCCTCTGGGTTTTCCGCCTGATAGATGAGAACCAGGACGGCCTTGTCAACTTTAAAGAGTTCTGCTGTGCCCTTGGTAAGTTCACTCATTTATCCTCGCCCTTCACTTATGCAGCTGCTCACCCCAATGTCCACTATCTGTTGTAACAGCATATTGCTTCTCTGCAGATACTTTGTATGGTGGATCTTTCACAAATAAGCTGAAATTCCTCTTCAAGCTGCACCTGCCACCAGGTGAGTGACGAACACTGGATAAAGCCAGCAGCAGCAGCAGCAGCAGCAGCAAGTCTAAATCTAAACGCCAAAAATAACATAATAACACACTTCTCACGTGATAACTCTAACCCCTAACTCTAACCCATTGTGTTGTCTCAGTGGCATCTGTCTTTTGTGTCTGTTTATCTTCAGCTTCAGCCTCTGACCTATTTCTTTCACAACATATGTAAAGTGATGATCGACTCCTGCAGGTTCAAAGTTCAAGTGCAGCAAATGTTTTCATACAGGATTCTTTACAGTCTCCAAATTCCATTTACTGTCATCACATGGCAGCAATAACACATATAATAACAGCAGCAGACATACAGAAGCAACCTGACGTAAAGCACAAGGCCAGCTAGAGTTACATCAGTCTGTGGTGTGCAGGGCTTGAAAATGTATGAGTTGTCATTTCAATAATCCAGTCCATAACTCAGCATTTGTTGACTGAGCTCATTGCCCAAGGAAAGAAACTGTCCTTGATTGTGTGCCTCTTGTGTGCATGATGTGGCACTATGTGCTTGAAGGCAAGGGTAAGAATAGTCTGTGTCGGGTGAAAGAACTTTGCCATGGCAACGATTGGTGTAAGGAGCTGTAAGGGCTTTTTGCAGTGAGCTAGTTTCTCCACAGAGTGGATCTGTGATGAGATAGAACTGTTCAAATTACAGCTGACAGCTTAGCAGCAGATGAGTACTGGAGGAGTCAGCGTTTGTGATGTGCCAGCCTAGTGAACGCCAAGCAGCAAAGCTTGTTTTATGTCTTCACGGAGAGTGCACATTGCTTCAGCACCAAGGACAGGTCTCACCCTGGTGCCACAATCCAAACAAGCTGGCATAGGCCCAGTTCCAAGCCCTCAAACATTAGCTGTTTTCACAGTGGGACAGCCCTGAGCCCTCATTTACTTAGCTGGAGCCCACATCAAAGTCTGTATGCGTAAGAGAGGACATTGGAACTGGGCCAGACACTCCATTGATCTGGAAAATGAAATCATGTGCTATTTAGAGCTGATAGTCTGAAGGTTTTTGTTCCAAACACACAGCAACCTACTAATTTCACTCATCAGCTTTCACACGATAAATGACATAACATGACATTTCATGTGTGACAGGTGGTTGTAGGGACAATATGTAGACTTTGCCCTCCTGCATGGTTTGTACAAGACTGTTAAAACTACTGATTGTCTGAATCAACATTTCTCTACGTCTTTCAAAGCCTTGCCAAAAGCTGTAGTGTTCTGTATACCACAGTATGAGCTGTTGGATGAACATACTGAGGTTTTTACTACATTTCAAATTGGAGCACTAAAAATGCAAAACTTTGGCTTTTAGATTGCTCTTAAAAACAGTTCTATGGAGCATGAACATGATTAACAAATGGCAATACGCCCATTATGTTACGCTGCATCTTGGGGTTGAAAATTAGTGCAAGTGTGGCTTAAAAGAAAAGGCCACAGATATTCACAGCAAATTTACAGCTGCTCATTAGTTATCTTGAATTTGGCTGATTGTTTGCACAAGGGTAAAGATCATGCAGTTACTAAATTTGTTAGAGATCCTCTGGGGGGCATCAAGTGTTCAGTAAATTTAATATTCATTTCCTCATTATATTTTAAACAATATTTAATATTTTAGGTGGAAATGTTGACATAACGCTGTGCTGGCAGTTAAGGATAGGTCACTGTGATCAGTGAGGTTCAACAGCAAATCTTAATCACACAAACACAATGACTGACCAACCAACATGGCAAGCTTAGGCCACTCCGCTAGTGTAGCTCAAAGCTATCAGGCACATATAATGTCACTGCTGGCTTGTGAGGGTAATTGTTTAATCCAAGCGTGCAGATTCCTACGCATCCATGAACACACACATACACAATCATGGGTGGGGGTCAGAGTACAGAAATATAGCACATGCCACATGAGAGAGTAAAATTATGAAGACAGGTTCTTCTTCAATTAAAAAAAATCTATTTTCATTGCACAGAAGGATGTTGACTTGAACTGTGGTCAAAGAAGCTGAAAAGATGAAATGTTGCTCAATCCTAAATTCTTAAACCTCCAAATTGATTATTTTTTTAATCAAAATTGTTATGAATGACACTGATACAAATGACAACTGAGTTGAAAATATTTTTTTAAATCTCATTTGAATTTGGTGAAAAGCACATTTTTACATTACATAGTTAGCACAGTTGTTATCATAATTCATTTTATTATTAGTGATTAAAGGTACTGTGACTAATTAGAAAATGACAGAAATTAAAGCCAACATTTTAATATATAAGAATATGAGATACATTCAGGCTACTAGCTGCTGATGCTAACTTTTACTATCTGCTAACTTGCTTTGAGATGGTTGAATGACATAGCTTGTTGAGTTTGTTAACACAAAAAAAGAAGTAAATTAGTGGAAAAGACAAAAAAGGCTCTGAAAAGAAGAACAGCAGGGAGAGAGAGACTGCAGCAAAAAAAGCTGTGTGTGTCTATGTGTGTGCGTCTGTGTTGTATTTAATGGTTTTTCATCTCTGTTGTTCATGTGGCTCTTCTGTCAGCTTTGTCTCTTCATCTTTCCTTTCAGTGCATTCAGACTATACTATATCTTTATATCTTCTAGCTTTCACAGGTAGTCCTTTGCACGTAAAGGAACAAAGAATCCAGCACTTAATTCCAGTGAATGAAGACTCTTCTCACTTGAGTAGACTCACTGGTTAGCCTCTTTACTGTTTCTTTCCCTTTAAATCTCAAATCTCACTTTTCCTTTTCCCCTTCAATTCTGTCTTAATCAAAGCATTTCTCAATGCAGTTTGCTCACATGTAGCTTTTTTATTTCAGCATTTGATCTTCCAGCAGATGGTGTCATAAGGAAAAGCCCTGAAAGAGGTAACGTCACATCCAAATTTATGACAAACACCCCATGGCTCAACAAAAACTGTTAAAAAAAAAAAAAGATACTGAACAGTTTGTGTCTGAAATTGACAGGTAGAGGAAAAGTGGACCTGCAGGCCTACCTGAAACAGTGGCAAAATGAAATACTTAAGAAAGAGGAGACCATCAAGGACCTTCCTAGAATTAATCAGGTAAGATTTAACATCACATTTTCAAGTAATATTACCTACATGACATGTCAAATAATTAATTGAGGTACAATACATGTAAAATTTATTTCTCTCTCAGACTCAGTTCATCCAGTTCTCCAAGACCCTCTACAACATTTTTCATGGCGACCCAGAGGAGGAGCGTCTGTACCGTGCCGTGGCACATGTGACCAGCCTCCTCCTGAGGATGGAGGAGGTAGGTCGCAGGCTACAGGAGCCGAGCAGCCCACCTGCATCCACACAGCCTGCTGACTGTGCTGCTGCTGCTGCTACGGGGGAGGATTCCTCCACTGAAGAAGCGTCTACCACCCCTGAGAGCTCCGACACCTCCAGCTCCCACAACAGTCAGGATGCAGTGCCTGACCTCTCAGAACAGGAGTGGTCGTTTTCGTTCGAGCAGGTCCTGGCATCTCTGCTCAACGAGCCGGCCATAGTCAGCTTTTTCGAAAGGCCTGTTGACATTGAGACTAAAATGGCACAAGCCAAGGTTGCACAGCTGAAGCTAAAGGCTAATAAGTGAATGGATGCATAAGTGAATTTGATACTTTGCCTCTGATTTGAACCCAGAAGTCACCATGAATTTGTTTTCTCCACACTGATAGGGCAGCAGGTTTTGGCGAGGCAGAGAGTAAGATTGCTGTTGAAGTGACATCATGAATGCAGAGGAAACATCAGATTTTTGAAATATTGGGTGCAACCTGTGTGTGTGTGTGTGTGTGTGGCTTAATTGTTCAGATGGATAACAACAATGGCTGATGAAACAAACGAGGCGCTGTAAACACTGTTGTAACCGTCCTCAACCAACACCTTCAGTGCATTCTCATGTTAAACCTCGTTGCAGACTTTCTGTCATTCCTCGAATCTGATTATGCATCTTCAACCTCACTGATGAAATAATTCTCTCATGTAGCCTCAGATTCTTCAGATTTAAAGTTTTGTTTACAATATGTATTTCCCCCGTATACCATGAAGCACATAAAGTATAGTTTTGTATTGTAAAAAGGGGACATTCAGTTCTGTCCCCTTCATTCCGAAACATGTTGGAAGAGTTTATCCTTCCCTCTCTGTCTCTGCTGACGCGCACTTCCGTAAAGAATGACTTGACAAGGGGACAGAGAGTCCACAGGAACACTCTCCCTCTGGATGTCTCGATATATTTTCTGTCTTGCAGATTGGTCGTCACTGCTGTAAAATGAAACGTACTGTAAATGCGAACATGTCCTGTGACTTCAGTGTCTCCTGATGGGCGTTATCCTGTAAACCTATTTTGAGAAACACCAGCTTTTCAGTTGTTACAGTAAGGCAGGAAGTAAGGACAAGCTGTAGTTTTGTCCCTGGAAGCCATAAATTGATTTCAGATATAATCTGAGTGAGGATGTCGGATATTATTTATTGAGAGAATAAAAAGATTCGATTAGAGTTTTACACATTTGCAATAACATATAAGAGAGAATGACATACTGCCACAGCACGCTCATCTGTCTCCAGCAGCAGCACACCTGGTGATGATATTATAGCACGATATCAAATATATTGAATGCAGGAAACAGGATCTGTAAAGGTAAAATCGTAAAAATTCCACAGTGCTGCTGCAGGTAAATCACCTGTGTCCTCCTCTGAGTAAACTAGAAGCTGTGTATTCGTCGAGCTTTTAACACTGAGCTGAAATTATCTAGAAAACATGCTGTGTGTGATCGTCACAGTGCGATTGGTTGATGTACTGTTTGCTTAAGTTCGTCTTACTGTATATGTAGGATCTCACGCTCTAGTCTAAGTGCATCATTTTTGTACATAGAGGTCAGTTCAATAGTCGTTTATTGATTATTGTATTTAAGAGGCTTGTATTGAAAATGTAAGATATGAGCAAGTGGACTGTTGTGGACACAACTTAAACCTTTTGAAGGACATTTAGTTTTATCAAATCTCAGGGTGCAATTTGTGTAAAATAAAACGGAGTAAAGGGATATTTTTTTGACCTGGGACATATAAAATATATGACTGAGTTTGACATTTTCGTCTGTAACATTAAAATATAGAGCATGTGTAGCATAGTTACAGGATTTGCCACATTCTGCTTGCCTTCAGCGAACAGCAATTATTACTGCTCGCTACAGAAAGCCAGATTTGACTTGCAGTATTTCAGTTGTTCTTTTTATCTGTGCATTTTCTGCTTTGCCGCTTTGTTCTCGCTTCTATCAGTCAGTAATTTGTGAGTGTTTGAGATTCACGAGCTGTAGATATGCCTGTATCCCGGCCAGATCTCAGAGGCGTTGGATTCCTAAAGGTCACGACCACTTCAGCCTCAGCTTGTTATCTCCAGGGGCCAAATTCACAGATTTATAAAGCTTTATCTCTGCTTGTGTGGGAGAAATTTGTTTTATAAGCTTCTTAAGTGCAAGTGCAATTCTTTGTTTCTTATATTTGTATCATTTGCCATTTGATAGAAATGTTGCAGATTTTTTTTCCTCATTTAATTGCTTATTTTTTCACTTAAGGTTTAAAAGCTTCCAGTCTGAAATGTATTCTGTAGTGTAATTTTTGGGTTAATAGATATAGATTGTTGAAATGAGTTGTAGATACTCATTGAAAATAAGCATTTTGCCAATAGCCATAACCCATTGTAACTGAAAATACACATCTGTCACTGTTTACATGACTAATGTAAAAAAAAAAAAAAAAGAATACATGCACACCTCATTCATCTTGGATATGTCGGCACTCCTTAAATCCAAAGCTCCATCAGTGACTTCAAGCCATAGAGTTTCAACAGGAGGTGTCAGGAGGGGTTCCAGGATCTGAGAATCAGATCATCCTGCAGCCGTTCAAAACAGCAACTTTGTTTCCATTATTTCATACAATCATATCTGACCATGGTCTGACTATTTCAGCACGACTGTTCCTCTTCACTTTCATGCTACATTTGTAACATCTCCAAACTTCACAAAAAGATTATGAAATGCAAACCACGCCTATCAAAGTATGTGTTGTAATCTTTTTGTGAGGGGTTTTATTTCAGTTTTTGCATGTTTCGTCTATTTCTGATTATTTGGTAAAATCTTAAATATTATTAAGATATATTAAGGAAGAAATATAGAGTGGTTAAGGGCAAAACAAACCTTTTGATGCCTAATAAATCCTATCTGTGTTTCTTCAGGCTTTGGTTCTGGAAAATTGCTCTAACGATGAGTTGTTGCTTTTTTTTTTTTTTTTTTTTTAAGCTTGAAATAGTTTGTGGTTTCCTCTTGCCGGGGAAATGCATTAAAAGAGATGACTGTAGGAACAGAGGAAGGAAAATCAGAGGCTTGGAAATCTTCATCCCCCTGGCATGCTGTCAGTTCTGCCATTAAGCATCAGTAGTGTATACAGTAGGCATGGATAATGTTTCAGCTGCTGCATTAGTATATGCTTAATCAAGTCCTTTATATGTGCAATTGTAGTCTACAGCTTTCATAGTCTGTAGCTTTTGATGAAGCACTTGTTTTGCTAAATATGTGAAGCACAGATGTTTCTGTTTACCTGCTTGATTTGGATTTTTTTTAATTTCCATAAAAATGTACCAGAATAAAGAGTGATAATTATATAAATAATAAGGTTTGCATCTTTCTTGTGAACGTCATCAAACGTCATCTCTTCATATAGTTAAACTAGTGACTCATGAATTTAAATGTGACTCAAGACATGTTAACTGGAGCTTGTTTATTTGTGTTTTAAAGCACAGAAACTGGGTTAAGCTATATATATTCACATGTGGGGGTCATTCTGTAGGATTTTCATGGTATAATAGATACAGTCATATACCTGTAGTATACAGACCTTAACATCTCTGTATTCATGCTGTAACATCACATTTTTGGGATTATGTTATGTATGTATTAATATACATATGTATGTATTAAGTTATGTACGTTCAGTATCACACTGCTAATATTCTTACCCTTCACAGTATCTCATAATTGGTCTCTAAACCAAATATATACTTTATCAGTTCTTAATTAATGTTTCAGAGAGCAGATAGTATTCTTTAGATTTCACATTCTTTGTTTATGAAGAAAAAACATTTACAATCACACTATATTATAATCTTATGTTACATTAAACAGGATAACGTAACAGCTATAATGATTTAAATGAATTAATAGTTACTGAAAGTGCAAGAAATCCGGGTCAGTATGAACAGTATGTAAGGGTTAATATCTCTAATAAAAAGGTGGACCAGGCAGCTATGACTCAATATATGTTTATTGTATCAATTACAGTTGTAAACAGCCTCCAAACTTCACCCACAGGTCTGGAAATGATTTGCTCCCTCACAACAGCTGACTCCCCTGCCAACAAACAAACAATAAATATCTACAGTCTCTGGCATGTTCCCTGCTCAGACCCAAGCCCATAAACTCCTTGAGGGTGTCATATGGTGCCCCAACCTACAGTAAGTAACGGGAAATACCTGCATTAGGCTATAATGGTTATGTTATATTATATTTGTGAGGAAGATAGCAGTCTCATGATATTTAAAAACATCACTTGGGGATGAAAACTACACTGACTTGACTCTGTCGCTTTCTGGCTGTCCACATTTACATGAGAACATGATGCAAATGAACACCTTCAAATTAGCATTTGAAATCTGTTTTTGCAAACCTGAAATTGAAATTCTTTCAGTGCACATGGCAATGATGTGTAGAGCATGTAGAACTAAATGAATTAGCGTTAGGGTTAGGGGTAGGGTTAGAGTTAGTGCAATCATGTACTAAAGGACAATTTTTTTTTATGGAAAGTGAAGCACAACTCTTGTTTCTTTCTTTTCCTACAGGTCACTCTCCTCCATTAAGTGTGTCATATTTTGACCCGTGGGGCAGCCTTTATAATGAACACTTACTGTCGCAGCACTCTGGCAACACAGCATCTACGAAAATAGCTTCTTAGTGTGATGACAAAAACGGCATCATACATGTAGGCCAGCAGTAAATCATCATTAACAGTAAAATGCCCCCTCATTCCTAAAGTATGCTCTCTGTCTGTCTGATTTATGGGCGACAGTGTGACTGTGTGATGGATAGTCTCTGCGTATTACTCACACTATTCTTGCTCAGAGATTTGGTTGCATATGGTTGTAACCCAGAGTTCATAACCTCCACCCCCCCCTTCACCTGTCTTTCTGTTGAGAGATCAGGCTGCTTTGAAAGTTTGAGAGTCTCATCTTGGTTCAGAATATTAATAAAAGTCAATGGATCTAAAATATTTCTCTCCATAAATTCTCACAGGCTAATTTATAAACAGTTCCACCTGACTAGACTAGACTACAACCACTATTAAATCATACACTCCATCCACTCAATTAATGGAAACTAATGTAAAGAGTCTTCTTCAAATATGATGACAGACTTGTAAGTATTTATTAAAACATCAAACTATATTATTTAAAAATGTAAAACTAAAATGAGCTTAAGATAAACCGCTGAGAAACGACACTTCATCACACACAGGCAACAAGTATTTACAGTGCCTGACTGAATAAATGAAACTATTTCTGATGTTAATTCTGCTGCAGGGCAGAGAACAGATGATGCATGTTTAATGACTGTTTGCCTGTTATGATAGCATCAATTTCAAATATTTGCACTGCCTCATGATTAGTCTTCATTCCTTGTTGGGCAGATGGATCCATTGAATACATCTTGCTTTTACAACAACTTGTTGTTGCTGATGTCGGATAAGAAAGTTTTGGTCCCCTACCCCCCATTTCAACCACAATGCTCCTCCAAGTGAGCACGACAGCTATTTATAGCAGTAGTGAGGAAGCCTTTGAAGCATAGCTCTCACCATGTATGATGGTATGTGCTTTGGAAATGGGTCCATCCACAGCACACTCAGTCTGTGCAGCTGGTGGAAGCCAAGCAGTTAACATGGCAACTTTATGCAAAAAATAGCAGAGCTGCATTGAAGCACTGGGCAATCCTGTATTCATCCAGTAATTCCTCAGACCCTGTATTTACTACAATATAATTAACTACATATATGTACTTAAACATTTTCTGTGTAGACATCATTGAAGGTTGATGTTGTCTGAGTTTAATTTAATATGAATGATCAAAATGAATCTTATTAACATGTCTTTTAAACAACAAATGGATCCATTCAGTACAATACTTGGAGTTGGTTGGTTGCCTGATAAACAGCCACTAACGTCCCTCCAACCAGTTGAGAGTATAGGGTTTAACGCTGTATTTGGCCAATCAGAATCTATATTTGGACTTTTCTGCCTATGAGGAACTAAACCTTTTTATTAAACATTTATTGGCAAAAATCATAAAGAACACTATTTTTATCTAGATCAATAGAACTCTGAGAGAGACACTGGGCAAAACAAATATTTTTTATGCAGAGAGTTCAGAATCATGTAATATAGGCTCAGGAAATTCATATTTTCCTGCATTTAATCTTCAGCTTTTTAATTAATGTGACACAAAATAAACTGAAGTCACTGGTATTTAAACAAAAATCTTACATAAGGTTCAGATACACTTTTGTAATAAATTGGACCTTATATTTGTGAGTAGTCCCAGTGAATAAATCTCAGCTCTCTTCTGGTATCTCATAATGTTGATAGCTAAAAGCAATCTGGTGTATTTAACAATTTCAAGTGAAATTATTCAGATTTCTTTTCATGTCTGATATGTGGTTGTATATGTAGAACTGATGTGAAGGTGAAATTAAACCCTTTTTTCATGTTTATGTCCAGTTGTTTTAGTTGTGACCAGCAGCACCTAAATATATATCTAAATACTTGAAATCTAAAAGAGACACATTAAATTCACTCTTGTTGCTGTGATAAGCACTAAAACATCAGTCATCTTATAAAAGGTTTAATGTGAATGCCAGCAGTCTGGCTCTGGAACTGTGACATTTGCTGAGCTGTGAGATGGATACTACATTTTTATGTCTGCAGTGTTTATTTACATCAAACCATTCTCAACTGGCCTCCAGCAGAGAGTATGTTGCAAGAAAGCTGCATGTGAGCAGACATGAGTATATCTATGACATATTTATGACAGGTGGGAGAGAAATGGATATGGAAATGTTTATTTTTAGTCTGTCGATAATCATAGTAGATCTGATATGTGAATTAAAACAGAAATATACTTTGCAGGACAACAGGACAGGACACAATACTTTGGTGTATATCAGTTTAATCAAATTTCACAGTCACAAAAAGCAGATGTTTGTGTATGTTAACAAATCTACCTTTTGTAAAAAAAAAAATCTGAATGGATACATTTTTATCAGTTGACATTTTTTTCGCCAATATTTGATTGATAAAAGAAATGTTCAATGGACAAAACATCTCACACATTTAAACTACAGTAATGGCTTAATTATTTGTTGCACATTTACAGGAGTCTGTTGCTTTTCGTTTGATATATTTTCATGCATTTCACAGTTTTAGTTTAAATAAATTGATTGTAAACAGAAAGTTATCTGAACCTTCATTACCGGCAAATATGGAAGTTCATTAATGACAAAACCAATGAGTGAGTGCAAAACAAATGTGAGCATTAACTATATTTGCAATCAAACATTTTAGAAAATGTCACAGGAGATTTGTAAAGACAAAACATTTTTTGAGAGCATAGTTGATGTTTTGATACCACGAGAGGAATTAAGACTTAAATTATGATTTTTGAGGCTTTGTGTGCTTATTATCCTCAAAGTTTTATTCCTCAAACACAATTCAAACGCATAGTGAAAGCATAGAAAAATGTATTTATTTAGTTCCACTTTGTTAAATCCTGCCTGTTAAGGAACGTCAGACTACTTGCTCTCTCAGATTTACCTAAAACTTATGACCCTATGAGCCATTTATAGGTATGTATTCCTAAAGTCAGTTGGTAATGACCTCTCATATTAAGAAGTTCTGTGATTTGGAGAAAACAGTGAGAGCAAATTGCAAAAATCCCAATTTTGTCACTGTCAGCTCTTTCATCGTGACAAATTGATCACATTGTCTTCATGCAATAGTTTTGCCCCTACTAATCTTCCGTACTAATTCTAATATTTTCATAACCCAATGCACTTCTTATGTTGTTCCTGAGTCTTGGATAAAACCACAGAAAGTCCCTAGACCTTCAGATCATCTAGCCTACTCTTGTTATTGCTATGCTTGCTTGACTGACTGTTTCGGCGCTGGCTCTCAACGGGCACCTCAAAGACAGGACTGGAGGTTTTCACATCGTCTCCTTCTGCTCTGCCTTTCCTCTCCGCAGCCATATTGTCTCTGTTCTGCTTGTAAACCGCTTTGCTGTTGTAGGGGCTGTAAGGTGAGTTTGGCTCTGCCATGCTGTACTTTGAATCCGCAGGGAAAGGTTCAGGCACTGCGTGATGACCAGGAAAGTAGTTATAGTTTGGGACATAGGGCATGACAGTCTCACTAAGGGCCTTACGAGCCTCTTTTTCAGCTTTCGACCGTCTGTAGCGTAGGCCCTGGTGGCAATTCTTGAAACCTAGATGATAAATTTCCACCAGGTTGAGCAGCAGTGAGATGCAAGCCACTGCCAGCATGAAGAGGATGAAGACTGTCTTCTCAGTGGGTCGGGAGATGTAACAGTTCACCACGTTAGGGCAAGGCCAGCGGTCGCAGGTGTACATTGGCTTGAGCTCAAAACCATACAGGAAGTACTGAGCCACAATGAAGCCCACTTCAAACAGGGTCTTGAAAATAATATTGAAGACATAGGTTCGCAGCAGTGCACCTTTCAAACGCACATGGCCCTGGGTATCTTTCACTGAGGCCTTCTTGGTCTTGTTGCCAAGTAACTGCTGCTGCTTTTCATTCTGGAGGGTGAGGTCCTTCTCTTTCTCTTTCTCCTTTTCCTCCATGCGGACCAGATGAAGGATGTGGCCCAAATAAATGAGAGTGGGCGTGGAGACAAAGATGATCTGCATCACCCAGAAGCGGATGTGAGAAATTGGGAAGGTCTTGTCATAGCAGACATTCTGACAACCGGGCTGCTTGGTGTCACATGTGAAGCCAGACAGCTCGTCGCCCCATACCTTCTCAGCGGCGGTTCCCAGCACCAAGATGCGGAAGATGAACAGCACTGTTAGCCAGACTTTGCCCACAACGGTGGAGTGTTCCTGGGCACTCTCCAGCAGCTTCCCCAACAAGTTCCAGTCCCCCATACTGGCTCAGAAAATATACCCTCAGCTATACAAACGACAAAACCAGGATAGAAGCCTGTTAGGACAGAGAAAGATATACATTGGACTAGTCTAGTCATTTAAACTAAAGACTTGGTACACTATGTCCTGAAGCTACAGCTTACAGCAGTAAGTAACTAAGCACATAAGTACAGTACCTGCTAGGGATATGCATTTGTTGAGGTAGCAAAATGATTTGTATTTGTATTCGAATAAAAGTGGAAATCTTTTAATTTTAGAAAATTAAAGTGTTGCAGTAAGACTGAGATAGTGATGTAATATGTCTTTTTTCCTTCTTGAAAACAAATAATTTTAAAAATATTTGTATGAAACAAATATTCATAAAAAACCCACTATTTGTGCTTTGCTGAATAACTTTGTTATTCTTTGCTGTAATAAATTTGTATTTGGACACACCCCTAGTAGCTATGTAGTATTTTCATTTTAGGCTACTTAATACTTTTACATCACAACTTTTATACAGGGAAATATTGTACTTTTTGCTGCACTATGTTGATTGATGACAAAGTATTGCTTACAAATTAATACATTAATAATAATTATCTAATAATAATGATTATCATATTCTTCATTTGGTATTCTGTTGCCAATATATATTGTACTTTTACCAGTAAACTTTTGAATACAAGACTTTCACTTATATTGGAGTATTTCTACAGTCTGGTATTACTAATTTTGAAAATTAAATTATCTAAATATGTCTATATGATTAGACAAGTTATGAATGATAAATATATCTTTCATAATTAGCTTTCTTTCCACAAGCAGTGCTAACTCAGAGAATTTTAAATGGAAATTCAGAAGTAAGGGGCTGCTGCAAGATCCCATACACTTAATATCTTTTTGCTCATATTCTGCAGTGGGCCTGTTGAATGTGACCTTTGTTTTCCATTAATAATTTTATATTTGTTAATAGTTTATCTGATTCATCTGAAGAATAACTTAAACTGACAATTTGTGCATTTATATTCAAATCATATTGAATCCAATAAGCAGATCAGTTGATGTGTGTTTCACTCTTGGAAACCCTTGCATTATACCTCACAACCAAAGGCTACTGTACATCCAGAGACCCAGAGAAGATTTACCAACAGAAACATAGATTGATCATGAATTCGCTGTTTGTATTCATAAATCTTGTGTCCTATCCAGTAATATTTGATAAAACGGGCAAGTACACAGCTGACTGTGTCTGAAAGGAAGCCCTGGGGCAGGCTGGGGAGACTCATTGCCTCACCATAGATCTTGTGACACAGTACCCAACAGTGCTCCCTGACTCCAGATTTAGGTTTCTAGTTTAGATTTCAGGCCCTGCTGGTTACAACGTAAAGAATATTAACTTTAAAAATAGTTGTGGTTGTCCTTTAGAAAAAGGGATCAGCAAGGGGAAGTCAACAGAATCTGAATCTGAGCACCTGTTTGAAATACACAACGTATGTCATCCAAGAATTAAAAGATCTTCTAACATTTTTCACTCAGTTGTAATTGTAAATAATAATTAATAATAATTTTACTTAAAACTGTGCCTGGATTTCATTCATACATTTAGTTAGATACTATATAAAAGATACTGTAGTTAATCAAATCACAACTTCAGTATGTTTTCTGATTATTAGGTAAGATATCCAAAATGATTATCGTAGATTATCCTTATTAAGAAGGACATACCTGATAATGTTCATTTCCTGCAGCAATGCAGATCCAGAGTCACTTGGTGAACGAGCCTCTTCAGTTCACAGTGAGACCATGTTCTCCTGAACCTCTGACTGCGGCGTCAAGATAAACTTCTCGCAGATAGTTTTCACTGGGGGGGTCTATGATCCCGCCCGCTGCCCTCCCACTCTGACCTGATCAATGCCCAGTGTTCTACAAGACGAAAACATCCCTGCCTGTAGAAAACTATAAAAAACACCTTTCTTAAGAGATGTTTCTGTTCAGCTGAGCGGCAGCTGAAGAGTCCAGTGAGAATGCATGTTAGTTAGCTTTTGTGTGACAGTGTGCTCTAAATATAATTCACGTTGAAGGAAGCTGCTTTGCTGTCAGTCTGGTGGTGATCTGGGCTTTGGCGAGCTGACCCTTGACTGTAGACAATGCAGAGACGTCCTTCAGTGCTGCAGTGAACTTGCTGAATGACTGACAAGCTTTATGCATGGTGGTAAAACATCATAGAGACATATACAAACATAGTGCTGTTCTTTAGACTGCATCATCTGAGGATACTATATTCTTTGTGTCATCTCAAAGTTTAGGTAAATGCTTCATTTATAGCATGATGTTGCTCAAGTACAGATCAAACAACAATGGTGCAAAGAAACTAACTACATTTACACAAGTATTGTACTTTTGAGGTACTTTTCTTGTATTTTACTTGAGTATTTCCACTTCCACTGCTGCATTAATAAAACTATATTTCAGATGGAAATATTACACCACTACATTTATTTGTTCAGCTGTAATACTGTATATAATTGTATTGTTACAGATTACATTGTCTCAAAGTGATAAAATTAGGTTGATCTTAACCAGTGACACAATTACAAGTACTGCTTGCATGTGAATGCATTAGTAACAATAATTCCTATAATATAATGTAGTGTATGGCTCTACACAACAAGTACTTCTACTTTTTATACTTCAATACATTTTACTACTTTTGTACTTTAATTGAAGTAAACTTCAGTACATTTTTGAATGCATGATTTTTACTTGTAATTCATTGTTTCTGCATTTTACTTTTGCTACTTTTAGTTAAGTAAATCATCAAAATATTTCCAATATTTCATAATTGCCACAGATCATGGTAGCTGACTGTCATCACAACTCAGTAATCAACAACTTTTTTTAATGTAAAAGATTAAAATCAAACTCCACATGATAACCTTTCACAAAAAAACTAATCGCAGATAGGAATAACAGATTGGAGGAACTAGTTTTTGGTACAGTGGTGCCGATATGTTTCACTTCAACCTGAACTCTATAGATGGTGTGTGTTGACACGTTCCATAAAAAGAGAAGTGCCCTCATGCTCGGTCACGGCAGGTCCAGCTGTCTGCGGGGTCAACCATTGTCACCCGCACACTGACCCCCTTACAAGGCGAGGCTATTGATAACCCAAAACTCTGCACTCTGGCCTTCAGAAGGAGAACTTAATCAGCCTGAGACGTTTCCTCACAGGTGGCAACATGGCTCCGAAGATCTCACATCTAAAGATGGCGATGGTGACACTAAATGTGTGATGAAGCTTCTTTCATGTTTTGGTTTTTTCTCCCAGTCACACTGCTGACAGCGGAGAAGAATCACAGAAAACGGCACCGCTGTGACTCTGGTGATTTATGGTATTACATAAACTTATTCCCCTTGGTCAGGAAATCCTACAAAAATACACTTAAACAATTTCAGCCTATTGCATGTTGAAACAAATCCAAATGGAGTCACATTGGACAACTTAAAAATGATTAAAGTTATATATTTCCCCTAGAAACAACAGATGCTTCACATGAATCCCTTTAACCTTCATTTTCCCGGATGAATATTTGATAAAATCACAAAATTACACAAACTCATGTGGATTTTATTCTGCTGTGTATTGACAAATATATAAACATCCAGCTTCAAAATGAATGCATTTAAATAACATGTTTAGCAATCAGTAGTAAACTTCAATTCAAGTTTTTTTCTGTGGTGGGTTAATGTTTCGTTTATATCTGGAGGGAATGTTAAACCACAAACTGTATGAAAAAACATTGTACCATTAAATATTTATGCATTGCACCATGACCTGTGTATTTAGTATTACATCTCACTAATAACAGTTAAAGACAATCATTTCACTCCATTAGATCTGATTCATGGTGGAAAAAGGCAAAAGCATGATGCTCGTGATCATATGTAAATAATAAAGTATTATAAAACAAAATATTACTACATTGTAGTTTCAGCACTTTTCTGACACAATCTGATGATTTTTACCTTGGACAAGTAGTCACATTTCTTGATTTAACATTTTCATTTCAGCACCTTCATCAAAATACATGAAAATTAAAGCATATAATGTGGTCAGTTGGAATATTGCTTCATAAAATGTTACTTAATTGAAATTTATTTGGTCCAAACATCAAGTTATTATGTCATGTCAGTGTTTCTGTATACAGGTTTTTGATAACTTATTAATAGATACTGTATTTCTTGTGTGAATGTTTTGAAGTATCACCTAAAGTCTGGTGAGAACTCTTGGTGTATTGCACGTTTGTGTACAACTGAATGCCATCATCATCAAACTATGATGTACAGTACCTACCTATGATGTGCACCTTCCTCACAAGTGAAATAGCTGTTACCTGGATCTAAGGCCATGATCTTGTATGTCCCTTTGTGCAGGTATGAAACCTACACGTTCTGTTAGTACGAACAAAGCTTTTGTTGGATCCAAGCCCCCATAGTTGAGTCTCCAGCATTGTGCAAATGCTTGCTGCAGGCCTTCCCGACCAAAAAGACCACTTCTGCAATGTTGAGCAGGATACAAACCCCTGACACAGCCAGCATGAACACGGTGAAGACGGTCTTCTCTGTGGGTCTCGACACGAAGCAGTCCACTGTGTTGGGACAGGGGTACGAATCACACTTGACCAGTCGGATCATCTTGTAACCAGGGTAGATCATGTAAAACACATACATGAAGGTGACCTCAAAGACAATGCGGAACAACAGGCTGATGACGTACGTCCACCAGAGAGCTCCCGTGATTTTCATCTTCTGGGTCTTTATCTGCTCTAGGTCTTTGGGATTGGTCCGGCCTGACAGTTTGTAGAGCCTCTTGTCGACGTGGCGACGGTGGGCTACATGCATGGCAACCAACAGGGCAGGAGTGGAGACTAGGATGAGCTGGAGGGCCCAGAGGCGGATGTGGGAGATGGGGAAGAAGTGGTCATAGCACACACTGTTGCAACCTGGCTGTTGGGTGTTGCAGGTGAAACCGGACTTCTCATCGCCCCACACGCTCTCTGCTGCCACCACCAGAACCAGGATGCGGAAAATGAACAGGACAGAGAGCCAGATGCGACCGATGCCGGTAGAGTGTCTGTTCACGCCACTGATGACAGCATAAAACGATGCCCAGTTCATCTTTGGTTCCGGGTCTGATAGAGAAAATACAAAAGCCACAAATCAACGGGTCAACATCTGATCACTTTCTCACAATAAAAATGGGAATATTTACTTCCTATCATGTTTATATTCTTTATATACATTAAATGAAAAATGAGACAAACATCATAGAGCTTCAAAAGAGGCAATAGCTGCTATTCATTTGAACCATTCAGCAAAATTGTGCCTTGTGTGATTCTTCCAAATGCATAAAACAAACCTTAAAAAGTGCCAATAAAGCCTGTCAGTGCCAGTCCAAGAGATCTGTGTTCTAAAAAACACAGCTGAGAGGATTCTAGCAAAAAACCCAAACAAAAAACAAAATAAATAAATAAATAAAATAAAAATTTAAATGAAGCAACCTACTTCATTTTTTATTCTTCCAGCTGTAATTATCATCCATCAGTCCCACTTTTAAAGTTTAACTGATGTACAATAATACCTCTGTATAACTTTGTAGCCTGTAAATTTGCCCACTTTGTCTTGGCATTACCAACCATGCTTTTCATGGCATCCTTTCCTATAATTAAATCAAGGTTAAACTGAACTTTAAAATTAAAATGAAAACTAAATTAAATTTTAAAATCATTAGAATAATAAAAAAAATTACATTTTCACATTTACCACATAGAGCATTTGCTAAACTTTTGTTAAAGACTGAGGCTAAGTGCGTGCACAAAGGCAGCTTGGCTCATTGCTTAAATGCCGCCAAAACTCACTTTTGTTGAAAGTTGTTTGCTTCATACAAATCACTAACATATATTACTTTCTCATATGGTTATCATCGCTGTGTCACTGTGATGATATTTAAAAGAAAAAAAAATAGTACACTACTATTACACCTTTGAAAATTAAGAATATTCTCTCACTTGAAGTGTAGAAAAAAAGTCACTACATAAAGTAGTGCTAATAAACATTGATAGCATCACTGAAGCACCAAAATACTGCCGCCTCATATCAAAGAGGCTGCAGGTTCAGTTGTGGTCCATCTATCCAGTGGTGTCCAGAGAAGGAAGGGAAACTATTATAAATATTTATATTATAAAAGAAGTTAGACCTATTTTCAAATATTCTGAAAAAACAACTTCAGCGCAAGTTAGTACTTGGAGAATAGTCCACATAATACTATACCTTCAGAAACTAAAAAATTAGACAATTTAGTCCCAGTAGCTAATAAATTATACTCAAAGGTGAACTTAAGGTAGAGCACTTGGTCTCATTTTCAATGAATGAATTGATTGATTCAATTAATCAATTGATTTAAATTTAGGCTAATTGTCTTTTTTCCACCAAATTGGGTTTTCCAAGTCCAGAATTTTATTAAGTTTAAAAGGTATCCAAAGTGTTTTATCTCCTTTGTTCTGATCATCATTGATTGTCTTGTTTCTCCAGTGCATGTCCAGTCTAGTATAAATGTCAGAGTTGTTACCGGGCTCAGCTGGAGGTGTAAGAGGCATATGAGGCAGCGTAGAGGACAATGTTGACCCGCTGGTTTGGCATGGATGTGAATCCAGAGAAGAAGGAAGCCTCTCTGCCCCCCTCTGTGGTTGGCAAGGCACTTAAGAGTGCAACACTGAGGTCTGGCACCACACGTCATGTGACATGCTTTCACCAGCCGCCATGGTGTAGCATGCAAAGTGGGCATCTACGCCCAACATAACGGTGTCTGTAATACTCCCTGATTCTTGGCAGGAAAATACCTTGTGCACCGAAAGTGTCTCCATGTGCAGTGGAGAAGGATGTGTAATGATTGACAGAGTTAGAACAGTCTAATAACGCTACTTTGTGACCAACTGTATAGTTATAGATGAACATAACAGAAGCACTGCAAAATAAATACTGTTTTGTTTGATAATCAACCTAAGAAAGACAACATCTTTTGGATAAAACTCCTTGGAAAACAGATTTCCTGGAGAGTGACGGTCTGTTCTATCTCCTATTAAGTCTGTAAAGTAAATCACAGACTTCCTATAAGCACATTTAGACAAGTTGAAGACTCTGAAAACCAACTCTGTTACTTCTCCAGCTAGATGATCTGCTAACAGACTGAGAAACAAAATGGTCTTACCTTCAGCTGCGGTTTAGAGCAAAGCACATCCAGAAACATTTACAACGACATTATCAGACTTTTTTTTTCAATCTGTGAAAGTGAACAAGAGTATCAGAGCACCATGACTTTGCATTGCTAATGGTTTCTCTCACACTAGCCACTGCCCTGCACTGGAGAGGTCATATGCTTCTGTCCGCGGCATTTGCATACAATAGCTCCATTTACAGACACCAAACAAACAGCTTCAGAGTTCAGATCAAACGTTTTAATTTCTGCCCAGCTGAGGAATCTGTGTGGGGGACTGCAGGCTGTCCCCTCATCCTTATTGTGCTGTGTTCTGCAGAGGAAGTGGAGGACGTTTTTGACGCAATGTGGAGTAAAACATAAAGGTCTAAAACAAAGAATGACCCATAAGATCTAAAGATAAGAGGACAAATGTTTATTATAATAATCAGTTTCTCATCTAGTTTTTCCACTCAGCTTTTACATCCACATTGTTGCTGCCCACCTGATATTTAACCACTGATTAATCCAGTGAATGATTCTGCTGAGCACATCCCTCCTTCACTGTATGGAACCAAGCACAGTTTGACGTACTTCTTCTAAGTGGGATTAAATGCTTGTTTTCTAGACTGAATAATCTCCACTGCTCACTGTTTGTAACATGGTAGTGTTCAAGGGCCTCTCCAAAAACTCCATTTCAATTTTAGATTCAAATCTACAGAGCGAATGAATGTCATTGCACATGCAGAATGTCAATGGAAGAAAAAGGTCACTCTCATACACGTAAACTGCACAATAATACAATCTGAGTTCAGTCTCTGAGCTGTGAATAATGTAGCATCATGTTATATTATTTGTTATTTGTGTTTCAATCACCAGATCAAATTATTGTCAAATATTAGCATAAATATCAATGTTTCTATTTGTGTTTCACTCTCTCTTTCTTAGTTTCATTTTTATTAATCATGTTACAGGGACAAAAATCTGTTCACACACTACTGTTATGGGGCACCACCTCCAGTTTGAGGACCTAAAGCAGACCCCCACAGCATGAACCTAAATATTAGTGTTAAAATTGTGTTATGGTTAGAATAATATTAGGATAAGTGTCCAGGGAAGTATTGGGAAACAATCCTAAGTGTGTTAGTGTGTATAATGTTGTTTTACGGTATGCTGTAAACAACCATCTGCACTGTTTAATGCATTCTAACTGTGTAGCGGCTCAACTTTAAATGCAGGATGCTTGAGGCAGAGATGAAGTGCAGACAAGCCAGGTGTTTATTTCACCAACAACAAACACATTCATAAATCAGAGACATGGTTCTAAATACAAATACTGTGGACCATGAGCAGTATGTTGTCCTGTCCGCAGCAGCGCTCGATAGAAACTGTCCTTAGATAGCCTGCAACTGTCACTGACCTGACCCCCACCACAGTATCATCAGTAACATCACTCATCATGCTGAAAGAACCAAACTAGTCAAACTAAGTGTGCTTTTTCCTTCACAGTAGCAGCTGAGAGGCAGCAACATTGTCCACAAAACACCATTAATTCACATAAAAATGCAACAATCTTAATAAAATACATCCAACCCCACAACTTTATACATTATTTCCTGTATCATGTTAATTCAAACGAATGTATATGGTGCCAATCTGTCATGCACTTCAAACCAATCTAAACAATAAATATGTAATGTGCTGCAAACAAAGAATACTGTAGACTTTCACAAAGCTGACTCTGATGCACATATTTTGAATGGCTGTGAATGACCTGTACTAAACAACAACTGTTGTTCTGTACTGAACTTTACTGTTGCTTTAATTGCCGCTGCTGTCAGAAGGGTGTTCCCAAGACATGTAATTATGTACAAACATTCCTGCGTGATCCCAACAAGATTTGATATCTCTCATAACCTGTTCTGTAACATATCTAACACTCCTAATGTTGTTTTTGTAATTGAAGACTGAGAAGAAACTTTAATCCTAGTGATGGGCTGTGTCTCTGTGTTCTGTATGTGCATGAAGTCTCTTCTGCTTAAACTGAGTATCAGTCCCTGGTTGCAAATAACAGTGAGCTACATGAATAGTGATAGTGATAAGTGATAGTGATTTTTGGCAGGCTGTGGGCATGTTTGACTAACTGACTGAAATTTGTGCAGTTGTAATGTAGTTGGTGGATTCAAATAGTTCATTTAAAACTGTGTGTATGTGTGTGTGCATGGTCGTGTGTGTGCATGTGCGTGCGTGTGTGCATGCGCATGCGTGTGTGTGTGCAGAACAATCCTCCCTTGCTTCAGTTCAGCCTGAAGGATGACATCTGGAGGTCATTATCAGTTATTGCAGCATATCAGAAATTACTGTTTTGCAGAGGTGAAACTACACAGTCAATTCAGTCTTTTGGTGATAGTGAAAGTACTTGAGCATCTGCTCGAAACATCTGTGCAACGCATGAATAAACAATTTAAGTGGAGTGCTGTCCTAAGTCTGATTTTGTGTGATAGTAAGCCAGCAGCAGTATTCCTCAACAGCATATTCCTTAAATCCAACAGCTGCAAACAGGCTTCAATAAGTGATGAACAGACTGCTATAAAAAAGGTTTGATATACATAGTGAGGCACTCAACTGTGAGTCAAGTGAACTTATTTTTTATTTGTTTTATTTGTCATAGTTTTAGGTTAATGTGTGCATCGTACAGGTCTAAATATCTTGCATTTTTACTGTAGTTGTGCGCTGTAACCTAAGTTTGGTGAGGCTTCCTGTGCAACAAGGACAGGTCATATTGTGGTACATAATCTTGAACGCAGGAACACACCCAGTCACATGTAGGTGTGAGCTGTCTCACTGTGAAATAATCACATAATTCTCATGATATGTTCATGAGTCGACATGTAACACGTCCATGCAGGTGTGTGTGTATTGTGAGCTGCCTTGAATTTAAAATTTATCCCCAACCCATAGTGCTACAGTTTGTTATTTTATGCTTTTTATGCAGGGAAGTTTTGCTGAGTGGTGTCAGAAATGTTGTGTTCACTTTAACTCAGTTACAACCAGAGTCTGATCGAATGAAACTGATTGAAACTGGAGCAGTTGAGGGTTTGAAAGGACACCTCATTTACCAAGCCTACTGTCCACAGATTTGCTGCTCTAACCCACAGTGTTTGAACCGTTGCTTTAGTGCACCATTTCCCCCATTTAAACTATGTCATATATCAAGTTTCTTTACTGTATCTGCTATATAAGCTAAATATAAAGCACATTATAACCTTCCCTTTTTTAAAGAAATATGAAATACAAATACATTTTTATTACAAAGGTTATTTGACAGTAAATAAGAGACAAGATACCTGTCAATATATCTAAATAATCTATCCATCTATTTCTAATATCTGTATACATACTTATTATCGTAAATAAATATAAAAAATACGTTATTATTGTCTAAATAAATCCCGATTTCCCGGTTGTTTTTACCGATTTGTTTTGGCCCATTTGTGAGGGCACAATTAGTCAGGAATTATATTATATTTAGGAATTTCCAACAGCATTTGAAAGCGGCAGTGTCCACACAATTACTGACTTTGCTGCGGCCCCTTTAAGAACCTCCTGGGTGTGGAAAAGGGGAAGTTTTTTTGGAGAGTCCGTAGCCAGCTGGTTACGTCCCATTCCGCTTTTCTCTTATGCTCCACGTACAGATATGGGACATAAGGATGTGAATAAAATTTCTGAAAGAAACAAATTACTTTTTTAACGGCTTCTCAGTGAGTTGAGAGCGTGTTGTTGACTTTGGCGAACAACAATTTGGTTTAAAATCGTGATAAAGGAGCGAAGGAGGATTAATGGAAGTGTAAAACATCTCGGAATGGGACGCGTCCGAAAGGGATTCTCGCCGCTCTTCTAATCACGACTCTGCAACAAGGAAAAAGTGGCAACGAGGAACTGGATACAATTAAATTAGAGTTTAAACAGCGCGTCAGACGAGGAAAAGAGGAAAGTGGATTGAAGTCGAGCTTTCTTCGCTATTTGAGACACTTCGTATGTGACCAGCGGCCGCCGCAGGCTCCCACGGACACCATGGTTTCTCCTTCTCTCAACAGATGAGAGTGTGCAGCAGAAATGACCAGTGTGCTGTAGACGAGCGTAGGCTGCGTGGCTCACTAAAACAAATCCAGTGTCTCTATTGTCTAAAAGCCAGTCGTCCAGAAGATGGGGCATCCTCCTCTGGAGTTTAGTGAGTGCTATCTGGACAGTCCGGAATTCAGAGAGACTCTCAAGTGTTATGAACTAGAGTTGGAGAGATCCAGCAAATTTCTCAAAGAGTTGATAAAAGATGGCAACAGTGTAATCACTGCAATCAAGGGTAAGCATACTCAGATCTGATCTCACATGTCTCCATGTTAGTAATAGTGTTTGCACTTTGCATGTAAATGGCATGAGTTGACAGAGGTTGAGCATCATTGGGGCCTGTGTGAGGGCCTACAGCATCAATGTATGTGTGTGTGTGTGTGTGTGTGTGTGTGTGTGTGTGTGTGAGTGGGTGGGAGAGGCACATTCAGGGAGGTGCTAGTGCTCCCCTGGGAGAAGACCAAACTGCCATGGATCCTGGTGCAGATGTGCAGCATGACTGGCTCTGTTTGTTTCCAAACTGCACAACAGCTGTCTTCATTTTTTGCAGGATGTGCATCTGAGCATGTGTTGTAGTCTGTTGCTTTTTCACCTCTCCTTCTCTGAGTCATCTTTCTGCTGCTGCTGGTTTTATTGTGGGACCAGTTCAGCTGATAGTATGGACCAGAGCCAATGTACAACATACAGTACTTTAGATGCGTATATTTGGGTCAGCGTGGCACCCATTAAGGGGAGGGGACACTGTTTGTTTTGTTTGATTCAATACCATTCTGCTGGTCAAATCAGCAGCAACAAGCTTTTCACCTCGGAGACAGAAACGCATTGTAGGTACTGTAATAGTGCTGCAGAGGCAAATAATAGGCAGAAGTCACGAGTTTCTGTCGTTGGAGTGAACCACACCATGACATATTCACAGTGTGTATAAAAAGCGTATGTATAAGTATAAAAAGCTGTATAAAAAGTGTGTATAAAAAGCTTTATAAAATGTGTATAAAAAGTGTATAAAAGCTTTATAAAATGCACAAAAGCATCTGTTGGCCAAGTTTCTCAGGCAAAAAAGCGTCACAGTATTGATCTAACAGTTGCAGTTTTGATAATGAAAACCAGACTTCGTAGGGAAAATATATTGCATAGATTACATACTGGCTGCTGATGTGCTGTTGAACCCAGCCAGTGAGGTCTTATATATGCTTTAGATTTTCCTACCAGGGAAAAAAATGGGGAAAAAAGGAAAAAAAAAAAGGAAAAACATTCAGTACTGTTACAATAATCCTGAACTGCATTGAAATAATGAGAGTTGGGTTAAATCAGAAAAAGAACAGTTGTTTATTTCAGGACTTTGGAGCTCCGTTCAAATGTTTTTAAAGGACTAAATCTTGTTTATTATAGGCTATTCTTTGGCAGTTCAGAAGTTTTCTCAGACTCTCAGCATGTTCCAGTTCGATTTCATCGGTGACTCCCTGACAGATGATGAGATCAACATTGGTAAGATAATACAGACACTCTGCTTAACACACATTTTATATTTACTGGCTATTAAAGTCATGATGATAAACAGACTTTAAGAGAACTTGCAGAATGTTTCCTGCGCTTCACTCCAGCGGGAGTTTCTGTTTATAAACACGATATCAAAAATGTTACTCACAGAGTAAAGTGGAGTAAGTCAGAAATGTCATAAGAATTTCTTCTTAATGACCTTTAAATGATGGAGACCGGATCTGAAGAATCAGAATTTGAATTGATGAATTTATTTTCTTGTACAAGAAGGAACGTTTTACGATGCAACACACAAGTGGGATTACAGAGAAAAGGCTCTTCGTAGAGCATTCAGTTAGTTTGTATACCTTACAATCGGGCGTTTACAGCTTTCTCCTGTCCAGACACATTCCACAGATAGCATCACACGTTATCTCAGCCCCCAATTTATGTTCATCTTAAAATGCTTCAATCAAGATGACCTCTCATGACCCTTTCTGATACCCTCTAACATGTGTTTACTGGCCTCCCATTGTTAATCTTAGCTGGTGTTACAATCTATAGCAATTATAGAACAAAACAGAAACTTTCATCATATCAAAAGAAAAGGGGCACACACTCAGTATAATCCTAATTTTTTTACAACACAAAATATCTTCAATTTCTTGTTGTAAAGACTACATCACTAGTATTGCGTACAAAGAATACTTCCCCCACTTGACCTCAGTGGAGAAGAACATTTTTGGCAATCGCTTGGTAATTCCTCACAAGTTGTGGTGAAACAGAAAACAAAATGGTTTGGAGAAACAAACTTCTGTCTTTAGAGCTTGACAGAGAACTGAACGTGCGTATCAAAAAAAAAGCTGAAAATATTATCATCAACCTTGAGAAATCTATATTTATACATGTTTGGAATAAGAGTGTTGTGCTACTTTTTTTTAAATCTGAAAGTGCATTTATTGCATCTCACAGTCAAGAACGCGCAAACTCTTCATTCTTCTCTCCATCTTTGTGTTTTCTTCTTCAGCTCAGTCATTCCAGGAGTTTGCTGGACTCCTGCAGGAAGTGGAGGACGACAGGATGATGTTGGTAGGGTTATCAACTTCCTCCACCCTGACTTTGCATCCTATTCAACCCTCATTAGATAATAGAAACCACATTAACAGATCCGGCAGGAAAAACGCCTGCAAATTTGAACTTTATGTGTGTTTTGATGTGAATTTGACACATTTTTATATAAATTAGATATTTCATCTGTTGTCTGTCAATTGAATTATGTTCATTCGATTTAACAAGACACATCCACACACCTAGATACTGTATGAGTAAATGTGTGGGCTCATGGAGAACTGCTATGGGAAATTCTATTTATTCTGCTTTCAGTTCCTTTATCAGTTCTCTTTTGTTAATGGTTCCACATTTCTTTTGTTTTGTTCTGATGCAATGTCATTCTGGTTTTAACTCATAGTGTCACCTGCAGCTGTTATTCACACACTTTAATATACTGTTAATAATACAGAATGTCTATCTTATCTAGTGTTTTTGTGCTGTAATATAACCCACGTATACATTTTTACAGTCTTGAGCCTCAGGAATCGAGTCATGGCATCATACTCTTAGCAGTAGTTCCTGTTGGACTGGGTTTTCTGGATACAGTTCTAATTTTAAAACCAGAGGTCATCTGGTAAATAATGCTTGCAATGGTGTGAAAGGACCGGGACCAGTCTTTCCAGTCAAAATACAGTCACTCAAAATATTTATTTCCAAACTTTTTAAAACATATTTCTGCCCCACAAAGAAGTACAATTTATATGCAAACACAAAAGTTGTGTTTTACATATGGATAATACAATGTGTGTGCGTGTGCATTTTGAATTGTACCACAGTAATAGCTGCTCCATGTTTTACTGTCTAGGTACAGAACGCCTCTGATCTGCTCATCAAACCATTGGAGAAGTTCAGGAAGGAGCAAATAGGAATAACAAAAGTAGGTATTTTACTGGTTCCTCTGCTCTGTAAGTGATGTGTGGCTTCAAGTCAAATCCACGAGTCAGTGCAGGAAACGCTGTTCTGCTTCATTGCATATTGTTTGATTTGTTTTTGTGCATTGAAAATGAAATGACTGTATAATATGCATCCCTTCCTGAGCTACTGACAGGATGTTATGAGCTACTTCCTCAAATTGGTTTATGAATATATGTGTGAAACATTTATCTTCAAGTACAATGAAGTCTTGGTCGAGTAGTTTTCCAACTGGGAACAGCTCATGTTTTTCAAAGGTGACCTTCCTGTGCACTCCTGCTCCAACATTATATTTTGCTTTTAAAGCCATTATCAGGAAACTCAATGAGATATCAACTTGATTATACAGCATAACATTCAGGCGTTGCACTGGCTGTGCCTCAAAGAGTTTTTCTCTCTAACCAGCTGCTCTCTATAATTTGTGCAGCTCTGTTTATAGTAGGGATGTGCCAATAATGATCTATAAATTATCATGATATATAAAAATGGAATTGAAATATAAATGAAATATGCAGGTCCAGATGACTTTGAAAAGACATTCTTATTAAAAACATATGTTGTGAAAAATGGTTTCAAAGTAAAACCTATGTAAAATATCTTTTGATCATTCCAACTGAATCTCACAAAATATTGCAGCTTATTCAGGAATCATCTTTTTTTGACTCAATTTACAATCAATTAATGTTATTTTAAACAGAATTATGAACTGTTTAAGAAAATCTACATTTTCCAAAACAAAAGGGGTATCATTTCTTAAAAGTACATGAATAAACAAAAGAAATCTGTTTGGATTAAAAGAAAAGTGAAAAAAATAAAACTTACTAGAGCTAGACCAACCTGTTTTTTATGTGATGTACTCCCACTGCTTTGTCAGACATAACTCCAAATGTTTCAAATTTAAACTGAGTGCTCTTTAACTATTTTTTAGGTTGCTTTTGGTTTTTGTTAAGTTTGCATTTGTACTGCTACCACTGCGGAAGTTGAACTATTTTAACTGTTTATGCATTACTTGTAGCTGATAGTTTTAACTGTTTATTCATTACTTTTAGCCCACTATTTAACTAACTGTTTACTACTTTTAGCTAACTTTTTATTACTGTTAGCTAACTGTTTTAAATGTTTATTCATTACTTTAACTGTTTATTACTTTTAGCGAACTATTTTAACTCTTTATTAATTTTAACTAGCTATTTTAACTGTTTATTACTTTCAGCTAACTATTTGAATACTTAATTCCTTACTTTTTGCTAACTGTTTTAACTGTTTATTACTTTAAGCTAACTATTTTAACTGCTTATCAAACTGTTTATCCATCACTTGCTGACTGTTCAGACTTGTTGGCTCATTTATTGCTCAGTATTAGCTTACTCGGATTATATTGGATTTAGCATATATGTTGTTTGATAAGTAATAAGAAATTGCAATACAGAAATACCAAAAATATGTTTTAGGTAAATCAGAAACAGTATCTCCATTACATACTGTAGTTTGTCCACCAAAGAGTCCCAAAGAGTACAACTGTAAGATATCCTGGTCAGTATATTATTTTGGAATTCTTTTATTTCTGAGATTCTTATATTTATTGAATTATTTCTGAGAGCAGGTTATGAATCACAGGAAAGAACAAAACAACTTTTCTAAGCACTTTTTGTCTTTGCCAGATAAAAAAAAAATCTTGATTCAATGATACCCTAATTTCTATTTTTCACAATTAACACATTTGTCCCACAGGAAAAGAAAAAGAAGTTTGAGAAAGAGAGTGAAAAATATTACTCCCAGTTGGACAAACACCTGAATCTTTCTGCCAAGAAGAAAGAGAGCCAACTTCAAGAGGTCGGGTGAAGTGCAACAAGTATTTTGCATTAATCATATGGTAAAATGTAGAATTGACAGTTTCACTGTTCTGCTTTTTTTCTTAATGTCCTTTTTTCTCACTGCAGGCTGATGACCTCCTAGACAGAGAGCGAGTGAACTTCTATGATTCCTCAGTGGAGTATGTGTACCAGATCCATCAGGTGCAGGACAGGAAGAAGTTTGATGTAGTGGAGCCTGTGAGTGCTGTCTGTGGTGTCCCACTCTTCCTCTTTGCTACCGCACTCATGTAACAAGAGATTTAGGAAACACACAGAACACTTTAGAGGAAAAGCTTGATGACAGGCTAAGAAAAATCACTGTAGTCACTCATGCATTCTTTATGGCAGTGGTTCCGTTGTTTTGACTGGTCTCGACTGTTCTTTTAAGTATGTAATTCATGCTTTGGTTGGACAGGTGCTGGCGTTTCTTCACAGCATTTTAACGCTGAATAACCTGACAGTGGAGATGACCCAGGACTTCATGCCTTACAAACAAGAGCTGCAGCTCAGCTTGCAGAACGTAAGTGGTATTACTGGCCACGAATGATGCCATTAGCAAGATTTAATATCCTTTAATCGGATGTCTGTATGATTCTAAAGTGTTGTCTGGTTTTGCCTGCAGACAAGGAACCACTATGAGAGCACTCGTGAGGAGATGGAGGAGCTGATGAAAAGAATGAAACACCCTTCCCAGATCAGTAAAATGCACAGTCTTCTGCCGATGGAGGGTTATCTGTACTGTCAGGAGAAGTGTAAGTGTTCTTAGGAAGCTTGATACTTGTACAAGCTTGCTTGAATTCCCTCTGTTGCCAGTTCTGACAAGACCTGTCCTGTTTTCTTTTCTATCCTCAAACAGGGGCTTTGGGTGTGTCATGGGTGAAATACTATTGCAAATATCACAAGGAGGGGAGACTGCTGGTCATGGTACCTTGTGAACAGAAACCTACAACTAAACAGGTGCCCCACTGAAAAGAAATGTTATTACTTCTCAGTATTGTTATTACTACATTTTCTGTTCCTGTAATACATCCAAAGTATCTTTAGGCAGTTTATATCCTCAGACTGCTTGCCCTGCTGTCGTCGTGTCCCTCACACATAGCCGACCTTTTTCCAACTTTACCTCTGTCCCTGCAGGGCCCTACACAGCTGACACTGAAATCCTGCATCCGCCGGAAGACTGAATCCATAGACAAGCGCTTTTGCTTTGACGTGGAAACTAACGAGAGGTTAGCACAAACAAATCTGAGAGACTGTGAGATGAGGCAATACAAAAGCCTTGTGGGATAAACAGGTTCAGGCGGCGAGGTGAACAGGTGGTTTGCAAGGACATAGTGTGAGGGCTAAATGGACTGTAGCCCAAACAATCCCTAAGCAACGGGGCTGGTGCTGGAAACAGATGGCAAACCCAGCGATTTCAGGGGAAGGAACACAACAAGCTGATATTTATATACCGTAAGCGGGCCACTCAGAACAAGAAGCATTTTAAAAGACACTTGAGCCATAGGCTGCTCTGTCGTATTCAGGGTTTGTTACTTGAAATCTGTGGTAATTCTTGAATGTCGACAGGGTGTTTTTAAAGGTTTAAAAAGTAGCTTGAATTATGCATTAAGTGCTTGAAAGTGTCTCTGAATGTTGAGCATCTCATTAGAGCTAGCATGTGAAGTGAGCAACATGAGGAATCTGCTGTTTGACAGACTCAAGGTGGCAGTGCTGTTTAATACAGAAAATAATCATGTCAGCATTAGATTTTTGAAGGCAAAGTGTGCTCCCAAAATGAGTACCTGACCCTGACCTTTGACCTTCCTAGTTTGCTCCAGTAATGGAGCAGGACACCGTAGATGAACTGCTGGTTTGGCTGTTTCAGGTGTCTAATTCAGACTCAAGAAAAGCATTAAAACACCAACATGTGAAAGCATAGAAACACTTTTGGATCTTCTTTGTCAAAAATGGATGGCTCCTGTAGATTTCAGGGTTATCTGTGTAACTGTTAAGGTGGATAGAAAAGTTTTTTTTTTATAAGAGTTTTTAAAAGTTTTTATGGTTGGTTGATCAGTGCAGTTGGCAAAAAGAGCTTTAAACTTGTAGCACAGTTGTTTTAGTTAACAATTGATTCAATAGCCTACAAGCTGTAATATTTGGCACCAGACTCTGTTGCTTCTGCAGTAGACAGATTACAACAATGGATTTTCATCATCTCGTCATGCATAATTTATTTGATACTTCTATCAAGGCCACGTAGGATTTAAAGTTCATTCAAAATATTCTTCCTTTCATGATGTTCTTGATATTTTGTCCACTCTGTTTTCCTTGAAAGATGTATATGATTCTTGATATGTAAAAGCATGAAAAAAGTGTTCACAGTGGTTGGATACTGTAGCAGTGCATTTTTCAGACTGAATAATTGCAACCTTTGCCTCTTAAATGGCATTTGTTACTGTTTCCATAGAAACACCCCCGTCACTTTCCAGGCTCTTTCGGAGGGAGACAGGAAGTTGTGGATGGAGGCCATGGACGGAAAAGAGCCTGTGAGTTATTTTTTTTCTAATCAAGTATTGTTCTTCTACTAGATATGACTTTTTCTTTCCTAGGAAAGTTAATGCCAAAAGATTATCAGTGTAATATGAAGTCAGTCCCTACAGTAATGGGGTTGACATGGCTACAGAGTTGACTCATACAATTGCATACACCGGTTTCCATTTTCAATCTGCATATCGGAGTCATATATGTTTTAAGGAAACATTATCATGGCTATCATGTTTGTTTTTTTTTCCCACCGTGCACGGCAGATAACAGCTCACATGTGACATTTGTTCAGTGCTGCAGGTTGTTGGCACGGGCCATCATAGACGTGTGAAAGATTAAATTAAGCTTGCTTGGTACATTATGACATCAGTGTACAACCAAATGATGGCATCTGGTTAGTCTTAATAGCCCCTTACAGCATGGCTGAATTCACACCATAAGTCTTTTTTTTGTTCTTTTTTGGACTTTTATAATCACGTTTAGGTGTTAATAATAACTGAGCGTTTTAGCTCAAGACCACCTTGTAAATTGTTTGATCTGCAGACTTTCCTGCTCTTGTGGTCTGTGTCTGTATTCAGCAGTTTCGTGGCAATAGAATGCCAAACTGCTTCATTCGCAAAATTTAAGACATTGTTATTTCCTCTTTTGGTCGTAGTTAGAAACAATATTTTCTTTTCAGTTTTGCTTCCTCTGCACTTCTTGTTAGACCTCTTTCACATCAGACGGACAAAAAACCGTGGTTTAATGGTGAGAGGACCTCCTCAGTTGTGGACAAAACAAATACGTTGTCACTGCCAAAGGATGTGAAAATAACAGAAGGCACATTTTTCAGTACCCTCTTCTTGCGCAACTTCCCTAGTGACTTTTGTATACCATGAAAATTTCACATGAGCTTTTCTACTCCCGTTTTGTCCACATATTCTGATCCAGTGAACTGTTACTGTCTCTGACCTTTTGTTACATTGAGTCTGTCAGCTTTATGATATTCAGTGTATTTCTCTGTGTAGTATTATTAGTTCAAACCACAGATGTTTCTCTGCTGCATCTTTTGAAGCTTCCTCATACTCTGCTAACTTATTGTAAGTCTCTTGACCGCAAAACAGTGGCACACTACATTGTATCATTCTCCTACCATCATACTTGACTTAGAGTAGACACACATTGGACATAATTTCAGTAGTTCTGTGCCCATTTAAGAAAAAAAAACCATCCACATGAGCTTTTCAAGACAGCTTGACACTGACCTCTAACGTCAGCCAGCTGGTCCATTACAGTCCTGATTATTTAGCTCACTCACAAGTCTCTGTTTAGGCAAATTTGTCATATCTCCAAACCAAGAAGTAGTTGATTTCATGAATCTGTGTGCCAAAATGACAAATTTCATTCAACACTTACATATCATTTCAAGCCCCCCTCCTTCCCCCCTTTATGCACTTTCCACTGAAACTATTTGGCATTAAAGTGTTGGACAAAGAGAAAAATGCTTTTATGTGCCTCTCCAAAAACTCTCAATTGGACAATTGGACTCAGCAATCGGACATTTTGGCATAGCAGCTTTTTAGCTACTGCAAGGAAAACAAACATTGCAAATAATTTCCTCCCAAAACAAAACTACATACACACTCTGACAGACAGATATGACGGATGAATTAGTAGTTGTTCTACTCCCCGTTGTTCTAAATAATAACTAATAGTGATATTTCACACTTCAACTATGTGTGACAACAAACATTTGCCCTGCTGTAGAGTCCTTAAACAAGTATCTTCTGTCTGCAGCTGCCCTATAGCTGACCATGACCTCTGACAACTGACTGAGAAAAATCTGTTATTTTGGGGAAAGAATTAGACAAAGCTTTGATATAAAACCCACCACTTCTGACAGTGTCTGACTCGTCCCTGAGATGGATGTTTTAGGCGTGATATACTGGTGACTTGCCTGTATTTTCTGTTGTAAACACTCTGGTTTTAATATCAGGTTTTGTCAAATTTCTCAGAAGAGAATCGAAATTATTGGTCATTTCCCCTTGATACTTTTTCTCTCCGTTTTCATTATTATTTGTAACTTGAGAACGCTCAAGCTTTTAACTGGAAAATGGCTCTCATATTCCCATAAACCATGCTGGACTTTCTCAGTGTGTTCAGGAGGTTAGTTTCCCTTTTGCCATGATCACGTCTTTTTTTTTTTCCCCTCTCATTTTTCAGTTTGAAGAAAGCCGTGCTCATTAATCACACTGACATATCGAAGGCCAGGTGTAGATTTTTCCATATATCAGTCTTCACTTTCCTTTTGACATTTTTTTTTTCATTTCAGATCTATCATTCCCCAATTCACAAGCAAGCTGAAAGTAAGTCAGTCATCATTACCCTCAAAAGTTTGAAGTTGTGATGTTAATGTTATGAAATGCATGTTTCTGAATGTATCTGTATTCACGTTTTAACACTCAGGAGTTTGGCCTTTTTAAAATGAGTGCTGTTAAATCTGCTCATTGTTCTGCCTTTTTACTTTCACAGTGGAACTGAATGAGATTGGATTCAAGTTTGTGCGAAAGTGCATCAACTATGTTGAAACAAAAGGTGAAGAGTCTCTTGAGTTTTATCCCAGATATCTTTACTTCTGTTAGTTTGCTAACTTGCCCTTGAGGGGGCGTAGTTGAGTCATATGTTACATTTTGATGCCATTCCTGCCAGCCACATGCACCTTCAAGGAAACAATTGTGTTTCATTACAAGTAGTTGTCTGAAATAATAGTCTTTTTCAGACTGTACAGAGTTAAATCATCACATGCTTATCCTGCACTATTAAGGTCTGTTTTTTTACTCATTATGTCTTTAACAAAACTCCTTCTTTTCATGCCTGCTGAACACTTTAAAGCTCAGTATTTTAAATTTGTCTTGAATGCAAATGTAACCTTATAATCTGAAAATCACAATATTTTTTCCAGCAATTTATCTTACAAGGATGGAATTAAGTACTCAAGTAATAAACATGTAATTTGATTCATGATCCAAGGATGGAACATTGTTCAACCTGAAATTAAGTAGTGAAACAAAGCGTTCAGGAAAGAACATCTGTATCTTAATTTCAGCTCATGCTGCCTCTGAAGAGAAGCATGTGGTACATTTCCATTGCTCTGTATTTGTCCAGAGTGCACTCCCTTTCTTTTTTTACCTCCCCCTTTCCCCTTTCCAGGAGTCGCACAAGAAGGAGTTTACAGAACAGTTGGCAGCAACATCCAAGTGCAGAAGCTTTTAAATGCCTTCTTTGGTAAGGAAATAAGCCTGTGAACCTGCACCACGTCGACCCCATTCACTATGTTTCCCTCAACTGGGCTTACCTACCTGACTGAACAACATAACAGGTTCTGCAGCTGTTGTGACGCTTGAGTGTGCAAATGATGTGGAAATATCAGCAGGTCCCTGGCTCATAGTGCAGCCGTTCTTGAGAGTTCTGCCTTAAAGTGCCTGCAATCAGTATTTTTATAACAATGCATCAAATAACTTTGTATAATGTTGCTCGTAGTGACAAACCCAGAGAATGAATATTCAACTCTGCTGTTCTCTTCAGCTCAATGGAGCACTTTAGAGTCTTTTAGCTCAGTTTTGGTTTTCCAGCATGCAACTTTAATGTTTTGAATCACTCTCACTGCTGTCACAGTTTTTCGGCCTCACTAGAGAGCTGATTTTAAAGTGAAAAAGCCCTAAAAAGAGAAAGAACAGTGTTTAAAGTTAGAGTTAAAGTTTAATTATTGTCAGTCAATTATTTTGATCAGTCAAGATATTCATTTGAGGTGATTTTCAGTTTTGTCTATGTAGGATTTAACACAAACGACACTGAATATTTTCTGTTTGTTTTGGTTTGCTCTTTCATAGACCCCTCACATGCTGGAGATGTGGATCTTCACACCAACGACTGGGATGTGAAAACCATCACAAGTGCATTGAAGTTTTATCTAAGGTGTGTTTGTGTGTGAATAGGCATAGATGTGAGTAGGTGACACAGAAAAAAACTGGTAAAAACACTGTATAGTTTCAGATCTATGGCTACTCTTAACTGACAGTTATAATTATCAAATCTAAATGTCTGTTCTTTACCTTTAATATAAATTTAAATGAAATTACAATATAACTATAATTAATATTTCAAGAAAAGGTCAATGGTCTCGAGTATGAGTCGCTTAAATTTTTTGCACAATTCATCCATGTATAAAACCCTAATATTCCAAGGATCTAGGTATATATAAAATCTGCATGATTGCATATCAATATTTGTAACTTTGGATCCAGATGCACGTTTTAAAAAAACAATTTGCTATTGTTAAATTAAATGCAGCCTTGACAGAGGATGCACTCTTTAAGTGCTTTCTTGTGTAACTGTGTAACGAGTGAGTGCTGCTTGATGTCCTCCTTCTGTTTGATGTAGTGAGTTATATTGCGCTGCGATCTTGTACAGTACATGTTTACGAGTGTCTGTATTTATTTGCAGGAGCCTGTCTGAACCTCTGATGACCTACAGTCTGCACAGAGACCTCATGTTTGCTGCAAGTAAGACATGTTTTGGAAATGATCCAGCTCTAATACCGGGAAGTTTGTGCATTATGTGTACTTCCTTTTTAAACCCTCATCTTGAATCTAAACCTGCTGTTTCCCTCAAACATCATCTTTAGAAAATGTTAGATGTCACAAGAATGAGGAAGGTTGCTTTTGTGGTTCAAATTTGTTCTCACCTGTTTGCAGGTAATAGTGATACATGATATCTCTCTATTTCATGCATATACATGTTGTACTTCTAAAAGTCAGCATAATTTCTTTTTGCAAAGATGAGAAGAAATATAAAATCATAAAACATACTGCCTGTGTACAGTTGTAGCTTGACTATTGACTTTTCATATTTTTACAGAAATTTCAGGTTCAGTTTGGGTTATAATTATGAATTCAAAATGTACAAAAGAGGTATTCGTACACTAAACTCTGCACAGGCTGCAGGTCCAGCAGTTCAACATGCAACAGTAGGTCAGTCTGGAAGACACTTAAATAAATCTGAGTCCCCTGTTTTTTGTTTTTTTCCTGTCACGCAGCATTATTGTAAAACTGAGAAGACAAAGAGTTTAATAGCATCAGCCTCATTCTGTCAAGATGTTACAGTTGGTCTTTAAGACAACTGGTGGCTTTAGTTTCCTGGAAAATGACATTCATTAGATGAACAGGGGGCGCCGCATTAAACAGCCTGTTTTGTTTTGGAAACTTTTTTTTTTTTTATTGGTCACATGCCGTCACAGTGAAAATATGTTCTTTCATTACTTACAGTATTTACTTAAAAAGAAATATCAGGGATTTTTATGCTCAAGCTGGTATTTTCTTTCATTTGTAGAGGACATTAATGACACGTTTATGATTTTGGTCTACAAATCAACTGTCCATCTTGCATGACCTTTATGTATGCTGTTATTTCAAATTCCTTCGTTACTTGACATAGATATTATCTTTGTCTAACAGAATCAGATAATCTGGACTTTCGACTAAGTGAAATTCACTCACTTACCTACAAACTGCCGGAGAAGAATCGGGAGATGCTGGAGATGCTCATTAAACACTTGGTCAAGTAAGTGCTAACACACTTTGTTGTGATTCGCTGTTTTTACTGCTCTCAAACTGCTGTCTCACATTATAAAACACCTCACCTTCCACACACAGGTTACAGGACCCCACGCTGTCTTTGTGAAATGAGCTGAGATAATGTGTTACTGCCTGTATTGACAGTTTAGTTACATTTTATTCAATCCAACTTGATATTCTTTGACAGTGTGTGCAGCCACAGTGAAGAAAACCTAATGACTCCTTCAAACATGGCTGTTATCTTTGGACCCACACTGATGAGAGCAAAAGAGGAGACTGTGGCGGCCATGTTGGACATCAAGTTCCAAAATATTGTCGTTGAGATTCTGATTGAGGACCACAAAAAGGTACGATTCCAGAGGACATAAACTTTATCTGGTCTGCTGGGATATTTTGGGCAGTCTCGCTGGGAATTACAAGTTCAGTTTGATAACACCAGCAGCCGGCTAACTTGTTTTAGCACAAAGAATTAAAGGAAAAGTTTGACATTTTGAGAAACTAGCTTATTCCCTTTTTTGTCAAGAGTTACATTAGAAAACAGGGGGAAACAGCTAGCCTGGCTCTGTCCAAAGGTCACAAAATCTGGGTAGCAGCACCTCTAAAACTAACTAAGTAACTGCACAAAAGATTGACAATTTGTAGTTTTAAGCTGGGTTATGGTCTGGACTTTTTCTTGTCCAGGACCAATTGCCAGGCAACCAGCAGAGAAGACTCCAAGAAGTTACTTGTTCTGGCCAAGAAATAGTCTGGTACATAATATCCAGTAAATTACTGAAGTGTTATTTTTAGCTCAACTTTGGGTTTTTGATTTTGAGGTTAAATGAATGAGATATTTGTTATTTAGTGAGCTAGCTTTTTTCCACCTATTGTCAGTGTTTATGCTAAGCTAAGGGAGCTACCTGCTGGCGTTAGCTTCATACTTAGCATATCGACTTGTGAGTGGTATCTTTCTTCTGACTCTGCAAAAAAGGTTAAAAGTGAGTTTCCCAAAAAATCGAACTTTTCCTTTAATACTTATTTATTTTGTGCAGCAGAGCATTTGTTTATCATCGGTCAAGTCATTAGGTCACTCATTAGGTATTTGTACCTAGTCCATTTATTGAATTCCGCAATTGTTTTCAGTCTTTTTATGCTCTTTCATGTACATAATTTAATTTATTATTAATTTATTATATAAGTTACAGGCTGTATGTAGCTGAAATAGCTGTTACTGAACCAAAGTGCTACTGTAACATTCGTTGTGATTTGTGATTACAGATCTTCAGTTATATGCCAGAGGACAGCACTGCCCCACCTGTCCCTCCTCCGCGCATCACCCCAAGAAAGCGGCAACCCATCACAATCTCCAAGCGGCCGCCTCGTGTTTACCAAGCTCATGTTCACGACCTCTTCCAACATGCAGAGAGTAATTATTAGCCTCCCTTGGCCTGATTGTCATAGTCATCCTCATCATAATGCCATCCTGTCTGTGTTTCATGTACAGTAGATTATTTTAAATGTTTTGAAAAAGATCTGCATCACAACACACCTGCAGGGTCATTTCTTTACACTGTCTGAGGTACAGAAAATTTGGATTTGGTATGTGTGTCCATTGAATAATTTAAACAGTTATGAAATATTCCTAAACATGTAAACATTAATTTGTTTCTCAACAAATGTCTAATCAAATCTTTTTCTTTCTTTATTTTTGCTGCCTTATCTTTTATTGCAACATTCATTTGGTGTTATTTTATTTCCTTTCAAGTACAAATAAACTTACATACTGTACATTTCTTATCTCATATTAGTCTTTTTTTCAGTGCCTCAGGCTAAATCATGTAATTTCTGTCTGTCTGTCTAAACTCCATCCTCTCATTCACTGTGTCAGAGAAATTTGGAGCACCTGCAGCTCATCCTCCATGTGTTGTGTGATATTTACCAGGTCTTAACTTACTACTTTGTATAGTGAAATTACCAGCTCTGTATGATTAATCCAAACCTTGGACTGTGTGGTGAATTAATAATTTGTGTGACTTGTGCCAGTAGTTGTATTACCAACTTAACTAACATTTTTACTGTACTTGATTGTACTTGCATAATTGTTTTATCTTGCACATTGAAGTCAGTTGCTATCAGGTAAATCATTTACGTTTTCCTGAAGTCTAAAGTTACTGTTCTTAGGTGGGAAGAACAACACCACTTTCTTTGTCAATGTTTAGTTCTGGCTGTTGAGTCCACTCCAAGAAGTCAGTACCGTGCATTAACTGTCATGTTGTTGCTCTGTAACAGATGGCCAGAATGACGGCTCTATTGCGGATAGGGAAGTCTCAGCGAGTCCTGTTCCCCTGCAGAGGACCAAACCTGTGAGCTGTGCTCCACTCGTTCCAAGAGAACCTCCTCCGAGACAAGCATTACTACCCAGACCAGCTAACCGTCAGGACAGACAATCAGACTCTGATGTCGGAAAGATAGATGATACAAAGCAAAGGCCAGATTCTTCTTCAGCAGCAAATGGGGAGTCTGGAGTCTATGTGAGCCGGGCACCATCT
Source organism: Euthynnus affinis (assembly GCA_029490765.1). Lineage (NCBI taxonomy): Eukaryota > Metazoa > Chordata > Actinopteri > Scombriformes > Scombridae > Euthynnus > Euthynnus affinis. The sequence goes on along the minus strand of CM055854.1, from coordinate 9,032,662 downwards.
TTCCAGGGCAGAAGACCGCCTCCAAAAGCCATATCAGCCAATAGAGAAGGTACGACAAGCTGTCTGTGTTTATATGAAAAGATAGCTTGATAAATGTAATTGAAACTTCCTTAAATACTTGTTTATCTGCAACTGAGTTTGCCTCTGTTGTGCAAAAAAACATTTCCTCCTGGTTTAAAGGATTTAAAACGTGAAGACAAAGGGATTTGATGTAATATGAAAAACTAAATTGTGATGGTCAGATATTTGAGAACATGAGAATAGTCGGTCTTCTTTCCTACTTATTTATTAATTGACTATTGTTTTTTGTTGTGGTAATAGTGGTGCCAGTAATACATGTTTTACTCTTTATAACATGTGCTGCAACATGTCCAACTGCTGTACTGTATCCTTTCTTTATGAATGTGCCTCTGGAATTAAATAATAATATTTGGTTTTCCAAATTATTATTTTTTAAACATATAAACATTTGCTTTTAGCTTGATCAATTTAACAGTATAACCCAGAAATTAGTCATCAGCAGAAAATCAAGTGTTGTGCAGGCATTGATGGTGGATGACGAAGTGGTCAAGATTAAAGATTTAGTTGCAGACTTCAAGTGTTTGTCGTCAAAACCTGTTTTCTAATCTTAATCTTAATCTTGTTCCTATGCACCATTACTTACAGCTTTTGTCATTTGTATGGTTTTTCAGGAGATTGTGATGGTCTGAACAGAATGAGGTCAACAGAGAAACCTGCCATTTGTAGACCTCCAGTCAGGCCTCCTGAGCCCCCCTCCAGACACCCCTCTGTACAAAAGACCCAGAGCTCAGCCAGCAGCGATGGCACAGCCACATCCTAGTAAGTGCTCTTCAGTCTGTTATTAGAGATACTTTAAGGTATGTAAATATAGACAGGCTCATAAGGTCCAATAAATATTCAACTACTGTTTTTGCAGTTTTAATTAAAAACAATAAATCTCATAATTTATGCAAGCTTGAGATGGCGCCAGGCCTTCAAATTCCAATGTCTCCAAATGAGCAGCCCACAAGCGTTAATAGTCTAAACTGTCTGATCAAATAATAGAAACGTTTAGTTTGCTCACAGCAACTGTTGCATCACATTAAGGCTGCAACCAACAATTATTCTTGTTATTGATTAATTTGCAGATTATTGTCTAAATTAATGAATTAGTTGTTTTGTATATAAAATGGTGAAAATGCCTGTTGTCATTTCCCAGTGTCAAGGGTTATGATTTAAAATGAGATTTGAGAAGCTAAATCCAGCAGATTTTTGCCATATTTGCTTAAAAAAAGAACTTGATTAACCGATTATCAAAGTAGTTGGTGATTGATTTTTTGTCAATCAAATATGTGCCTTTTGATTAATCAACAAATCATTGCAGGTCTACTTTATACAAGTACCAGTGTCACAGTTTGTCATGAACACAGTGAAACCTCATCTACCTGATTAACAGTGTAGGCCAGAGATGATAATGTCATCATTATAACTTTTTGAGACCTAATGATGTCTCAAAAAGACTGTTCAGCTGTTCAGTGGACTGCACAGCTGATTGAATTGCCTTTGGGGTGAATGGGTTCATGGTTAGCATGGAAGCCAAGAGACGCTGAGGTGACAGCTAAAATCAGCCTCTTTATATTAACAATGGATCACATTACTACTTATATGTGAAGGGGGTTGCTAATGGGGATGAATTTGCAGAGGATTATCACCTTACTCTGCTTTTCTCCTCAGCTCTACACAGCATTTTAGTGTCTTAAACCAAAATATTGAGCAGATTTAAAATTTTGACCTGATGTTGGCACTAGAGGAGAAGTCAGGTGATCACCAAACACCATAGGATTCAGTCATCCATCAAGTAGATGGAGAGATAGTTCACAGAAATGTAAAGATAACAGAAAAAGCACAGGTGTAAGCCATGACAGTGGGTCAACATGTATAATACCAGGAAGAAAAGCACCTACATGGATTTTATTACTTACACTTGTGTTTTTCCTGGTGTGACATTACAAAATCTCTGCAGTTAAAAAAAGGCCACAGCTGCTGCTCCAAGGACCCAGAAATCGACAGGAGTTCTAAAAGTCTGATTGCTGCATCGTAAAGGATTTAATGAATATGTAATATATGTTCAAATATGAACCATATTAATCAGATGTTTCTACAATACCAACATGTCAATCATCTTCTTTTTCTGCAGTGTTGCCTCTAAAACAAAGTTTTTTGAGAACGCTTCTAGACAAACCGGCAGGTATGTAAAAGCCATTTTTTTGTCTTTGTCCTTTTTCTTTATGATTATAAAAGTATAATTAGTAATATCCATAAACAATCACATTTTAATTAACTAAATAAATGTTCACATTAGTTGACACACTCAGATTTTTGGCTGAGTTAGGCTCTTCCCACTGATGACATAATAACGAGAGGTGGAAAGACACACATCTGGTCTTTAATGATTTGCTTTGATGGTCCAAGTTAAGGCCCCGTCCTCCCAGTGCAGTCAGTGATGAAGGCTGTAAATAATGACTGCCTGAGTGGAAAGTGGTTTGTGGGAGTTGTATCAAAGAGAGTTAATCTCTTTGTATTAATCCGCTCTGTCACTGTTACATATAGTTTACATCATTAACGAAGGAGGGCGGGAGGAGGGTCCCTGCTGACATGATGCTCATATTTGGACGGTAGAAGCACAGATTGTAACTCGTAATTATTATCCCACAGGGTGCAACAGAATTTCAAACCAGTGTAAAATGCAGTGTTATTTTAAAAAAAAAACTTTCACTGAAGGATAGGTTATCAATCTTTTAAGATTGCAGGTGGTTGTAGATAACTGCTTGCCAATTAAATGTCATTGAAATCACACAAACATCAGAGTTAGCAGACCGCAGTGTGCAGCCAGCCAACATGATGCAAGTCCACGTCTGTGATTGATCTACAACAACGTTTCCTCCTAACTTTCAGAACTGAATCTGTATAGAAGGTGAACACCCTGATGCATTTAAAGGCCTCCATACACTGCCATTTTGGACTATTTCAAATGGAAATTGAAAATGTGGAGAGAAATGAAATCCACCAAAAGTTAAGTTAGAGATTTTGCCACCAAAGACAGACTGTCATAAAAAAAGAAAAAAAGAAATTTAGGACCAAATGTGACCGCTGCTACGCTCAATGTCTTCAAACAAATCAATTTGAGCCAATCACAGTGCTAAAAATTGATATCAAACAGACACAGCTTGTAACAAATACTTTATCAGACTTATCTCACATAATGTGTGATGCAGTTATCACACAGTGTACAGGGGGCCTTCAGGGAGATCATGGGGGGTCTGGTGGTTGAGCTGAACCATGATTGGATGTGTAATTCATTTTTTTTACTCTTCTAATTTAGTCCACCGGTTTCTCCGCCACCATCAACTGTCAAAAAAGAGGTGAGATTTACTGTAATTTTGCAGTTTGTTACACATTTTTATTCTGCTTGCAATAAACTTGATTTTTTTTCTTCTATGTGTATATGTAAATGTAAATGTAAATGATTCTTTTCATGATTGAGGCAGACTGTTCATATTTTGTCTTCTCAGATTTAAAGTTAAGGAGACTCAGACCGCATCATGTGACCTCTACATGTGCTGTTAGGCGCACACCAAGCTGGAGGGAGTCATCACTAATGAACTCAGTCGATCCAGATCGGCTCTCCATAGATCTTAGATCTTAGAATTGTGTTGTAAAGCAACACAGCAGCAAATTGACTTTTGAATGAGCAAAATAACTGATCCAGTGATCAAACATTATTCCAAAGTTATGATGGAGTACTTTTTTTGTTGTTGTTTCGCTCCAGTTGACGGTTATGTCAATTAATATTACAATATTTAGTCATTTTACAGTGTTAAATAGTTTGAGTGACTCTGGGCCAATTTTATTCCTAGGAACTAACCGGTGTAAGTGGTTCTGTTGGCTAACATAGACTACTAGTCTACATTCTTAATACTTTTTTTCAGCAGTGTGAACTAGATCTCCCAGAGTAGACTTAACTGATTAAGGTGGACTTAATCAGATTAAATAGAATTAATTTTAAAATGTGAAGTATTAGTTTTAATATTAATTTCTAGATTTTATTAAATGGACCATTTAATGCACTTGACAAAACGTGTTAATTAAGTGAATCTGCTTACAGAAAACCAATTCAACCAATTCAAACCAAAATCATTTCAGTATTTAAACAAAATAGCATGTAAAAAAAAAAAAATACTAATAACAAAAATTACATTCGTAGCAGCTCTCAATCTGTCAAGGACTTACATTACACCTAAATTAATCTACACTATGGAGTAATTATCTGAAAGCTGTTTTAGTTGGTCCATTCATAAAGAATATTTAAGTCAATATTGTCATCATGTATGTTAGTTGAAGCAATTTGTCCCTCAAACACGAGTCACTTTTTAAGAGGCATTAGAAAAAGTATTTTGCTATAAACTGTGAGCCTGTAGTTGTTAGTCTTATTTTAATTAGAAATTACCAAAACAAATTTCCTCAGTGTACATTCCCTCATTTCTGACTGTAGAGTCACTCACTTCTTACTTAATGTAAGTAGGTCAGGTTGTACAGGAGAGTCCTCAAAGTTTACCTGAACATTTGTTGCATCTCAAAAGGAATTATTGAGATTAAAAATCAGGTCACATATGAAACAAAACTGATGTGAAAATAACACTCCAGAGTTTATTTTGTACTTAAGGTTTTTATGTTGTTGTTGGGTTTTTTTTTTTTGATAACTCACCTTGGATTTTTTGGTTGTTGTCTGATTGGTCATGTTTTCAAAAAGGAAAATAAACATGAATTGTTCATAACGTGACTTGTGAATACTTTGAAAAACGAATTGTGTGTTATCATTATGTTAACACAGTACAGTACAGTAGAGCTGATGCTGATGGGAATAACAATAGTACTAAAGTATTTCATCAAAGAGTAAAGTACTGACCAAATTTAAAAAATGATAAATATATTAGATAAATAGATTATTAGAATTCATCCTGAGGGTGATATGAACACTTATACCAGTCCATCTAACAGTTGTTGAGATATTTCAGCCTGATCAAAGTGATGGACCCATCGACATACTGACAGAAGGATACTGACTGACATGGCAATCCTTAGAGCTTTTCATCTATCATGGCTAAAAAACAAACAGATGAAAACTAATGAAAAGCTATCTTACAGCTTTATTCAAGTAGTAAATTTCTTATACTTCCTTGTGATATGGAATACTTGAACAAACCTCATGTAACCACTAGTACTGTGATCTTCTCTAAACCTCCACCATGTGGCTCTATAAGGTTCGACCCTAATTCACATCCATCCAAATATCCTGTTTAAACAGGAAAAAGATTCTCACCCACATTACAAACAAAAAAGTGGAAGAAAGGGGACTCTTAAAAGGCACAATGGTATTGATTGTTTGATGTTTTTACACGTTTGAAAGTACTGTTAATAAAGTCGAGCTTCTGCAGACCTCCATATGTAATAAAAACCTGCATGTAATCTGACATTGTATTTGTTTTGCCGTCCACTCCTCCCACCACATTCCAGCCTTGCTCCCTCGCCTCAGCGTTTTCTTCCCAAATGTAACCCACCAGTTTGCGCCTCCACTTCTCACAACTACTAGCCTCAGCGGTGAACTTGATGGTTGGTTGTCCCACGTCTGGAACCAGTGGAAACTCCCTTGTCCATTTCATGCCAATTCATACGACCTTCGGGCTCCAGTATATTAATATAGAGCCTAAACTCTCAAATATGGGAGCGCTCACACAAGAACAAAAGAATGTGTGTTCTCACTGAAGCAAGCGCGCAGTTTACTGGGCGTCCAATTAAACGCTGATTTTAAAAATACTGCTACTACTACTATGGAAATGCACTACCAACTGATACTTGTTTAATATTTTTTCTCCTTTTTAAAGGCATCATGCTTACCAATTGTTATAACACATATGTCTATGCGTTATGTGTTAACTGATATTACATATGTTCTTTTTCATGTTTGCCCTCTTACCCAGCTTTGATACAGTGTATGCAAGTTAGAGTCAAATCTATTAAACCGAAGTAAAAGCTAAACCTCTGTGTGTCTCAAATCTCTTACTTTATTCAAAGAAGACAGTGAAATTGATGAAATTTCTACACGTCTTTAAAGAGCTTGTAAAATAGCTTGAGTGATCAAACAAAGTCATCTTCTGTCTTGAGAGTCAGAATTATTTTAATTGCCTTGAAAAGATGATGCAGCTTTACACCTTTGAAAAACATACATATTGAAAAACACACAGCTCACAAAAGGTATAAATCATACAAGAGATGACCTTAAAAGTCACCTGTTCGGACACCAAAACAGACATTGAACTAATCAATATATACAGTTACTATAGTTAGCATGTACAAAGAACCAGGCTAATATGCAGTACATTGGGCACATACCAGCTATTGTCCATTGACATTATACAAACACTGAAGCCTAGTGTGATTGGAAATTAGTATAAAAAATGTACAGGGCACCTACATGTAAGTGGCTCATTGAGGTGTGAGATCCACTGGTAAAACCTTCACCCCCCACCCCTTGTGAAATGCATAATAAAGCTACAACAGCACCATAAAAACAAAAAAAACATCAATTTGAAGGGTAAAGTGTAACAATCTTACAGCGTTTTCAGGAAATGTAAAAAGGATTTTTTTTTTTTTTTTACTGTTTTTGCAAATGTAGAATATGTAATCTGGGTTCTTGTTTATATTGAACCACTGTTTAAGTCTCCCTCAAATGACAGCAGACACATTTATTGAAAAGTCAGTCAAGATGAAGACATGAGGACATTCACTTGTGTGGATGAATCAGTTTTATGACGGAATCTGTTACAAAAAACAGTGAAACTGACTGTCACAGTCAACATGTAACTGTACACTGCACAACAAAACGTTATCATGCTGTCTGATGATGACACCATCAGTCAGTATTCAATAAACAGGTAATTGGAGAGATACATGGGCATCCATGCATTGCTTTCAGTAAAAGCTAAAAGTCAGAAGTACAAATACAGTCTTACAAACACATAATGCATGCATCAACAAGCTTTTAAAAGAAATGTGGAATTATAAAACTTTATAAAACTTTTTTTTAAACTACTGAATGGTACAGAATAAACCACAGCAGTTAATTTGAAGTTTTGTTTTGTTGGATTATGACAAACACAGAGCAGCTTGACTGAGAGAAATTATGCTCTACAATTTTAGGTCAATAGATCATCTACTGAAAGTAGAGCACTATTTCAGTCAACTTACACGCTGCATCATGTAGACCAAGTTTTATGTACAAAGTGCCTCATGATTCCCCCCTTGATGAAGCAAAAACCTGCGTTCAAGTCAATGAAATTATACTCTTCAACAGTTTTGCTCAAGAGTCTGTGATCGGTTATCTTCAAGGCATTCCATAGATTTTTCCTTGGTTTTTATCTCTGAGGTTTGGCAGTCAAGGACTTTCACATTGTACATCCGAAGCCTGTCCAGTTTTGAGTTGGTTGTTAGTTTCTGTTTGTTGTCCTGCGGTAACATTTCTGCTCTACTCTCAGATCTCTGGCAGTCTGAATCAAGTCCTCACTCAGTGTTTGCCTGTATTTGGTGCCATCCTTTTTACCTTGTGTCCGCAAAAGTGTTTTGCTAAAACACAAATTCCAGCTGTGACATGGTAAATGAAAAAATAATCTGATGGGGGGTTCAATACTTTCTAAAAGCATTTTATCTAAATAGACATGCAGCAAAGGACACAATATTTCTGTGGTGAGATTAGTTGCATTATCAATTTGAATTTCCATGCAACATTTGCCAAAAATGGATTCATATTTAATTATAGTTTCTAAAAAAAAAAAAAAAAAAAACTGATTGTGAAGCTATGCAGAGAAGAAGTTAAGTATCAATACTTCTTACAAACATCCAATTTTCTCTAATTTCACTTAGGCCAAATACCCGTTTTAACAAGTTACCCCACTGCATATAACTTAATGTTTTAAAGTGAATAACAGAAAAAGATAACAGTTTTTGAGTGCAGACCAGCGATAATGAGCATGCAGTGTATCTGTGGAGGTCTGCATTGTGCTGTATTGGCTCAGTCAAAGAAATGATGATGTACTTCATCTTTAAAACAATATTATGTTCTGATAACAAGTGTGTAGATTGTGTAAGATGTAAGTTTAAGTTTACAGCAGATAGTATAAACTCAGGCTGTTCCATTCATGAATGTTGCTTTGCTCAAAATTCTATATTATGCTGTATAAGAATTTATAAGAATTGCACTACTGATCAGATATGATATTTGATTTCAAAACTACACAAGAGAAAATAGCACTGACAAATGATGAAGTATTCTTTATGCAGAAAATACAGAATTTGAGGTTTTGGTTGTATGGCTGTTACCAGACACAACACCTATCATCTTGCTCGCCTTCCTTCCAAAAGACATTATTGGCATTATTGTGGTTTTTAATCTTCAGTCTGACATATAGAGTTTTTGTTGTCAAATAGTCAAATAGTCAAAAACTACAACAGCCTTCGACTTCCATCTGAAACACTTAGTTTTCTAAAGCAACACTTTGAGTTGAGTATAAACCAACGACCCCAAAAAAAGCAGTAAATACAACTGGGAGCGAATTTTCTGCAACCCTGCAACAATGATGTATAATTACATACATAGTCCATATCAATAACTACTACTACACTTGATTTTTACTTTCACTGTTTAGTTTTTTGCATTGTTTCTAATACGATGGCACATGTCCACACAGGAGGCTTTATTCTTCATGACCCACCTGCAGCAATAAAACTAAGTATAGAAAGTATAATGTACCACATATATTTTGTGTTTTACAGTTGCAATATGTGACTACCATAACTACACTGATTGTCATAGTAATGACTCAGTAATGTGTCACTTTTCCTTTACGAGGAAAAGTGGTAGATTTTATATCACACAATGATTTCAGCAGCCAGTTGGCAATGACTTCATTGTTTGATTCTGACCTCTCCTATTTTGGTACTTTCCTGTTACACTTCATCAACAGCAACAAAGGAGGCTGATTTACGCTGCCATTAAAAAGTCTGAACACGCTTTGAGGTTTTGACCTTAAGTGAAAAATAATATTAAAATCAAATTGTGTGACTTTTTAATACAAATCTTAGATTTACACATCAAGGCACTTCAGCACTTAAATGCCTCCCGAGTTGTATTTACCACATTAATTTTTACAAGTAGGAACTTAAAAGGCGCAATTATAAAAACAGGTTTTGGTAAATTGATGGGAAACAAGTATTTGTTGCGATTGAATTCCCATCTGCTACTTTGACTATCTTTTGTTTTTGAAGTATTCATAAGTACCTTGTCAGGTGTATTTATAATGAGGGTCGGATGGAAAACGTAATGTTTTTAACCCTTCTACTTTTAGGATGCAGTAATATGGTTTACAGTGTGTATGTAAAGTAGCATCTCTGGTTTTGCTGAAAACACAAACTCTGCACTCAGAAACAGCAGCGCTGTCAACCAGTGATGCACAGGTAAAAGCTTTAACAGTTCAGAACAAATAATCTCAATTATGGCCAAAAGGGGAAAAATGCAATACAATAATGTTTACAGGACACTGCTAGGAGCTATTAGATTGAAGATGTGGGGAAACAGTACAAAGCCTTCGTTAAAGTTTATGGAGGCAGCAAAGATAAGTAACTTCTTGATTAAAAAAATCCTTCTATTCGTGAAACAAGATTGGTTTAGCCAAACCTGCCAAGATCTTTGGTACGTGTACTGAGATTATTTCTCCAATCATCTCTGGAAAGCTGACGTTCATGGGGACTGACTGAGTCTGGACAAATAAGTCAAATGTAAACTGATGGAGCTTCTTTACCGTCTGAAACAAAAAAAACCACAAAAAGACAACATCATTTACTACAAGCAGTGTTTTGACAATGGAGACATGACTGATAACTGAAATATAATGTACATTACACTAATGCTCTTACTTAAAATATTTGGCTAAAAATTTGAGGCTTCTGCCTCTGGTTGAAAACAAATACAAAAATTACATGAAGTAACAAAATTGAATTAAAATACATAAATAATAATAACAAAATAGAAAACTTTGGCTTCATTTTTGTATAGTGGTAGGAAATGGAGACGCGTCGTCCATAATTATATATAGTCAACAAAGTAACAACTTGGTTTGGTGTGAACATAAAGCCCACACAAAAAAATGGAAAGCATGATGCCCATGAACACACATAACACAAGTTAAATTATAAGAAACAGTATATCTCACCATCTGGAGAGAGTCCAGGAGTCGGGTAAGGTGGTAGAACCTCTGAGAACAATTGGTCGTAATCCGATAGCTAATGAGGCGATCAAGTTCGTTGATGTAGGAGAGACGCAATTCATCAAAGTACTTCTGACTCTTCAGACCCTCAACTGGAACTGGTTAAAACAGAAAACAGTTTTGACTACATACTTGATAGTTATTGCTATTAATGTCCACTTCTGGGATAAAGTAGTTCTGGTTTTCTGACAGCTGCAGATAAACTTACTAATACTGAAGAGGAGCAAGGCCTTCATGCAGAGGAACTCCTCCTGGGTGATCTGCAGCATCACAAACTCCTGTGAAAGATGCCTCATCCGCATGCAGTGCTCATACATAGTGGAAATGTGCATCCGATGTCTGCAGAGGTAAAAAAGGCCAGGATGAGATATGAAGTAATCTGAGTGTTTGGATCACAAGAGGCGAGGCATAAATTGCTTTACACACTGGACATTTATTCTGTAATGAATGACTGCAGAGGAGGGGAGAAAGTCAAAGGTTAGATCCATATCTATTAATAGTGTAATGGAGACATTGACAGTGAATTATCTTTATAACGATACAGATCTCCACTGTGTGATCTTTGACATCTGGAGCAAGCTGTTAAAAATACACAGCTCTGTTACACCACTCCTTTCATTTATTGTTGGCTTTAAAGTTCAGAAAAATGTTTGAGTCATTTATATTTTAACATCAGAAGAGGGGATTGGATAGATCATGTTCATCATGGCTGAACAATTTCAATTTTGCTTTTATTAGAAAAGAAATACTTTGTAACATATTCTTCTCATGCAGTGAAGATAAAAGTATATTTTAGGAATTTGTTCAATACTGGAATTTCACTGATTGCAAACCACAGAAAGGAGCTCAAATTGAAAGAGAAAGAGATACGTAATAGAGCTGACTGTTCTCCATCTCTCATGAAATGGATTCAGAGATTCCAATATGTATAAATGTATATAATATACAGGCAGGTATAATCCAGTTATTGAAAAGTTTCTGGATAAGATAAATGCAAAAGATGTAAAGTACATTAAGCACCGCTTTCCCCAGATTGACAGTGATATTTAGGATATATAAATCTAAAAACTTTGCAAGGATGGTAATGGAGATGATGTTGGGGAAATCCAGGTGAAATGGCACCACAGATGGTGTTCTGCACTGACGCTCACCACCAAACACTGATCAGAACAACTTTACGCTGAGCTGATGCACCTGCTTTTGGTATGACTTTCAAATTTTAAGAGACACTGGTGACTTCACAGCACAACAAAGACTTCATCATCAGATACCAAACCTATAAAACCATCATAAATATAATTTCTGTCAAAAATGATAAAGTACCACTGCTGATATCTGTTCTTTCATGTGAAACCATGTCTTTTTTATAGCAATTACAGTAAACCAGATAAAAGTACGTATGACTGATGTGACTGTAGTGAGGTTTTATGCAGGTGGGGTGAAGGTGGAGTGCACCTCCACTTTCCTTTCAGTGACAAAGCCCAACAATCATTCAATCACTCCTGAAGTCACTGAAGTCAGTCTTTCATTATGAGACTGCATCAGGGTTTTTACTGCTCTAACTAAAGGACAGCCATGGCTCGACAGGAGACAGTAAGAAGCATATTTGAAGGATGACAGGGAGCATTTTAAGCCCATTAACAATTTCTGCTCGAATTTCTTTCAAATTGCTTAAATCATCCACCTTTTCTGGTTTATATGAGCTCCACCAGCCGTAATTCAGTCTGAGAATTTTGAACTACTGATCCACCACGCTTCAGAGAACAACTGAATAAATTATCGTTTATCAAGATGTCAAACTATAACACTTCAAGTCCCCCTTCTTAGCATTTACAAACAGCATATAAACAGTTAATAAATAGTTTATAACACAAATATAAGTGTTCATTAATGTATTTGTCAACAACTACAACCTCTCCTGTCAGTGGAGGCTGGTGTATGAACAGATAATGGATGACAATACAGTAAAACTCAGTTGTAATAATATAAACATTACAGGTTATATTTAAGTTATATTTGTAAACAGACCGCACACTAAAATACACTTAAAAATGTCCTTATATCTCCTTATAACTATGACTAACCTTAACTATGACTATATTAACTACATGATAGTTTGGGTTTAGTGGAGCAAACGGCAGCTATAGAGTTATCTAACTATTCTACATTAATTTCTGTTCTGGTGTCAGCAGAACGCTGTTTGCATCCTCTTCATCACATTCTTCATATATAATCAGTAAATCAATTATAATTTTGTTATCCTGTTCTATGATGTATTTCTGTAATTTCTCTTGTTCTATTCTGTACACACATCATCTATTGCATGTCTGTCCGTCCTGAGAGAAGAACCCCTCCTCTATTGTTCTTCCTAAGGCTTCTTCCATTTTTTTCCCAGTTAAAGGTTTTTTTGGGGAGTTTTTCTTTATTTGGATCGAGGGTCTAAGGACAGAGGATGTTGTATTGCTGTCCAGACTGTAAAGCCCCCTGAGGCAAATTTATGATTTGTGATATTGGGCCATTCAAATAAAACTGACTTGACTTGAATTAAATTTAAAAATCTTTATGTATCTTTATGTACTTCAGCTATTATGTAAGTTGAGCTTTTCTATCCACTTATGAGTAGTGTCATCGGTATGAGATACTATAAACTATTCAAGCCCTTTCGTAATTCTCATATTGTCATACACTTGGCTACACTGGGATTGTTTGAACAACAACCTTTTGTTAAAGCCTTATTTATTCAGTGCCAGTTCACTGAGCACAAATGCTCTTTTCCAGCAATGCCATGCCTCACACTTACGCATCCATACCTGAGAGCTGCCCAGCTTCAGTTTGGGTTTCGTTACTCATTCACTTACTCATCCTGATTTATCTTACCAGTTCAAGAACGAGCCAGTTTCAAGGCTATTATGCTAACATATTGGCAGTTATATTTTATTCTTATTGTGATTTTCTGCTCAGCTGATTCCACAGAGATAATACTCTAGATATAAGATGTTATCAAAAGCTTGCATAAAAACAGAATGAAGCCAGGGACAGGTTTGAATTTAAAGGACAGATCGGTCTTGTTTAAATTTTTGTATCATTTAATAACTTTTCTGGTTAAATGTGACTATCTACCTGTTCTCGCTCTGAATAATGGAAAATCACATTTGTCATGATAATGGAATGATAAATTGATAATCGATCTATTACTGCACAACTGGACCCATTATAACCAAAGCATGAACTGATGTGGCCCAAATCGTGGTGACACAAGGTTTGGTTTTTCAAAAACTGGACATAGTCATAGCTATTTTTACAATCAATATTTTCAAAACTGGTGCAAACAGTATTAAACGGCACCAAACCTCTAAAATCCATATATTTTCATATCAGTAAATTGCAATATACTGAATCATGGTAATGATGGGATAACTATTTGTAAAGGTAGAAACTTTGACTATGGTAGATGAGCAGCTGTGTTGCCAATTTCAAATTCATTTGTGGCATCAGTTTGTAAATTCATATGAATCAGGAACTCTTAATGCATAAATGTATAGTACACATAAAGAATGAATTCTATTTTTTCTAAAACCATAACATAAGAAAGTACTGTATCTTTTTTGTCATCAGTTTACACTAGCACTACTGTAAATACTTATATTTTTAAAGAGAAGATCATTGATTTATAGATTAAGTTACAGTATCTATGTCCACAAATCTGTGAAAGTTCATGGAGCTAAATAAGATTTAAGCTGTTATAGCCATTAATATTCCTCACTCATATTTGGACAGACCCCACCACTGTTGTCTGTCAAGAGTAATATTCAGATCTGAATCAGTTTCACTCACTATGCTGAGAACTAATGTTCCTCAATTTAATCTCTGACTAACAAAAGAACACCTGAGGAGGAAATTGGATGAACATGGAACTGAAAAGCCAGCGACCATTTCTACTTTACATTTATAAGACTCTAGATACTTCTTAATACTGTGTTTGCGCATCAGCAGGGATGCAAATGAGGGAAAGATGAAGAAGAAGACAGAGAGAAACTAATGTCTGTATTATGTATGACAGCATCAGTTCACTCAACAGGGATTTTCTCTAAATATAATAATGAGCCCGGTATGTTAGTCATCTCCTGATAAAATCATTTCAGAAAACATGATTAGATTTAAGAAGTCAGACGTGTACGTACTCGTTGAACACAAGATCAGGGGCGAAGTAAAGCATCCTGCCATCAACATTTTTATAGGACCTCCATCCCAAGGCAAACACCATCACCCCCATCCATGAATGCTGAATGACAGTCATTTGGTCGTCCACATGGAGATTTCTGAAGCCTGTAAAGACAAAGATTCTGCATCATAAAACGTGACACAGCACGACATGAACAAGCATGAATTTTTCTGATACTCCACACAAAATATTTTGAGTATCAAACAGCTCATATTAATTGGTTTGTCTCCTATCTCTCTTCTTGGTGCCAATACATGATCATTTCTCAACTTAAAACACCTAAAACACTGTAACTTGTGGGGTTCCTCAAAGACCGATTTTAGGGCCACTACTTTTTTATTTTTTATTACACCATGGTGGTGTCATCAGGAGGCACAGCATGTCTTTCCATAGCTATTCTGATGATACAGAGCTTTAAGTGGTTGTGTTGCTCTTGCTCTTGATGCTCTTTTTAGATATATTTTAGATATTTGTGCCATGATGTCACAAAACTTTTTCCTGCACAACCAGGATAAAACGGATAAAAGAGAAAATCACAAAGCCAAACGTACACGCAGACTGAAATAGTTAAAAATACTATCTACTTTCACCTAAAAAAAATCAATATTTCTCTGGGGATGTGTGGTGATCACGGGACTTCCTGGAAGGGCTGTTAGCCGAGCTGCTGCTAACGTTTGCCCAGTTTATTTTTAAAGATAGAGTTAAAAATGAGTTTATTGTGAAAATTTGGCTTAAAACTGAATAAAAGTCCATTTATACCAGTTTGCGTGAAACAAGCACAATGCTTATGCATTATCTTGTACTTGTATAAGTTACTCTTTGGTAGATGCCATTGTAGCGGACAAACTCAGCGCCGATGCATGCATCTTATGCCAGTTAACCATGCAGTTTACTCTGTTAGAGGAGGTACACCATTGACATGAGACCAAATGAAACGGTCCGTTACTTTTAGTAAATTACAGATTTCTCTTGAAAATTGTTGGAAACAATAGGGATAATGTAAGTACACAACTCAACAACATATAGAACATAGGTCTAGTTGTTTTTAGACATTTTATTTATTTCTTGACTAACTGTAAAACTGTCTTTTGAAAAAAAGACAAAAACTGAAGTGAAATGATAAAATGATGAGTATGATGTTGAAATGATAGAACATACACAAATTAATACATAAATAAGCTGCTTAAAAAACCTTAACCAATGTCACACCTGGCAATCCTTTTGCCCATTTGACCACTTTCACCAGTTGTCTCTCTCCAAGCTCGTTGAGACTGGTGAGCAGAGTGGCAGCTGAGTCGGGCTGGCCATAATCGTGTCCTGCATTCACCACCTCGGGCTCAATGGACTCCAGGATGTTGAGGAAGACCAGCTGGGAGCTGAAGCTCAGGCTTGATTTAGGAGCGATATTCTGGATAGCCTCTGCAGGTTCTTGAACGTGATGTTCCTCTTCAGGGTTTTTCTGTTGACCAATCTTCTTTAGTTTGCGTGCTACGACAAACAAACAAAACCAGTGCTTATTAATATTTCTGCTTTTTTCTCACAGAGCCAGCTATAGACCACCTGACCAGTATGTCTTTGGCATATGACACAAAATGTCATAAAACCTGTGATAAATATGTAGTCCCCCCAGTTCAGGTTTGACATATGTGATTAATTTTGACTGATGAATCTAGGGATTTCTGTCTGCATCCATCCAACATGATGGATTTTCTGCCTTTCATTTCAAGATGTCTCACTGCACAATTGGACCCATCACAGCTATGAAGAATGAAGAGACAACGCTCAAGTGATGATACCACTCACAATTATAGATTGTGCAAACACTGTATTTATCAGCACTGGACTTTTGATTTAAAATCAATAAATGACTTCCTTTCAGGTTGTTATTACTAAGAAGGATGTTACATGTGCACACTGTAGTTAAATATTTTGATCATTGGAGAAAAACCATCCAAATCATCCGGAGAAATTACTCTGCTGAGAATTACTTTCTAAATCATCTGCAACTGTGGTTTTTAAGTAACCTTTTAAGGGAAATATCAAATTTACCCAGACTGATCTAATAGCTTTAAAGATATTGAATCATATTGCATTTGAAATAAAATTCTTCTGAACAGATGAGCCTCATCTGGCGGAAAGGCCTGGTCATCATTTGGGAGCCCTTGCCGGTGTAGATGTATAAATGATTTTTTTTCCCCGTTATTACATTTTTTCCTCCCAAGAAGGTTTTGTTGCAGGAGTGTTGCAAATATATACTCAAACTACAAAACTCAGTAAATCTTTCTTTTTACATTACAATTGTCTTTCCTTATGCACAAAAAGTATTAGAGAATTAAGAGACAACAAAATAGAAAAACAAAAAAAATGACCTCCTTGCCCATCCTGAGCAATGACAATGCTCCAATTTATTTCCCCACAAAGGCTGAAAACCCTGAGGCAGTTGTATGAAATCATATAATGGTCAGAAATATTTTGAGCTTGTGAAATGATTTGTGAGTGTGTTTTGCAGCTATAGAAATATTTTGTGCATGTGTGAAAAGGTTTTGTAGATGTAGAAATATTTTGTGTATGCGTAATTAAAAATTTATGCAGGATTTTTTTCAACAGTGGGGCTTCACAAAATCTGGGAGACAGACACACAAATGTCCTACCTGTGTGTGTGACACTGAAGTTACAACTACAAACTGTTAGTTACGAGTGCAAATGTTGGCCCAAATGTGATGTGTGAATCTGATTGGTCAAATGCAGGTTTAATCTGTCCGATCAGACCCATACCCGACACTTTCATCTGGCTCACCTACCGCGTGAAATGATGGCACTTAGGTGGTCCGCTGCTGTTTGCCAGATCTGGGCCACAAGCAAACCACAGCAGTGCCACATGTAAACCAAAAACTAAACAAATAAACAATACCTGGCCCACATGTGGACCACAGTTAATTTTTATTCTGGCCCTGATCGGGCCCAGATTCCATATCCTCCTCTGGCCCAAATACCATGTGGAATGATGGCACTTGGGCAGTCCACTCCTGTTGGAATTAAAAAAGGGGGTAGGACTAGAAAAGTTAACTTCATCCAATGCCATTTTCAAACACTGAAAGGTTATTATTTGTGTTTCTTACTGAAAGTTTGCTGTTTGTTGCCTATATATTTTATTTTGTTATTTTAAGATGTTCAAAATAAAAACAATCTAATCTACTCTAATCTAAACTATTCATTTGGAGAGTTTATGATATTGTACATCAATATAGTCCTTGACCATCAAAACATAGGGGTAGACATCACCTTTTCAAGTTTGGTTCAGGAGATATGATGCAAAATACATAATTTGGTTATGGCAGAAAGTAAAATGACATGGCTGCCACGAGACATTTTAGCAATGGCTCCATTTCTGGAAATGTACTGTACAAGTTATAGATCTGCAAACAGTTCAGCTTCAACTCAGCCTGTTATTACAGAATGACAGCTGTGCCGGAGTGAGACTGACAGACAAATACAGCTGATACTATGTACTAAGTCCATTAGAACAGACACTTCTGTTATTCAGTTTGCGTATACAACCTCTATCATCTATCTCTAAAATGGTTATGCTCTAATTCATTTGACTATCTAGTTTTAGCTTTAAAAGGGTTAAACAAATGTAAATATGAGACAAACTATTATTTCTTTAATCCATTTTCTCTCTTTTGACTGACAGTAGTCTTGCAGCTTCTGTGTAGTGAAAGTTTCATTAAAACTGCAGCCTGGCTTTTCAGTTCAGTTTGATCAATATTGAATTGCCCGTTATAGACACGACTTAAGTCTCTATCAAAAGTAGCAGGGTTGAAAGCAAATTGCAGATTATATAAGAAATATAATTTGCAAGTAATTCTGATCTGATAACAAACATTTCAGATAAAAATTGTTAATTAAAAATTCCTCTCAGGGATTCTCGACAATGACACAGGCAGGCATTTGATCTTTGCAGAGTACAGTGTAAATAGGTTGGGTTGAGCTAACCTTAAGATTCCCATCCTTCAGTTGAAGCCAATACAAACAAGAGACATCCTAATGATGGATTCATGCATTGTCTTTGTTACACCCTCCAAAGGAACAATTAATTAGTCAAGATGTTTTCAACTGTCAGTATTGAGAGTTGGTATATATAGGTTGACAAGCACACAGAGCTGTGAAGTCAGTACCACCATTGTTTCCAGTTAAAACTGACCTCCAGTGAACAAGCTGCAGACTTACCTATTGCAAACCCATTTTCCGTCAAATCAAATTGAACGTGTGAATTTTTTTTTGTCATTTTCTGCTCATTGTACTCACATTTTTGGTCCACTCCCTTCTATGCCCTTCCCAGTCTCATCACCATTATAATCACAGTCTTTATCTTAAGTATCGTTTCAGGTTGCCAGGTGCAAGCTTGATTGGCCAAAAACATGAAGATCGGTTTCACACTTTTTCCTCATCTTGAAATGCCTTTTTTTTGTAACGTGTGCCTTTGCAGATCCTCTTTAACTCTCGCTTCGGTCTCCAGATTGTAGATGTCATTATATTATTAGCTCACCAATTTATACTGTGTTTCTGAAAGGGTGTGCAGGACCAAAAGGATGAAGGAGTGAAAGAAAGCGGCAAACCTTTTTCACACAGCCACCTGTCACTTACAACCTCACACTTCCCAATACTTTCTAGCTGTCCAATGGTTGTTACCCAATCAAGTACAAGCCAGATAAAGACTCAAATGTTAAGTTTTCCAATAAAATAAGATAATTGTTAAATTAACTTAAATGATCTGTAACCAATAAGAGTGGGTAGCACTACATTAGAGCTCTATATAACAAGGTAACAATGGAGTAATACCTTGATGATAAAAGTGTAATAATAACAGAGGTAATCCTTTCAATACTAAGGTTAAGTTTGGGGGGTGATAATTGGTTCAAAATTACGATACCTTATTACGATATCTTATGATCTTACAATATTTTCTTATAATCACAGCTGGAAGTTTTATTTGTTTTATTTTTTGCACTAAACAACTAAACTAAGGCCAGGATATTCAATGGGAAACAGTATACAGCATATGGTAGTTTCTCTGTTGCACCATCTGTTACTTAATTCTAATGAAAAGCAGGGCCATTATCTGCTCTTAATTATGATTAGACTGTTAAACAAAAACAAACAGCTGGTGTTTGTGTATGATTTCCAGCTGTGTTTTTTTTATTACATTGAACTGTACTGTAAGCCGATTATTATATTTATCATACCATTACCTTGTTATTATTGATATTATCTTCTCTCCCTCATTACTTTGTGATATTTTCCAAGATATTAAACCAACATCACATGTTATTGCCTCTATAATACAACACTATTGTCCCATGATTACTGCATGTTCAGGCAGAGCAGACATTTGTCACAGCTGTAATTGACATTAACAGTGGCTCCATTCCTTTAATTGTCCCAGTAAACCATGTCAATGAGTGAACATGCACAATACTGGAACTGATGGCATTAATGTTATTAATTCCACCTGTGTTCTTCCTGCTTTCACAAGTCTGCTGTGAAAAGGGTCAATTCACCCAGGGTGGCGCGACATGAAGATGATTCAACTTGAAAATGACTTGAACCTGCTTTATAAATGTACAGAGATGAGAGGAAAAAGGCAATACAGGTGTTTGATAAAGTTAGTTCAGTCATACACACAGGTGCTATCTTACAGCTAATGTACAGTTGGCTGTTTTGGGAGATTAAACATTTTAAGTGAAGTGAACTGTGAAGGGAATGTGCTTTTCTTTATGTCTGAACACACTTTTGGCCTTTTTTTCAAGCCTGTTGTTTTCAAGAGCCCGTTATTACCTTGTCATTAGTGAGATGTTATACAAAGTGCTAACCCAAAGCAGGTTGAAGTGCTCCTTGTTGCCTTTTTTGGGGCACGACGAACTGAGAAGAGACTCTGTGACAGACAGGTACACGTTACAGGCAATAGAGCCTCCACCTGGATTAAGTAATACTTCAGTCATGGGAGGCAGCTGTTGAGATGGATGAACTATTTATAATAAAAGTTATATACTAAAATAAGTCAAACAAATCTATCCACTGAACTGTAGCTGTAGTTGAGGAGCTGTGGTCATTAATTCAAGGGATTTCATCATTTCATGTGGTGAACTTTACTGACTATATTACAAATATAAAACAAATAAAACCTTTTTTAAATAAGTAATTTATTTAATCTGGCAATGGACATTTATACACATTTTTTCCATTAAGAAATTGGAAAAGAATGGCAGCTTGTGTAAATCATTGAATTAAAAAAAGTTAAACTCTCACTTGCTTGAAACAGTGGCTGAAGTTGCTTTTGATGAACATCTTATACGTGTGTCAAACTTTAACTTCGGGTTGGGGACACAACATGTTCTGGAAGCTTTGTGAAAGTCGGCATTTGAGGTCCTAAATTGTAAAAGGTTTTTAACTGTTACAACACATTTGATCCAATACTGTTCTAATTCATTCAGCAGCTCAGGAGCTCTTTGTCACTATAGGATGATTACTGAATGAGGATGGCTTGGAGGAGTTGCAGCCTGTACATCCATCCATCCATCCATCCATCCATCCATCCATCCATCCATCCATCCATCCATCCATCCATATCCAGATCTCATTGTAGCGGTGTTTATAGTTATAGAAAGCATCACATTAATCTAAACACAGTATGGATAGAGGGGCTGGATTGTCAATAGACAACAAAATGCTCAACATACAGTATATGTGCATTTGCATTTCAACACAAGAAATCTAAATACAGCTGAGTAATGAGCCTCCGTCAGCTCTCTGCAAAATGAGACTGCTGTCATGGTTTGGCAAAAAGTAAACTCCCTTCTCTGCTTCTATTTGGGGATGTAATTAAGATTCCAGGAATAATATGGAATTCAAATGATCAAAATGAAACCTTGAAGCAATTTAAAATAACTATGCTTCTCAAAATTGAACAGATGCCAACTGAAAAGACTCAACAAAATCAATTTTAGCTGGTAATCAAAGATTTAGAGATTTCCCACATATTGCTTCTCTCTTCAGACCTTCCAAACTATAGGGAGTGAAACAAATAACAGATATCATAGTATGACACAAAGTTTATTATTTGATTGCCAATGCATTTGTAATTTTGTAATAAATGAATTGAAATCCAATTAGTTGAATCAGAAATCTTCTTTTGTATCAGTATTTCATTGCTGTAAAGTACATTTGGAGAAAAAACCTCAGGGATAATAAGACCAAACGTATAATTTTTTTGCCTCCACCTCTACAAATTATTGTCATGAATTTTCCTGTGAAATGCCACGAGTGAATTACATGTCTATGATGAGAACATGAGTGAAAGAAGGCTCTTTTTAGCCACAACTAAAAAAGGTGTGCCTTTTCACTGACAATCACAGCATTAGATCACATTTTCCCTCCATGGGTTTGTCAGTGACTGGTGGCAAAATTACCAGCATGTCTGCTGCTTTAATTCACATGTCTCATGTCAGCTTTGTGCCTCCAGTACAATTTTCACCGTTACCAGAATGAGAAAATGGAAGAGAGTGAAAATTGAACACAAGACAAAAATTAGTCCACTACATGTCAATCTTTACAGCCTAATATGACGAGCAGGTCTGGGTGACAGTAAGGAGAAGTGAATGGAATAGGTCTAAATTGCATGGCAGCTCAGTCAGGGGCTTGATTATCAGTAACATCCCCTATTGTGATGATGCTGCAATTGAAGAGAGCCAGCTAAGATGTGCCGTGTGGAGAGAATAAAGTACTTGGTCTTGGGAAACCATTAATATTTTCACTTTTACAACTTCACTTTCTCTGTAGTATGCTTTGTTCATGTAGTATGTAGCGCATCATGTTTATTATAGTCCATACTGTACAAATGTATATATTTTGTGTCAAAGTATATACCTTAACTTCTGTAGATTGCAAAAGGAGGTCTGCTTGTTAAAGCTTGTTGATACTTGGTAGGAGAATTCACTGTATCAGACTTGGTAGGGGGTCATCAAAGAGTTGAGCAGTGTTTAGGCTATATACTTTACTATTTTACGTTGTTGTTACTTTCTCACTTTATTACTTTATTACCCTCTCTCAGTTAAATTCCTACTAGGATGTACTGTATAAAAGCTGAGTCTGTTTGGTTGTTCAGGGAGAACGGCTCCATGCTGGCATGTAAGAGTAAAGAGAGAAAGATTCATCACTCTATGTGTTAATTCTTCAGAGAACTTCAATTCTGAGGAAATTCTCCTACAATTTTTAATGTGGCTGACCCGACAAGCCCACCGAATAAGATAGCTAGAGGCTGTTATGAACAGCAGTGATAAAATAAACAATTGTTTCTTTTTAAAGCAGCTTTTGGTACGTTAATCCATCCTACCTCCAAGAGTCATTCCAGCTTCAAAACACTTCCTCAGCCGACAAGACGGGCAATTCTTTCTTCGTAGCTTGTCAATAGTGCAGTCATTTTTGCTTGCGCAAAGGTATCTCTGTTTTCCTACACAGACAGAGGAGAAACGTTAGGTCACTTGAAGGTAAATAATGCACCGAGTGATGTAAAATGTAAAACAGGATGTTGAGACACTGTATACATCACAGTTGAATACTGCCATCAAAGTAGGAAAAATGTATACAACCCCTAACCAAAACTCAGAGTTCAGAAGTGTGACCCTTTAGCCTTACCTTCTGCAGCTCTTTTGAAGAAAACCTTGCAGCTGCCACAGGTGAGTGCACCGTAATGGCAGCCAGATGCCTCGTCAGAACAGATCAGACATGTCCTCTGCGGTGGGAAGAAGAACTCCATTGGGAACATGTGCTCTCTGCCAGCCTCAAACCTGCAGTCAAACATCAAACAAATTTTATAGACCATGAACAGCTACAGGAGAGTTTCGAGGCCATATGCGATTAAACACGTTGCTGATCCTCTATGACTGACATTTGATTGCTTTGGTATTTCTATAATATCATCATTTATTTCTATTAGAACTCATTGTCAGTGTGCTCAACTGGGTCACTGCAAAGTATTTTATTATTCATTGTTTTGGTATTTCACCATGTTTTCAACATTTTTTATTCTGTTGCTTTATTATCTTGTGAAACTAACAGCCCCTTTGGAACAAATAAAGCTGAGCCTTGAACTCGTATACTGGAGCAGGTCCATAATTGCTTTTTACTTGTTAAAAACTGTCCAAACTGTAACTACAAATCACTGGTCATTCCTCAGAGCAGTGTGCCAGCCTCTTAGTGTGTGCAGAGAGTGTGATGACACGATGGTGTGGGAAAGATTTGGGGGGCGGGGGGTGCAGGGCACGATGAGCGCCAAGCTTCAGCCTTGAACACAGAGAGATTGGAAAAGGCTCAGACACAACGTTGCCTGAGTGACGTGCAACTTAGATATCAAGGTTCAGTGTAAAAGAGACAAGGA
The DNA here is from genome assembly GCA_029490765.1 of Euthynnus affinis. Taxonomy (NCBI): domain Eukaryota; kingdom Metazoa; phylum Chordata; class Actinopteri; order Scombriformes; family Scombridae; genus Euthynnus; species Euthynnus affinis. Next base: position 9,008,628 of record CM055854.1, on the reverse strand, counting down.
TGAAGCTTAACTAAAGAACCTTCACTGTGTCCTCATAGATTTTAGGTGACAATGGAAAAAAAGAGAATTCAGGCAAATAGAGAAACTGAAATTACAAGACCGAATAAAAATATATTATAATATACATTTTGCAACTAACATCTCTCAATATTATGAAACTATGAGACTATTTTAAATTTAGTCTCCTTCATGACACTAATAGTTTATGGAGCCTGTAGTCAGACTTCTTTGAGTAGAGCAAGATCAAGACTGTGATTAAAATGAGAGGGCAGTTTAAACAATGAGCACTGAAGTAATGAATAGTGACAAGAGAAATCTTATGAAGCCTGAGATCCATCAGAAATAAATGTGAAACATATGCACGTCAAGATCAGTATGCCGGCAATAGCAACAAAGGCAACTGCAAATAACCCCCAGTGAAACTGATACAGAGTACATTTGTGATGAGTGTGTGAGATACTTCACAGTTTTAACCCTGACATGACTAAAATGTTGCTTCCTATTATGAATAATTGTGCATATCCTAACCCCTACAATTATCCTAACCCACTTTTTAATTTATTTTTTTTTAATTTTTTTGAATAACTTACTGCTGCAGATTTTCCCTGGGCTTCAATACAGAGTAATGGAGCAGTTGTCTAGGCTGACACAAAACACATAAATCTTGTTTTTGAGAACAGGAAGCTCACAAGATTGTTCGACATGTCTGCATGTTTTATTGGCAAAACAATGTTTACTGATTTCATATCTAACACTTATCTACTAAACCCATATGTATGGTTGATGACCTTTTTCTAGCATAAAAAGGATGTTAGTGTTATCTTCCACTTTTTCAGGAAAAGAAATCATCAGTACTGTTCATAAACAGTTGTCCCTGTAAACTGTATTTTCAGTCCAGTGCAGAGGCTCAAAACCAGACCTTTCAGTGAAATTGTGCTATATGTATAAAATATACATGCTCAACTTTGTAATGTATCAATCAAAATACAAAAGCCATTGAACAGACTAGAGAACAGCAAAAGATTAATTTAATCACAGTTTAATAAAAGTGCTGTGATTAAAGCTTTTAATCAGCCAGGATGACTTTCACTGTCTACTGTTATTCATTCCAAGTCGCAGAGAGCAAAAAAACAGTTTGTCAAGTGAGGTATTTATGTGTGGAGTATTTAAAACTAAGCAGGCCTGTGACCTGGAAGTTCCTGGATTTACAAGCATGCAGATATGAAAAATACTAGTGTAGCTTTACAGATGGATGGTGTCTGACTCCGATTCATACCATTATTACACTTTTAAAATTTGCGTTTAAATTCTTTGTCAGGACTTGAAAAGAAAATAAACATTCATTCCTACTTTCCTACAACATGTTTGGTTAAAATAAGCATTTTATTAAATAGACACTGGATTAAATCCTGATTATTTTGTCAAATTGAATTGGATTGATTATATGTGACTTAGGTATTCTAGCTGATTTGTATTCAAGTATTAAATATTTTCCTTAAATCATGACAATATTCATGTGTACTCACACCCATGAAATGTCAAGAGACACTGTATACTGTATATTTAACAATAATTATTGTATTACAAAAATCTAAATACATCAAATCCACAAGACAAAAGTAACAAAACATATATTCCCTGCAGATGCATTTTTGCCACTTTATTTTATATTATACTGGACTGAACCTAACCTTTTTTTGTGAAACTTCAGTATTTTATTGTTTTCTGATCTTTAAGGTTAATAAAATCTGATTTATTACCTCGTCGATACACAGTAATTTAATTAATATAAGAGAAGAGTAGAGTATTCATACTTGTATGTTTTGTGTTTATCATGCTGCAGTAGATTAGCGTTATTTTTCTATGATGCTGTATGAGCCAGCCACATGACTGTGCATCAGGGTGCATTGCACACATACATATCAATTAAGTAATTTGAATAATTTGTAATTTGATTTAAATTTGTCAGCCTTGTTTGACATTGTGCCATTTGATAGAATAATTTGTGTCTCTGACACATCAAATTTTGAAGCAAACATGAGAGCCAAGAAACTAAATAGTTAAATAGTTTTCATTCATTTCTGAGGTTATGTGGTTAAGCATGGGGGGTGTAGATCCTAAAGTCCAAATCTGAGTGATACAAAGTCTGCTCACTTCTGTAAAATTCCTTAAATCTGGTTGGCTGTTTAAGACAAATTTACAGTATCACTAATGTGTGTTTGTGAGTGTATCATTAAAAATGTGTTGTAAGTTGGTATTTAGTATGAAATATGAGCAGTATCCAATGTCACCAAACAAGTCACATTTAAACCTTTTTCAGTCTAGGATTTGAATCCTGATTAAATATTTTCATTAAATAAGAAATTCCAAATAAGAAAAAAATGTTTTGAGTTCTGGTAATGCTCTAATGTGGCCTGCATATATTTAGACAATTTTACATTTAAATACAACATGCAACAAACAAATAAAAAACATTCCCACTTAGCATCGTACTCTGCAGTGAACTATACTGAAGTTTGCTCAGACTATAGGCGTAACTGCAACATATGTATCAACTGTATTTATAATGCAAATAATTTAGAGCCACAAATTCTTACAACTAATTCCGCAGCAGAAACAAGAGGTGAAGCGAGAGGTGCTGCAAACCTGTGGAACCATCTTTATGGATAACTTTGCTGAGTAAAACAAAAACCTGCTCTGAGTTTTACTCTGCAATACGGAACAAGCTCCAGGACTTGAGTTGATAAGCAAGAAGAGAGTTAGATCTCCCAGTCCTCCAAGGTCTTGTGCAGTTGGGGGCGTCCTGTGGGCTCATTAGTCTGAACTGTATATAACCTCCATGTACCTGGTCTGAGGTTTGGCTGAGGAGGACCTCACAGATTATTCTCCTCTCTATTTCATTGTTTCCTGTATAGTCAAAATATTCACTAAAGGCAAATTGCTATGAAAATAAGGCAAATGCAAAGTATGTTTAAATCTCTATTTCCTCTCCATTCAAAGCAGATTGTTCGCACAGTATAGGTTAGCCAGACCATGCTGTCACACTTCTATGTGTTTTTCAGGGGAGACAGGAAGAGGAGAAGCTCCTTTTACAGCCGGTTGCTGCCCTCATATTTAAGACCATCACTGATTCCCGTTTCTTCTGTATTCCTAGTTTATATAATTCTTTATCTCTTTATAAGTTTTAGTCAATCATTATGCACACAGAGTTACGGGTGTACTGAGCTCAGCTCTAGTAGCCAGAGACGCTGGTGTCAGACAGTGCTGTCAGTCATTCACCAGCCCAGAGTCAGAGAAAGGGCATGATGATGACAGCTGCATGACACCTCGCTGGTGTCCACAGGGTACCACACAGCCACCAGTCAGCATGTCCACTTTGTGTCCTTTGTATTCCTGGAGCCCAAAATCAGACTTGGGAGACAATGCAGAGTTGACAAACTGGCTGGATTTATATTTACTAACCTAAAAATTCAATGGTAAGAAACCTATACTATGCTTAAAAAGCAAAGGCAAAGAACACTTAATAGTCAGTGATACATATTTTCTCATTTGGTGCGTTAAGAAATAGTTGTAGACCAGTTGAAAAATAAAATCACACTTCCATGTGTTCAAATAGATGTTAAACAGGTGCCACTGCAAATAATTTGTTTTTCTGAAGGCCAAACAAGTACAAAGGTGTGGAACATGGCATTAAAAAAAATAGACAGAAATGTATAGATTAGATGTATACAAAACATTGCAGATATTATTATTTCATTATGTTTTTACAGTATACGATGCATATCTTTATAATGAAATGACTCAAATTAAAGGAACATGCAAATGGAAAAGGTATCTTAACAATAACAAAATCTGAAGGAACTTCATCTTAAAACAAAACAACCTTAAATCAGCTGTGAGCTTCAGAGACATCTTAAATATCGAGGATGTGAACCTACCACATACACCCTCAGTCTCATTAGATTAAGTTTCCCAATGCATTGCCTAATAAAATCTTAAAACACATCTCTGTTTATATAGGAAATAAGATATTATTTATCTGTTCAGTCTGACTTTTGGTATTTATCTAAAAAAACAAAAAAAAAAACAAGCAGGCCTATAATAATTTTACTTTTTGTCATTCAAGCAATAACATAAAAAAATCTGGACGAATTTAAAGATAAAACAAATCTATTCCTGTGATGAGGTTTGGCACATATTACTGACATTACTGGCCAATAATTTGGCTTCACTTGGCCAAAAACATCACATTTTTGGGAAGAAATTTGATACTCATATCTAGGTCATATTTTAGATGTAGCATTCAATTTCATTCATTTTGAGTTGTAAAAACTTCTAAGATGTCAGAGAAAACTTCCTTTTCTGCTCACTAAAATGATTTCAGCTTTTTTAACATTTTGATTAAAGATCATGCTTCTCAAAATTATATTATTATTATCATCATCATCATCATCATTATTATTACATCTTACCTGGTGTCGTTGTAGGCAACATCCAGCCATTCGCCAACTTCAGTCTTGATGTAGTTGTTGGGGCAGGGCGGCCTCAGCATCCCGCCTGGGTACCACTGCTCAGGACGCATGGTGCGCCTCTCGTATGGATTACATATGAGCGCGGTGCTCGCTGCCGCACTGTGTGCGTTCATGCGCTGCTTCGATTCCCAAAACTGAGAGTTGTACTTCTCGTTAAATGTGTAATTACTGCCCCACGACGCCACGGCAGATTCACCGTTCATGTCCTCTGATTTCACTTTAACGCCGTATTGCTCCGGCTGATAACCGCAGAAACTCTGCTCCATGGCTTCCCCGAAGTCTGTCGCTTCCTCGGGGGGCTTGTAGACTCGGTACGGCCTCTCCAGGCCGAAGTGCTCCAGGTTGTCTTGAACTGATGGAGCATAAACTGTGTCCAGGTGAGCTATCTCTTTAGAAGTTATGTCATCAGTCTCGCACAGTGTGAAGTTTTGCTCATTCACAGATGTCCGAGTCTCTGAACTTTTGAACATTTCCACCAGTTGCTTCTGGTCATCTCGCTCCGAGCATCTGTACTTTGAAACAGCAGCGAGGGGTCCGGGACAGCTCAGAGGCACAGAACCGACTCCGAATAAACCTGACATTTGTTCATTTGCGACAGACGGGGCGACAGCAGAGTCCAGGTCACTGTTGTCGTTGTACTCCAGGGTCAGTCCCAACGACACAGACACGGCTTTGCAGAGCTCCCTGGCTGTTTCTGAGATTGTGGCGCAGGCAGAAACTGAGTGGCTGTCGCCCACTCGGCAGTCAGCGTTTAACGACTCCTCCTGAGGAGCAGCACCTGTTTGACAGCACTGTTTTTCCATGTCACAGGCTGGCGGATCAGTGTGTTCGGATCCGTAAATGTTTGCAACCGCATTGTCGGCACCGTTTCCTGTTGAGTTTTTAGTGAAATAGAAGCGACTTTCTTCAGTTTTAAACGCCATGCTGGGAGCGCTCACAGCGTCGCCTGGCTTTATTTTCTCCCCCCCTGGACTAATTTTGCTACAAGGCAACTGTCTGCTAGTTTGGCTCATTTCCCAGAAAGTGTTTACTTGACCAGGAGACCGAACTTTGCACGACCAAAAGTCTCCACAGGTCTCAGTAATTGTTGCTGCTCAGCCCAACTCTCACGTTGTGAAAAACGTTTTGGGAAAGGTCCTAGGAGAGATACAGGAGTCACAAACTCCTCCTAAACTGGGATCTTGACAGTCAGAGGCGCTCAGCTTCACTCTGATTTAAACTGAATGCAGGAAAGGATTTAAATATCCATAAAACACACTCCACCCAAATTAAATCAAATCAGGGGGTTGAATGATTGAACAATTTTAACACTTTTAAAGCTTATACAGTAGAGAGATGTGAGCTTATTATTAAACTAAGATGTGTGCCATGTCCAGGCCCGGGTCTAGACTACAGGGGGCCCCAGGCAAGAATTTCCATGGGGGTCCTTCTTACTTTGTCTGGAGCCGAGAACTATGATATATATATAACTATATAACTGTTATTTGTTTTATGAGGAAAACATGGCAACCCTTTGATATTGTACTACCTCAATGAGGCAATAACATTCCTGCAATCTATAAAGTGGACATAATCCCTGCATGACGTTGTTTATTAAGAATTATGCCCTCAGACCTTAAATCAGAGGTCTCAGCAACATCTTCAAGACATAAAATCTTTAAACTCTCTGCTAAACGAAATGTAAACTCGAAATCAACTCTAGACGACAGGCAACACTCAACATACAATGACAAACAGTCACACAGTTCAAAATAATCTGAAATGACAAGAAAGCTCGCTCAACGCATAGAAACATGACAAAGTTGATGTTAGAAATGTGTTGGGTAACTTTTAAAATGAATTAAAATAAATGTTACATTACAACATCACTACCATTAAAAAGTAACTTGTTACATTACAGTGTTACACTGAGAAAAGTAGCTGTCACTATACTTTTGTGTTTTCAATACAGGAGACAGAGCAGTGCGTTCATTTGTTGTTGTTTGTTTTGTTTTTTTTATTACCAATTAATATTTCCAATGTTATCATGTGGAGAGATCATCAATAACATTATGTGACTGGTTAGGTGGAAGTACAAGGCAAACATTTAGAAGTAAAACATCTCTTATCAATCATCCAAATGTCAGGAACAAAGTGACTGAAGGCCAGCAGATGAAATCTGTCATTCACCACAAACATAAAAAGACATAAATATCTCATGTTTTGTCTAGAATTTTCAACAAAGTTAATCATAAACTTTGAATTGCTGCTTTTGCAGTCTTCACTTCAACGAGCAGAAATACAAACAATGTGAGTCTACCAGAGGGGGGATTATATCTGTAGTGATAAGTAAGTAACTGATTGCTTATATGCAAATTTAGAGGAAATACATTCACTGTCATGATGGAACATAATATTGCTGTTTTGTATGATTACCATTGACATAATATACCCCCAAAAAAATCAAAACAAATCAAAACATTTCAAGCACTCTTAGGGGCCCTCTGGTGACCACGGGGGCCCTAAACAGACGCTTAGTTCGCTTACTTGTAAGGCCAGCTCTGGCCATGTCATTAGACTACACATATTTATGTTGTATTGTGAGTTGTGTCTCCAGCTGTTTTATATAAAGGGTCTGTATGTTTTGGAGAACACACATGAGCCCCTTTATGGACCCAATTTTCTTGTTTCGTTGGGGTACTTCTGCACTTATTTGTCTGCAAGTACAATCTCAAGTCTTTGCCGTTTATTTCTTTTGGAAGAGACACTGAGTAACAATTGTAACAATTGTGTAACCCTAACCCTATTTTCCGAGGGTGTTTCTACAGCACTTCAAACTTTGCATAGTGATATAACTACACAGAAATATTGGGATTATTGTCAATTCTCAAAGTCATTCAGATAATTCAATTATCCTTACCTAGAATACATAACTGCCTATGTAATAATCAGTAATGCTTTATGTTTATGCAGTTCTCTCCAACTAGAAGTGACAGGGACATGAGATTCATGAGTGCAAACTGAGATTCAATTTTAATCCGACATGTAATGTACAACACATTTTCTGATTGACATCTATAAATGTTTGACAAACCTACCACAGTCAAGGAAAGCAAAAATATTGCACAAACCCAATCCAAGAATACGTTTTGGGTTAATTTGATGTTTTTGGAGAAACATAGGGTTTATTGTTAACCCTCATAAACCCCTGAGCATTTTTAAAGTTCCACTTAACTCAGATATGTGTTATGCTGTTTGATCCATGTTTTACACAAGGATTCTTTTTGCATGTGTCAACAAGCAAAAAGCCTCTGTGCTCACCTTAAATCTCAGTTTAAGACATTTTACTCACGAGAATGAGTAACAAGTTTGGAGCCAAGCTTGGTTCAATATGCAACTTAAATGTGATGTGAAAACAACTAGTGCTCAACAGTAAGAATAAGCTTTTTGTTGAAACAGATCATGTAGATCATCTAGTAGTTAAATTTTATTTAAAAAAAAAGTATATGTATATAATCATAGATTCTTGAATTTTTGGTGACAGAAGGATGCAATTTTAAGATAATTGAGCTTTTTTTGTGAGAGTAAAAAAATGATACACTTACAGCGCTGAGGGGTACTATAGATTCATGTTTATAAGGTTGCATGTTGTTATAAAACAGCACTGAATGATATACACTTCACAACAAATGACAAATCACCATTCATGACCTGGTCAGGATTGTGTGACTTCCCAACAAGCTGTATGTCCTTTGTGAAAAGGTTGAGATTTGATTTATATTTTTAGCTGAGTAACTTAAGCTTACTACAGTGACTGAAGCCTGAATGCCCTGTGGCATGTTTCACGTGTGTGTATTTGTTTGTGGTTGTGTCACATTAGAGGATCTGCCTGTCTGCAGCTCTTGGCAGCCATAGAAGTCAGTCCTATCAAGCCATGAAACAAATGAGCAGTCAGGCCAGAACCACACATAGGCACGCACCCTGCTGGATGCTACGCTAAACATGAGGGCAAAGAAAGGCTTGTTTCAAATGACTATCATACCACAAGACTGATGATAATGTCAAACATCACTGACGCTCAGTGAAGATCTTTTCCAAAGGCTGAAAGAATTGTTAGCCAGTGAAGAGGCTGAAACGCAGCACTTTTTACCACATTGTACATTTCTTTCATCTCAAACAGTGGACATATATCTGATGCCTCATGGTTAAATTATTGTAAAATCTGTGAAATGTGTCTATTTTGACAACATTTATCATCGTCATGAACAACACATAACCTTGTTATACACTTACTGGGCACATACTTGAAACTACGAAATCAGTTAGGTGTTGTGCCAATGCTTTGGTCTTGACAGATGCTATTATTTCTGCAAATAAGATATCATTTGGCTTTCTGTTTTCAATGTCCCAAAGCTTAAAACTGTTTTCTATCCAGCAACAAACAGGAAGAAAGCCAAAAGACTTCAGAAGGCTTTGTCTGACCACCATTATTGAAATCAATGCTCTGAAGCTCACAAGATGTTTTCAGCAACAAACAGGGAGATTTTATCAGCCCATCACTACTCAACATATCCTAAATAGATTCATCAAATGATGAAACTTGAGCCCTACTGCTGAGGGACAAAATAGTGGAAACACCTTACATCATGTTACCTGAATTCTAATTTTTTATGCATAAAGAAATGACCAAAATGTTGATCAGGTTGAGAACTGAACTGGCCTTGACCGCGTCAACTCATCACTGGTGGTTGTCAACCAGTGTTAAAGGACCCCTCCACCAATTTTACATGTAAGGGTCAGGTTATATAACTTGAACAGTATTACTAAGACTGTGAAAACAGCAGTATGAAGTCCTCTGTGGCTGTGGAAGGAGTGCATGACCCACTTTCTGTTGAGCTTCAGTTCACAGATGGATACCTTGACATTGTCCTGTAGAATTCATAGTTCTATCGATGACTGAAGCTGTTTTGTAGAAATGGTTTTGTAACCCTTTCCAGCCGGATGAACATCAACATATCTTCTTCTAAGAGAAGATCTGAGCATCTCAGATATTTGGCAAAAAAAGCCTGTCCATTATGAAAATGTTCATCTCCGACAGAACATTGGTCGTTTAGTCACTTCGGCAGCAGATATATAACAGGTGACAGCATAAAGCAGTGACATAGTAAATGCCCACGCAGTTGCTGAAGTAATCCTCACCTGAGCCTTTTCACCCATCCTCCCGTAAAGGGCAAGAAGACAGTGTGTAAACGCAAAGTTGTCATGTTGTCAGAGTTTTACAGTATGTAGATATTTACACAGCAGAACTGCCTCTAACATCATGCCTTTGATGCAAGCCGCCTGCATAAAATATATTTAGACTTATCAAAGCACTGCTCTAAGCATATCACACTTGATAATTAAATGTTTCACTCCAAAAATGACATCTTTCTTCTCCCATCTGACATTGTTGTTCTGTCATCTGCTGATTGACACATGGCACTACATTTGTTATCTGCCAAACTGTTGCAAACAGTTCAGCCCATGTGCACCATACATGTATTTGTTTGTGTTGCTATGTCAGCATTATATATCCTAAATAGGTTCATTAAATGATCAAAAACAAATCTTATTTATATAAAACTTTTTAAATTCATGTAAAAAAAGTTTATTATTATTTTATAGTTTTGAATGCTAAGTTCTCAAGATACTTTGTTATGGACCAAAGTGCTGAACCAGACTGAACTACAGTCATTTTGTGCTGCTCTTGAAGTCACAACCTGTTGTTGGTGCACAGTGGCCCTGAGGCCTCAATCACTACAGTCCACGTGATCTACTGTATATTTACCATGTAGCTCTTGTAACTGAAAGCATGTGGTATGCATTTAAATGTGAACATATCTGGGTCATGTGGGCTCTATTACATCTGCCTCAACTGGACCATGGGCACTGGACCTACTGTATTCTGCTTCAATTTTCCATTTTGACGACTACAATTGTTTTCACCAGATTTAATCTTGACTTTAATCTATTTATTCAAATTATTTGAAGATGCCACAAAAGCATTGTTTCCATTGTAAACAAAGTGCAGATGCTGTTGATGAGAGCAGGGCTTTGTTTTTATGTTGTATTTAAGTTTTATTTTCATCATTTTAAGTGGTTTCATTAATTTTAGTCTCACCACTTTCTCAAGTGAATGAATGTTGATATTTCTTGATGATATGTATTTAGTATACACTATATATCATAAAAATAGCTAATCTAGGACTCACTTTACATTGCTTGTAAATGTAAATTATGAACATCAATCCTACATATCCACAGTGGTGACATGATTGGAAATCTGTGTTATTCTCTGCTAGTGCTGTGTCCTTGGTGCTGTGAATTTGGTTTGACATTGCTCCTGATAGTGGATCTGAGGGTTGTTTTTCTTGTAGGGTTGGGTAAAGATCTTAACTTTTCTTAAAGGGTGGCCTTCACAGAGTTTTTAAATATATCTTGTCTGACCATTATAGCCATTGCCAGCTGGGAGAAGATGACTCGGTGTGGGAGGCAGCTTTCTGTCACTCTGACACAGTGGCCCTTCTTGTTGAGCAGGGCCTCAGTGCTGTTGCTGTTTGTCTCTCAAAATATGCTGGCATTTGTTCTGCTGTTAGCCCTTTTAATGTCAGGGCTTCACGTCCCTGGTGGAACACCTCAAATGGCTTGCAATACCAAGTAGACTCCATGTAGTTGAGGTTAAGTTTTTGAGTCTGGTTTAGCCCCAATTTCAATAAAATTAATAAAAGTGCAGAAGAGAAAATTAATTGCCAGTAAAAGAAAAATACTTCTCAGCTGGTCATATCTCTGCAGCAGTGTCAAACAGAGGCATTTCATGTCAAATTTTATGATATGTTATCCACATTGCTATCTTTCAGTGTTATCTATGTTTGACTTGGTGAAATGTGACATTGTTGTACAAAAGTCGTTCAGCTGGCACCACAACATGAGCTTCACAAACAAGTCAAACAAGTCACAATCTTGTGAGACATAATTCCAACCTCATTCAAAGTACTTGGAGAGTAACACAATAATCACACAGACAAAGCATTTTTAAATCTAGCTGCTGACACTAAATGTCAAACATCTTGTCATTCATTGTGGATTGTGTAATGCATGGAACTATTCAAGCGAAGAACACCAGAAAGGTAAGGCAAGTTAAGGCAAGGCAAGTTTATTTGTATAGCACATTTCAACAGCAACCCAGCAAACATGCCCATGCGGGGCCCCTGCGGGTATGTGTGAGTTTACTGTGGGGAAGTGTGGGCAGGGGAAAACCCACACTAATCCCATGTGGACCCCATATGGGTAAGCATATGCGGGGCCCACAGCAGTTTTGCCCTTTGGGGCCCCTTTGTGGGCTTTCTGTGGGCAAGCCCACTGTTGCCCATAGAAAACCCACATGGGCCCCTTATGAGATAGCCCATGCAGGGCCCACCGCAGCCTTGCCCTTTTGGGCCCCCATCATGTTTTTCTGTGGGAAACCCACTGTGGGCTTGCCCACAGAATGCCCACACGGGCTTCCCTGTGGGATAGCCCATGCAGAGGTGTGGCCCCCGTTACTGTCGTGAAATGCAGGTGTGGGTTGTCCACCTGGGGCATCACCTGGGGCCCCATAGTGCGGGGCCCACATGTGGCCCAAAGTGACATTTTTGCTGGGCCCTGTGTGGGCAGCCCACTGTGGGCCCCGTTAGCGTTGTGAAATGCGGGGCATGTGTGGGCCCTGCACTATGGGGGCCCCAGGTGATGCCCCAGGTGGACATGCCACACCCAGCACAAAGTGTGGGTTGAGTGTGGACCCCAATGAGGCCCACTGTGGGCTGGAAATGGGCCCCACAGGTGGGGTGTGTGGACTCCTCCCAGGCTGACTGTGGGTCCCATCGTGTGGGACCCACAAATGCCCCGCATTTCATGCCGGGAATGGGGCCCACAGTGGGCTGCGCCTGCGGGGCTCATTTTGCTTCCCGCAGTGGCCCCACATGGGTCCCAAAGGGGCATGTTTACTGGGAAGGCAATTCAAAGCATTTTATATTGAGCATGAAATACATTAAAACACGATATAAAAGCAACACAAGTAAAAAGACATATAAAAACAATGGAAAATAAAAAGTGTCAAATTCAGAAATAAAAAGAAGCTAAAAAGGGAATAAGACAGGTTTAATAAAAGGCAGCAGCGGACAGAAAAGTCTTCAGTTGGGATTTAAAAGACCTGAGAGTTGCAGCAGATCTGCAGTTTTCTGGGAGTTTGTTCCAGATATGTGGAGCACATTCCTAATGTAGCAGCAGATCAGAAATATATTTTGGCCTTAAACCATTCAGTACTTTATATACCAACAGTATTATCTTAGAGTAAATTCTTTGACAGACATAAAGCCAGTTTAAAGACCTCTGAACTGGAGTTATATGTTCCACTTTCTTGGTCTTAGTGAGGACTCGAGCAGCAGCGTTCTGAGTCAGCTGCAGCTGTCTGATCGATCTTTTAGGGAGACCTGTGAAGACAGCGTTACGGTAGTCAAATCAACTGAAAATAAATATATGGACAAGTTTTTCCAAATCCTGCTGAGACATAAGTCCTTTAATCCTTCATATATTCTTCAGGTTCAGTTGTCTAAATTCAGGTCTAAGTCCATGACTACACCAAGATTTCTGGCTTGGTGTGTAGTTTCTAATTGAAACTGAGTGCTGACTTTTAAATGCTCTTTCTTGGCTCCAAAAAAAGAGTATATTGGTATACATTTGTTTATAAAAAAAGATGCTTCTTATGTTACCTGTTGCCCTCTGCAGGTCTCAAGTATCCAATAAAGCCTAAAAGTAAATGAATACTTACAAGGTGCTTCACAAAATACAATATCATAAGATATAGGTGCAATTTCAGCATATATATTGAGCTTTACCTATTTACAATATAAAATAGAGATAGAGAACACAGCAAGATAAAACAAAATATAAAAAGAACAACATAGTACATAAGTGCACTCAACTTGAAAACCGATGAGAAAAAATCAACTCTTTGATCAACTAAGAATAGATATACTTCAGCTAGTTGACTTGGCAGTCAAGATTAAGAATGAAGAAAATATATAAAGTTGGTTTTTTACATTATCAGTAAATTAACCTCAGGCCACTAAGTGTTTGGCTGTTTCAGCATCAAAAACACTCACATGTGTCCAAGCCTTGGCTTGTCCAAACAGTCCATGTAGGCCAAGGATCCCTTTTGATCCACGTTTACCTTGATGATGTCTGGGACAAATGTCTCTGCGGTGCAGCCTGTGAGATGTGAGACCAACAGCAGCCCATTAAATCCTTTACAAGGCAGCTAAGGAGGAGGAACTGAGAAAAACTTTAATAATAATAAATCAGGATTCAAATCTTTATGTTCTCTAATAGCAATGCAAAAAATGAAATGTATCTATGCATTATTAACTTAAAATAGATAATGGATTTTCTGCAGAAAATGTGTGTGAATGCTGACAATACGCTTTGCCGAATTTGGTTACCGTGGATTGTTACATTTAAGAGACATGTAATAAGTAAGTGTTTCACTAATGATCACAAAGTGGTGCTATTGGTGCCATTCTTCGATATGGCGTGTACATTCTTATGGAGAACTTGTGTGGCAAGTTTAATTTTATTAAACACAACAAAATTATAGAAATATAATGCTATGATACTACAATTGTGCTCCCTGTGGGTAGAATTGCATCAAGTGTTACTCACTTGTGCAGTGTGGCTGTGTGTACAGCATTCCCAAATTTGGTTGCAATCGAATTTAGCATTTAAGTGTTGAGTGCATCACACCATGTCTTCAAAATGTTGGTAACCAATTACAGAAACAGTAGGTAACACCCAAAAATGATTTCATAAGTTTTATTTGGGGTCATCTAAAGACGGTATGTACCAAGTTTGGTGAAGATTAGATTGGGACATTTTTCTAATGTCATCTAATTTGATGACATTAGAAAAAATGTGTTTACCAAAAAAATCCAAAATGGCAGAAAATTCTTCCAGGCGCAAAGGGGCGTGGCCTATGTCAGTCGAATCAGCATTGTCCAAGGAACAGGCTGTGCAAACACTGTTTTGATTGGCCTCACGGTTCATGAGTAGCCAAACATAATAACATAATAATTGACCACATGTTAGCACTATTGGTATCATGTGGATGCTTCTAGTTTTTGAGATATTGACTTTCAAACATTCCATCCATACACGTTCAATTATAAATTTTAGTATTTTGGAAATTATATGAAATCACTGGAATATGCTAGAAAAAAGAGGAAAAGTCACAGTATAATTATCTTGAAAGAGCTGAACATTTTGGTATTTTAATGATTTCTGTCACTGAAAGTACAACAGTTAGTAGTTAGCAATCGAAAAACATATGGAAGAAGAATAAATAAAGCTTTGAAGAACAATAGTGTGAATGATGCTTGTCAGCATTAATTATCACCTTTTTAAGGCTGTTTAAGATCTTCGAGGTTTCCCCACTGAGGGCTTGGAGCCCACACTGGGAACCCTCATGCTTTGTTTGTAACCTTGAATTTCCACTTTCACAGAATTTCCAGTTTTTTTCAGAAGGTCTAATGTCTCAGCCTTGGCATTTTGCCTCTTAGAAACCTTGCTTTTTCTTCTCTGCTCTCCCACACATTCCCGCCTTTATCTCCACCCTCTTTCAGCTGGAGGGTGAGAGTAATATTAGGCTTCATATACAACTAACTTGAATCATAAAAAGTAATAGTGACAGGAAGTGTCATTGGCATGTTGGTTTTCTCACTATGGAGACGACAAGATCTAATGTTACTGCACTGAAGTATCAGTCATGTCATTTATCTTGCATGTTTCATTTCAATAATATGAAATCTTCAAATAAGGAATCAATCAAGTCAATTTCATTGAGCACAGCATGCAAAATATCTCTTAAAAACTAATTTTTGCTGAATTGTATTTGCTAGACTCCCATTACAACAGGTTTTTTAGGGAAAGAAAAAAAATCGAGATGCAGGTGTTAAATGTTGCAGTCAGCGTTCTTATCTGGGACATTTTTGTCTGGCAGTTATTCATGGCCTTCATAGTGCTCACTCCAGCTGGAAGAAAAATCAGACCTTCACAATGGTGGACAAAAAAAGGGAATCATTCTATAAGAAGTAGGGCTGTGTTGAAACTCATTATGTTAGAACAGCCTATAGCACATACTGTGGAGTCATGCTAAACTCCTGCTCAGCTCCCAATCTCATGTACAAGTGGTGTGTAAATGCAAGAAAGGATGTCCAGTTGGCACTGAGGTTCGTCCAGTATATGGTAATTTTGGTGTAATGGCCAAACTGCAGGACACATGATGTGTATAAAAGAAGCATCTGATAGGAAACATAACATGAGCTACCATTTCCCACTTCTAAAAAAATCAATTTTTTATGATCATTATGTCAGGCCAGGAATGTTTATTCCTGTATTGAGAGCAATATCAGTTTTCAGAAGCTTATAATATGTAGTTTTTTGTTGACATTGATTTTGTTCATCCTCTGGTAACCTTTATAGTTCTGTGGCTTTATGCCAAAGTAATCCTGGTAGTTTTCTCTCTTAGTGTGCTTCAGACAGTCCAGTTTAAGCAAATGCTGTCATAATTTCCAAGATGGTTTTCCTCACCCTATTAAATAATTATGCAGATTTGCAGTGACTAATGTATGTGATTCTCTTTGCCCTAAAACTAAGGAACACAATAATACATAAGTAGAAATTAATGTAACTGTAAAACTATTATTTATTATAACTTCTGCCATTACCGTCAAGTTTTAGAGGATGAAAACTGTGTTGAAAGACACAATTTATGTGTGAAAAGAGACTAATGAGGTCAGTCTGACATTACAGGGAATGTACTCTAGTAATAAACAACAGAAACACGATTCATAGCAGAGTATTCAAAAGTTCTGTTCTAAGATACAAAGAGTTTTATCTATCCTGCTTTGGTGGCATATTGGTAATTGTTAGTTGTGAAGCATGTTAATATGGTCATAAATTAACAATGAGGTTTGTATTACATTACAGGTGCCAACTTCATAGTTACTTATATTATTTTATGTTCCAGCTTTGCATCGTAGCACCTGTGTGGCAGTCAAAACACAAACTAATCAAAAGATTTCTTTATCCTGACTCCTGTCTGCCATTTTCTAAATATGGCTATATATTCATATTTGTGCTGTCACCTTCAGTTCTTTTTTTTTGAAAGTTGTTTTCCTTCATCCAGATGCTGTTCATTAAATTAGAAAATAAAATCATTCACAGCAGACAATACAAACTGGCTATCTAAAATCAACATTATAAAGATTCAGTCACAGTTCTCTCCAGGCGATGGTAGTTAATAATGTGGTGTTATTTTGTCTCGACTGTTTTCTGTATCTACTGCATGACACACAACACAACGGTGTGTGTTTTCCACATTTTGATAGGCTTCACATTCACCTACACAACTCTGAAATAGTACAAAATACAACTGCATTTGCTGTTAGATCTTAACTGTGAAAAATAACAGAAACACAGAGAAAGACACAAACCTCTCTGTAAGCCTTTCGCTTATAGAGAAACAGCATCATAACATTGTGTCAATGTTACTGTAAATGAAGAAAGCTGCAGCTCAAAGCCTGATTTCCACAGGAAGTGATGCATTTTACGTATTTTAGCACCAGACGCCTTTTGTTTAGACAACAAATCCCAAAAAACATTTACCCACAGTGGTATCTAGATATGCAGATAGGCTTGGTTTTACTTGCTTGTGTTTTAGATATCTGCAGCTGAGACCTCTACCACCAGTCCAACACAACCAAAGTGAAAAGAGCATTGAGAGATGACGCAAGAAAGAACTCAGTATAAAGCAGTATTGTGACATTTTAAAAAAGGGGCTTCCTTCTAGAGAGTTCATCGCCATTCACATCCTTTTCCCTCCTGTACCAAAAGCCAATGTTTTGTTTTGTTTTTTTTACCATGATGGCCAGCTGTCCTTAACAACAGCTAGGTATAGTTTATTTGACCAAACTTTCACCAGACATCAATCATAAACAACTCAGCTGTGGAAAAGTCTGGTGTTCAAGACCACGCCATTCCTGCAGGATTAAACAGTCTTTGCTTTTACCACTAAACTGCACTTACTTAACCTTAAATCACACCTAAAAAGTTACAGTGTGATTGTTGTTCCACGCCTTCCACATCTACAGTATTTCTCGTGTCTAATACCAGGACACACATGCTCATGCTGAGTAAAAGCCCATTTAGCCGACATTCAAAATATATAATCACAACCTGAAAAAAGGTTGTTCATATATCCCAAACACAGATATCATACTCTATGTCCACAAACCTGCTAATTTGTCTACAGACATCAGGAAGGATCTTGTTCGTCAAAGATGTTTAGATATCCATAAATTATAATCTATTGCAAAGATTTAATTCACCCTTCTTGCTTGTGTTTGTTGTTTACCATGTAACCCATCCAGATAATCCCTTAAGTCAGCAGGAAATGGGAGAGTAGTTTTAATTTCCCACTGAGATGTTCCCTCTTGTCCTCTCAGACTGCAGGATTTAGACTGCAGAACTGATAGCATGTGTAGCTGCTGTGGATCTTCAGTTAGATCACATCTCAACATTTGCTCAAAGTCGACGGAATTTCTTTCAAAATATTCAAATTATTCCGCTGGTATTGGTACAGTAAACCTCACAGAGAAACAGTTGGATTCTATGATTCTTTGATTACTTTTCAGAAAGTAATTTTACTTTTTTTCAGACTGGGTGAAAGAAATGTGTCAAGGGATATGAGCAAATGAAGTCTTAATGCCTAAATGTATATAAAAAAAAAGGACTATGTTGTACCAAAATCAAATATAGAATTAATTCTGTCTGGAAATGAAATATGAGCAGGCCCATTGTTTTGTAATTCAACACACAATTTAAAAGAATCTACTTGAACTGCAGGTCAGTCATTTTGAGTAATAATGCAATATATTGTATATATGTATTATATATTTATGTGAGGTTTTACCTTAAAATGAATACTGTCCAGTGGATTTGGAGGTATATCAGGAAACTCACCTCTCCATTTACCCCAACACAGCCCAACATATTGCATCTAAGGGTCTCAATGAAAGCTATAATATGTAATTATTCCACATAAAAACGACTAGACCTACATTATATATTTTGTTGAGTTGTGTACTTACATTATCCCAAATGTTTCCAACAATTTTCAAACACAGAGAAATCTGTAATGTCAATGGCAATAGATGGATGCCGTCACAGGCAAGAGTATAGGCGTAGCCATCACTATGTTTTTTGTTCATGAAAGTTGATTGTAACACTTTGGTCACCTAAAAAAAGTCTCGCTCTGTGTTTTATCACTTGAACTGACCTATATCTGGAACATATCTTGTATCTTATCTTGAATATATCTTCAGTTCTGCAGTTGATCAGGCTTGTTAAAAACATGCTTGCTTTATTAGTTGGAATTTGTTTCAACCAAAGGTAGAATAAACTGCCATTAAAGACATGTTATGGTAAGAGAAGCCAGGTTTGATTTCATAGAGCCCACAAGGAAAATTAGGATTACAGCTACTTTAGTTTACTAACTTTCAGCATCATTTTATGACCCCTCTGCAGGTCTGTCACCTGTCATCCGAGGCTGATTATCTTATATTCTCTCATTTATTGGCTGGAGCAGAACAAAACAGTGCATTCATTGTGTCTTTAGCTATGTGCTCTATACTGTATGCATGCCTGAGATTATAAAAGATACAATAAATATTGTTTCTGAGCCCTGATTAAACTCATGTAATGGGTCCCAAAATTTTTAGCAGCGGTTATATATATTTATCTCAAGGTCCACAAAAGAGTGCAGGTTCATGTTCTTTAATTATGAATTATGTATACACATTTTTTTTCTGAGCATTTTCCGTGGCATTGTATGTGGTTTTAGATTTTTGAGTGTAGTTTTCCTACCCAGACAGACAGCTGTTTGTTTCCATTCATTTCTGTAAAGTCAACCACAATTTACAACAACCACAGTTTACCAAGGTGCTAAACAGGCTTAAAATACCAAAATAAATGAAAATCAAGTGTGAAAATCAATTTGCATTAGCTCACAACAAAAGTTTCAAGGTTGTATTTACATTGTGCACAAATGAATGGAAACCAATGGATATCTGCTTCTCTTACAGCATGGTTTTAAAATTGGTTAGATGTGATTTAAAGTAAATGAGATTTGTAGAAAATGGGCTAAAGAAGTTTCTTTCCCAGGTGGAGCTTTGTAAATGTCTCCAAGGATCCTTACCCAAACAATGCAAACTGCCAACAGTAGTGATGTTATTACCATATCAAAAACATTGTTATTGCAATAAATAGTGGAGAATTACAGCAAATGCATCACTACAGTGTGGACCAACTTTTTAAGAAAAGTATTTAGGATTTCAGTCACCTTCAGTAAGAGAAAATTATATTTTACTTGTTGTAGTTGAGCATTCAAAGGTTGAGAGTTGGTACATTGAATGCACAGTATGTTACAAAATGGGAGTTTAAAACTATATGATTGAGCTTAAAAAGTTTGTTTTGACAGTAGCAACCTAACTAAAAAAAAAAAATCTCTCGAACAGGCAACTTCTTTCCAAGTTTACTCTATTTGACAGACATATAAACACCTTTTTCTTTGCCAAACTTTGTTTAGATTGTCTGTCTCATGACCTTAAACTCAAGACTCAGTCAAAATGCAAAGGTCAACCAAACAAATCAGTCCTCATCTTAATTCCTTCCTCGTTGTTGATATCTCCACACATATCTCACTCACTGTCAGCAATATCATTAATGGGCTTCTCTTTTAACTGCATATTTTTCCTGTTAAATGTAATTCTGCAACAACAATGAAAAAATATCCAACAAGTGACACTCAAAATCTAGGCTGCTAACTGTAGCATTTGTGTAACTCTTTTTTTTTTCTTTTTTTTCTTTTTTTTTTTACCATAGAAACCTCCTTTCACCTTTCAGACATACCTAACCCATCAAAATCATCTCCTCAAACAAAAATATCTTCCTAAATTAAGTATCATTGCATGAAATATGACTGAACACAATAATGATGTTCAGTCAGTCAATGCCAAAGTAATTATGTGAGCTCAGTGATGTTTTTATTTGAATTACTCTTTTGGTAGCAGGAAGGGAACATGTAATCCTCCTCCAACCATGTTTCTGCCTCAATTAACGATCTCTTCCAAAAGGATGCTTGGCTCCTCAAAGCACAAGTCAGAGTGACATTGAGAGTGCAACATCCACAATGAACGGGGTCACACTGCACCCCTGAGCAAAGAAAGCAGTGCTTAGGTGGTTGTCTTTACTGTGACATCAACTTATATGGCAAATTATTTGTATTTCAGGCAACCATTGCTGAAATAAGACAACAGAGGGAAAAAAGAAAATGTCACCAGCACATTTAACAAATTGTGCAGGAGGAGAAGATCATTATTGACCAGGGTATCATCCAATATGGACATGAAGAAGTTGAACATGTCTCTTTTTGATTAATGGAGTCTGCAACACAACGTCCTGCTCCTCACACATTTATCTTATTTTTTTCGGATCAGTCTCTGTCATCCAAGAAGAGTTGCAATAACATCATGATGTCTCTGTTTAAACTTTGCCTCCTCTAGCTGGATATGTTTTTTATCTTATTGTCAACAAATCACATGAAAATACCAAAACAATTAATGATCCCAAGAAATGTTTCTGCGTAGTCAGAGTCTTACATGCTGTTGCTTATGCATCAGTGCCGTTGGTGTCCATTAACTACTAAAAACACATCAGTAAGCCATACAGTTGCACTGGGTGACATGTTCCTTCATTACCAGTCATGAGCACTGTAGTTTACTTTGTGTGACGTCTGCTCACATCACTAATGCACCAAATGTGTATTAATCCTCAGATGAAAATAGTCCCCAACAAATGCACCATTTCCACCTTTTTGAGTAATGTTTGCTAAAAGCTACAATGCCCAGCTCCAAACCACAATGGTGCTTCTCCACATGGCGGCAACTTGGACACATCACTCTCTCAACAGCTTTCCCTGGACCAGAGCCAAGACCTGGTTCTCTTCCTGGTCCAGGCCTGCGTAGGGACAGGCCAACAACTAGCACAGGTGAGCAGCGAGTGGCTCCAAGCATGTAGGAGAATCTACGGTAGCTGCAAGCAAAAGGACCTTTCTGGGCTACTGTAGAATCATGATGGAGCAACATGGGCTCCGTGGAAGAGGATAATACATACAATTAATACAATTAATGCCTGTTAATTGTTGTTGTTGTTGCTGTTCTCTTTCACTGTGTCCCATAATATCCCAAATATCTCTTTTCTATGAGACTGTACATCCCACAGACCAGAGAGAGAGAGACAGAGAGAGGCCTAATTGGTGGTTATGACAGCTCATGTATGCAGAGAGGGAGGCTTGTAATAACAGTAATTCAAACGAAGTGCAAAATGCATTTATTTCCTTGTAAAACATTGCAAAGACAACTTTTCAAGCACTTTCAATCTTGCATTGTTCCATTTTTACTAGCATGTAGTCTTCTTCTTCCCCAACTTTGCTGATACATTACCATATGTCATAGTGTATTACAGTCACCTGTAAATCACTGGAAGAGTGTGAAACTCTCAGCAGGCCTGTGAATGTGTCACATACACAGACAGACTCCACAAGCTCCCTTTTACTACGACACTGTTTACAAAAAATGTATTAAGTTCAGCATGGGTTGGGGAAATGACAAAGACTGCCAACTACTGGTATGGCTGGATCAACCTGTTAGAAATGCCCAAGGCAAACAATCCCATAGCACCCCTGTTCTTATTGAATTGGTTTAAATGCCACAGTAGTTTAAATTCCTTGAATCATTTACATTTCTAAATGTGCAATTAATCAAATGACCCAAAACTGCAAATTAACATGCAGTGAATCTGGGGCTTTTGGGGTCCTAATAGGGGGTCTGGACAGTTGTCCACTTTTCCTGGTTGGTAATCCAGCCTTGACTACAGCACTGAAACATCACTAACCATAAAGAGTGCTCAGCAAGAACATGCCACAAATATTAATTAGTAGATGTGACTTGTTAAATTGCCAAGGAATTATTAAGTAATCTGTAACCTAATTGTAATCACAGTATAGGGAAGTGATAAGTGTTGTAGTGTCAGATAATGACAAGTTGTTCTGTGCTGTGCACTGGGAACTTGTTAAGGTAGTAAATTTAAAGAGCGTGGTCTAGATCTGCTCCATGTAAAAGTGTCCTGAGATGACTTTGTGTTGTGATTTGGCGCTATATAAATAAAATTGAATTGAATTGATTTGAATTAAATTCTACACAGTGCGCCTTTAAAGTTATAAACGCGACCTGTTGAACTGGAACCTTTAACTTGCTAAGTTCTTCTAAGTGAAAACTCATTCCACAGAGATTTTCATTTTTTCATCACAGGACCACATTTTGTTGTGGTCTTTCTCAGTTAATCAAACTACTGCCACAACATTTGGAGCTTTGTCTATAAATATTAATTTTCTCCCTCCCTCCTGCACGACAGTGAGCAGGAACTGTTTCCTGAACAGGAACAGTCTCCTACTTGCAGTGACATGCTGTCATCTTGAGGCACAACACCTTCTCCTACTCCTTTGTTTGTTATCTGAAGCAGCGCTGTCAATGACATCCACCTGTTTGTGTTTGTCTTCAGAGGTGGAAAAAGGTCAGTACTATTTTGGCATTAATGGATGCATCAATAATTATATTGAATCTATAATTAAAAATCAACAATGAAATATCTCTTTTCTATGAGACTGTACATCCCACAGACCAGAGAGAGAGAGAGACAGAGAGAGAGGCCTAATTGGTGCCACCACATTATGACAGCTCATGTATGCAGAGAGGGAGGCTTGTAATAACAGTTATTAAATCTTTATTTGTTGATGTTAAAACACAATAACTTGGAAGCGGGTCTGATATAACACAACAAACTTTCTTGTAAAAAAAACGAACAAAAAAAACCCAAAAGTGCATTGTGTGTATCCATGGGATGTAACAAGTGTAAAATGCATTTAATTCCTTGTAAAACATTGCAAAGACAATTTTTCAAGCACTTGCATTGTTTACATCCATGCTTACTAGCATGCAGTGTTCTTCTTCCCCAACTTTGCTGACACATTACTGTATGTCTTAGCGTATTACAGCCACCTGTAAATCACTGGAAGAGTGTGAAACTCTCAGCAGGACTGTGAATGTGACACATACACAGACAGACTCCACAAGCCCCCATTAACTACGACACAGTTTACAAAACAATGTGTTGTGCAGCATAGGTTGTGGAGATTACAAAGGCTGCCAACAACTGGTATGGCTGGATCAACCTGTTAGAAATGCCCTAGACAAACAATCCCATAGCACCCCTGTTCTTATTGAATTGGTTTAAATGCCACAGTGGTTTAAATTCCTTGATTCATTTACGTTTCTAAATGTTCAATTAATCAAATGACCCAAAACTGCAAATTAACATGCAGTGAATCTGGGGCTTTTGGGGTCCTTATAGGGGGTCTGGGCAGTTGTCCACTTTTCCTGATTGGTAATCCAGCCTTGACTACAGCACTCATATTAATTAGTAGATGTGACTTGTTAATTTGCCAAGGGATTTAGCTCTGCTGTTAGTAAAACATGGGCACAATAATGTACAATTATTAAGACTGTAATCTAATTGTAATCACAGTATAGGGAAGTGATTAGTGTTGTAGTGTCAGATAATGACAAGTTGTTTAATGTTTTGTTCCCTGCTTGAGGCACAGCACAGAGCCACACTGCAGCACTAGGGACTTGTTGAGGTAGTGAAGCTTAAGACAAATAATATCAAAATTTCTGTGTAGTCAGGGCTGTTTCACCCCCAATGTTGTCTTCTCAGGCAGCATTCACATCATGGCTATTCTCTTTTCCCACAAACCTCCACCTGTTAAAATCTCAGAAAACTTCACTGTCAATGCACACGCTCCGCCTTGGCTTAGAGGCTGCCTGCTTAGCTAAACCCAGGACCCAAAACAGAATCTGCCCTCAGGCAGCCTTTCAATCACCTTTACCTTTTCTTAGAGCACACTGTTACGGACCAACAGAAGGATACTTTCTAAGCACTCACTCGACCTACCAACATGTTCAGGTAATTATTCATGAATTAAGTTGTTGTTTTACAAACTGAAAATTGATTTTACAATTCATGTAGCCTGTAAGATATAAAGTATGTATGTTTAGTATATGCTTAAACGTTCATTCTTCATATATCATATCAGAGAATATGTGGTTGCTGGAGGTTGTGTTTAAACTTTCAATCTTTATTTGTAAATTCACTCCTTTTATCCTGTAGTCTATATGTTTTCTGGGTTATAGACTATAATGTTATTTTATGAGTTTGTTATGAGTTTTTTTTTTTTTTTAAGTAAGAGGTTTCATTTTGTTACAATGTTTTGCCATTGAAGACTTTCATCAAAGTCACTTTGAAAAAAATGAAAGAAATAATAAAAACTGTCCACTAACTTTTTTCCCAGTAAGCTTAATCCACCACCTGTCTTGGGAATTAAAGGTAGTTAATGGAGAATTTCTCAGAGTACCTTTCCCCCTAAAGCTTAGACTTAAATATTTCATAAAACTAAAATATTTTCATTTGCTTCAAAACAGTAAATGTCTGCTAAAACATAAAGCTGTACATTTAGTTACTCTCTGAGTCGCTAATGTGCATATACAAAAAATGTTGAATGCTACAAAACAGGACCTTCAGGTTGGGTCAGGTCTTCAGAAACCCAGAGCTTAGACAGATACCCTGTCTAATTCATTTGTTTTCCCCTATTAAGCTACCCACAGCCATTCTATTCCTTAAACTATTTGTTTTTATTTCTGGTTTTAATTTCTGGGGTCAAAATGTGCTTGTTTTTCTCTAAAAAACTGAGAGAGTCTTTAGAGACATGAGATAGGTGATGTACTGTAAGAGTGTAATTTTTTTATCAAATATGAAAGAAACAGGTAAGGGCAGGATTGTTGTGTTTCTTGTTTGGCTTTGTTTTGTTTGATTGATCATGATATTTGATTTGTATGCAAGACACAAAGCAACACTTTCGGTGACATTTCCGCATGAAAGGACAGGTTTTTCCAAGTCTGCATCAAAGGAAATACTTTTTTCTTTCTGTAATCATTAATCTTGTTCGTAGTGACCAAGATCCTCTCATAAAGCACTTACAATGGAAGTGATGGGGGCAAAGTCCACAATCCTTCTTTTGTGCAGAAATGTATTTAACTGTTTATCTGAAGCTATGTCCAAATGAGTCAGATCAAGTAGATAACTTTCAATGTTAGTCTTTTTAGTGCCAAACTCCCTCTTGTTCTTACTATACTTCCACCTGCAGCTCAACAGGAAAACATTAAGAGGGAATTTGACGCTAAAAAGACTGGCAGATATCCACTTGATATGGCTAACTCAGACTGCTGAAGCTTCATATAATATAAAAGTTTAAATGCATTCTAGCACAAAACGACTGTGTGGACACACTTTGGATTTTGGCCTCCATCATTTACAGTTAAAGGACATTTGAGCACATTTGAATAGCCAGTATGAACAGGAGGAATGATTACAGCGAGGAAAACCTCTTTCAGTGTTCTTATGGACACCTGACTGTTGTTGTAACTCTGACAATGGAGATGAGCTAAAGGTGTTGCACAAATTGAAATTTGACCCGCTGATGAAAAGTAGATAAAAATAAAAATATAGAATACTTTTGAAGGCAATCCAAGCCTATTGTACTTACTAGCAGTATAGAAATCCACTTTAATGTTACTTAAAGTTAAACTGCTCAAAGCATACAGCCATTGATAATACTTCATAATGGTATATGACAATGTACACATGAAGTTGTATTGATTATTAGTATTCCTATTTGAAGCACATTGGAGTAATACTGCAAGATTCATACACAGTGATAAAGAAGCATAAGTTAATTTACCTTTAACTCTTTGTACTTCAATATCAGTCTATATTCATTTCTGTCAGACTGAGATAAGTTGATGAGAAAACCATTTTATGATGTTTTTTGTGCCATTGCAGACTTTCAAGCATAAAGAGGACAGCAAAAATGTTCTTGCTTGTGGGAGCTCTTGTCACGGCTGTTTATCTCTGGACAGACTCTGCTGACAAAACCATCAGTATCCAAGTCAATGTGAGAAAGAATGCCAATCAAATGATGACATTAGCACCCAATAAAAACACATCCTACACATACTCCTGGCCAGAATGTCAACAAAATATGTCTGCTGTCAAAATCACAAACTTCAGCTCACTTCCTGGTCATATACAAGACTTTCTCTATTATCGACATTGTCGCCATTTTCCCATGATACTTGACGTTCCTGACAAATGTGGAGGAGCTGATGAATCTGCAAAAGTCTTCCTTCTGCTGGTCATTAAAAGTTCCCCTCCAAACTACGATCGCAGAGAAGTGCTGCGCAAAACCTGGGCTAAAGAGAGGTTACACAACGGTGTTTGGATCCGAAGGATCTTCATCTCAGCAACGACGGGTACTGGTTTCGAGAAACAGAGACTGAGCAAACTTCTTAAAATAGAGCACAGCAAGTACAATGACATCCTCCAATGGGACTTCAGTGACACATTCTTTAACCTCACCTTAAAGCAGATACTCTTCTTAGAGTGGATGGAAAGAAACTGTCCACATGCTCGCTTCCTGCTTAATGGTGATGATGACGTCTTTGCCCACACAGAAAACATGGTTGAGTATCTCCAAAGCCTCAAGGACAATGATGGAAGCAAGCACCTCTTTACTGGCCATCTGATCCAGAATGTGGGGCCCATTCGATTGCCAGGGTCCAAGTATTTTGTTCCTGTTCAGGTGGAGGAGTCAGAATTATTTCCACCATACTGTGGTGGGGGGGGCTTCCTGCTGTCTGGCTACACAGCTTTGGTCATATACAATATGTCCCAGACCATTGACATTCTTCCCATTGATGATGCTTACATGGGAATGTGTCTGGCTAAAGCAGGACTTAGACCTGAATCCCATCTTGGTGTAAAGACCGCAGGACTGTTCTATCCCAACTATCCCTCCAGCAAAGTAGATGAATTAGAAATTTGCTTATATAAAGACATTCTGCTTACACACAGATTCCTTCCAGCTAACATGTATCTTATGTGGCATAGCTTACATGACCCTAATCTGAACTGTGATACCAAGAATAACTGAAATACACTCAGTGGCCTCATTATTAGATACACCTGTACAATCTAATGCGATCCAACAACAAGACCTCTGCCACAAACTTGACCATTAGAAAGCTCAAAAAGATCAGGTTTTGTTATTACTTTCACATGTTCATATTAATGACTGACGTAGTTTGTGGTGGTGTTGCACTGGTCCGTATAATATTTAAAGATATTTGCACTACTCTGCCACTATCTTGTATGTAAATTGGGCAGACTAAATAATAGAAAAACCTGTAATGCATTAGATCACAGCCTGCAAATGACAATCTGACTATCTAGTCTATATGTGGTATGAATGAAATACTGAGCACTTTAAAATGATGACGTCCTCAAAAAGAATTTACATTGGGAAATTACATTGTAACACTTTCTTTGTTTTTTTTCTTTTTAAAATAATATTAAATATAAATATAACCCTAACCCTAACCCATCCTAATAACTTTCATGCAGTCTCTTAGTCTTTGTCACCCGGTCATGGTATGAGCTGTGCTAACAAGTGGAAAACAGTTGTTCAAAATTCAAAACAAAAGAAAATCCACCCATTAACATCTCTGAAAGTGCATTTAGGGTTTTGATGTTAAAAAACAAATGACAGTTGTATCAAAGTTTGCTGGTCCATGATGGCTAATTCACACTGCTGAAACTTTTTCTCTGCAGAGTTCATGTGATCTGAACAGGTCTGCTGAGCGAGACCCACCCAGATTGTGGTTTCTCTGATAAGATGTGCAAGAAGAAATAATAAATAAAAGGTAGTCATATGCATGATGCAAGATTAGAGCAAGAGCTGGATGGGTTATTCAAACTACAGATGTCTTCCTGATCGAACCACTGCTGTACACAGGTAACACAATTACGCGCAAATACACTCTTGGAATTTCATTTTAGATTTTCTTCTTTTCTGTGTGTTCGTCCATGTTTCACGTGCAACAGCTGGGATATCTCTGGCTGGCTTTTGAGACATTTTTGAATGATGATGCATCTGTGCATGGCGCTCCTGTGTTTTCAGGATAACACTAACACAAAGAGACACCAGTGATTCTGCTGAAAGATGATATCTCAGACTGCTAGACTGTGAACAGAGTGCTTTACAGGTCAGTAAAGCACTCTGTTCATTTTTTATTTTAATCCTAATTAGTTTCATGCTGGTTTTTGGGTGTGTTTTTATCTGTTTTTAATGTTTTACCATGTAATTTATTTTTTAAAAATTTTGTTTATTTAATATATGGTTTTATTTTATGGGTATTCATTTTTTAGTAATCAGTGTTGATTGATGATGTTAGCACTGTAGTTTCCATGTTAAATCTTAACTGCTAACCAAGAGCGACCACGTGATTCATGAGATACAACAGCCTTCATGTCATGGCTTACGGGGTTCTAAATGTATAAATAAAATTAATGTTTATGATGTATCTTCTCATTAATAAAACCTAATTTTGGAGTTTTGTGTGTGTGAGGTGTCTTTTTTTGGTCCGTATAAAGAAAGTGTGAGAGCTTATTACCTGAAGCACACATGAGAGAATTCTCATCATACAACAAAATCTGTGTTCTTTCAACATGTAATACATTTACTAATGTTTCTGTGTCATTCTTTGTCTGGATGGCAGGGAATCCCACTGACTCCAGTGCAGTGTGGAAATGCTGAGACGGCCCTCGAAGATACTTGCAGTGAATGATAAAGGTGGTCATGACACAGACTCTGTAAGCGCACCAAAGTGAAGCTTGTTGATTAAAGACTGAGATATTTTTGAGAGTGAAACAACAGTCAACAACCGATCCAAATGTTTTTAATTCGATTAGTGAAACTTACAGTGAAATCTGACTCTGCAGGTTGCTGTTTTGACTCAGGGTTTGTTTACTGTGGTACAATACATTTACAAAGAAATTCTTTGCATTGTTCAAAAGGGAAACCGTTTCAAACCATTAGTCCCAAAAAAAAAAATAATCTTTTTCCTAATTGATAAAATTGATTCCATATGCAGTCCTATGTACAGTATTTGTTATCTTTGGAGCCAAGCAACATCCCATGATTCTCAAGATGTCCACGTAGAGCACAGTGGTCAGGAAATATCTTCAAAATGATATTCTCCCTCTGTATAAATAAATAGCAGGGGGCAATTATGCCTCAAGGCATGGCTATTGTTTTGATCCTTTTCACACTTTTAATTAGACTATAATCATCTAGATGACCTTCTTCAAGATTAACCATAATAGTATGACTAAGACCTAGTGTCTATGTTATGTAAGCCACTCCCTAGTAACATACCTAATGGTAATTAGTCATGTTCCAACATTAGTACATACAGTACATAAAAGTGTTATAAATCTATTTCACTCTTAAATGAATTAAAAGAAATAAACAAAAAAATATAGGCTTGCATTTCCATGGCACCAGTTACCTGTTTCACAATGAAAAACTGGCCCATATTTGAACCTAATTACTGACATTACTCCCACATTAACACTTTACTATGTTGCCATCATAGATTAATCTCTATGAACAAAGAAGATCTCTGAGCCTTGACTTTGACAGTGTTAATCTCAGACTTACTGTAGGTCTGCACTTTTTTGTCTCAACAAACTAAATAGTTCAGCGTGAAATTTCTTTATTCGTATAAGCACGGTGTTCAATGTCTTTGATGTAGAACTGGCCTTATGAATGGGTACAAAAAAAAATCAAATAATAGAGCTCTACCACCACTTACTGGGCAAACTGATTTACAGCAAGACAGCAAAGAAGACAGGAAATACAGAAAAAGTTTCTACACACAGCCGTCACAAGTCAAGTGACTGCGCATGACCTTAGGAGTTACAACTTCTCACTCTCACAAGAGTTACTTGCCATAATTGAACCCAGTGTGTGGCATGGAGTGTGGAGTGGATCCGCCAAATATAAAGATAACTTTGGAGTCTGCGTTAAAGACTTTAAAGGAAACAGTGTGACAGACTCTGACAGAGGAGACAGCACAACATTTCTGCCACTCACACTGATGTCAGGTAGTATTGCAGGTGTGGTTTTGACTTTGCTTTGGCAATAGAGGTTAAGTAACACAAATAGGTGCTGTAATGCACATTTTGACAGCTTTATTGGAGGCCTATTGTACTCAGTCGAGAACAGCAGATTGCATTGGCAAATGTGCAAACTGGGTGGCTCAAATTGGAGACAGTAGACCTATTGTTGATGCCTGTGCTGTGTTTAATGTGGAACCGATCCTATGAAAATATTAAAGAATCTTTCAGATACCTTTAAATGTTGTTGAAGCTCTTTTCAACACCAATGTTAATGTAAGAATGTTTCCAAAAGCCTTGGAAGCTAGACAAGACTGGGTTGCAGTGTAAAGTGCAAGATTACATTTGGACAATCTTCAAAAAAAGTCTGGAAATCAATGAGAGCAACATGATGCAGTTTTTGGCTGCGGTGCTTAACAGTGTTAAAACTTTTTTTTTCTTTTAAAAAGCTTTAATTGGAATTTTATGAATCCAAACCGTAATCCGACTGTATATGGGAGTGTCATCAAAAACTCGATCTGTACTGTCTGTACACCTAATGCTGTGCAGATAAAACGTCATTTTGTTTATACCAAACATTCCAAACACACATGATAGGTGGCAGGCTTATATGTGAATAACTGATTCAGTTATGAACAAAAAGTAGCAGTGTAAAATGATTTCACTTCTGCAGCCAAAACAGAGTGCACATGACTTACACAGTGTGTTATCAGCCTCCCCATGCCATGATGAACAGTAGTAAAGAGGAAACTAATGCAGAAATTTGCAGTAGTCATATAAAAGATCTGTGGATCTGTGTTGCAACAATTTTACCAACTTACATCATACATTTTTGAACTTTTGGTAATTGTTGGTTCTTAAAACAGGAGTTATGGTGCCTTAATGAGCATGTTGCCATTCATTTTTTTTTAAATATCAAACAGACGTACACATTTTATTTTACACATTTGTTTTTAAACATAGCCGACACGATGCAGTGTGTTAACACAGGAACAGGAAATTCAAGGCGGGCTGATAAGTGTCATCTTTAAGAAGAAGTACAGTCGGATGATAAGCCTCAGGCTCCAGCACTTCCAGCGCCTTCAGAACATAAATGCAACCCATGAAAGATCAAAAATCAGCCTGTAAAAACTGCAACATGTTCACCTTTATGATACACCATTGATGCATCTGCAGCATTTTAACAATTGCACACCTAAAGTCCTCAAAAGAGTCACATGGATGAGGTTCTGGTTGTCGCTGTATATTATTTGAGCTGCTCTCTTCTCTTCTGCAAGTTAGAAATGGATTTTCACTTGTGAAATGGAAAAAAACATGTTGGCAGAGAGAGGACATTTTTTATCAAGGCTGAACAAAACAATTAGCAGAATACTTACTAAAGGATATAAAAAAAATACCCACAGAGTTTACAAATGTGCAATACTCTAAAAGGATGATCATTCCTTCAGTCCACAGAGGCTTTGCTGAAGTTGAAACTGATCATAGATAGGCTTTTTTTTCAGTCCATGAATTTGCTCAAACACACACACAAAAAACAGTCAAGACAAGGCATGTCAATACATATAATAAGATAAATCTAGCAAGCCTTTTCATTAATGCTCACTTAAGTATAGATATTTTAACCTCTGCAATCCCCTGGATGCAAATTGCGTCAAAACACATTTTTTTCTCATAAAAGTTTCCTCAAAATTAACAGTATGGTATATAATATACAGTTTGGTGTTTTCAGGTTCCTTGGTATTGTAGATCACCTTGAGGAGTTGGCTGGTCGGCTTGCTGAGTAACCCAGGATAGCTCTAATTCGTAGACAAGTGACACCTCACTTGGGGTATTTGACAAACTGACACTCACTGATACAGAGTGTCCAACTCAGCTTGTCAAATACACTAAGTGGGGGGCCTGATCTGGCAAAATCAAAGATGGCTCTGTAGAATAAATGAAAAAAGACAGTTGTGCCACTCAAAAATTATAACAGACCCAATAATATGCATCCTCTTTTTACATACAGATATCAACATTTTAGCGATTAGACATTGATCTGTTACCTGAGTGTCTGGATCTGTTGGAGCGGATGAGTCCGAGTGCAGCACTCTCCTTTCTCTGACAAGAGTTCACAATGATGACACTGTGCACAAGACAATCCGTTTGACCATTGAGCTTCAACGCTGCAAAGAGGAAGTCAAAACAAGGAAGATAACTGCAAAGCTAGCTCTCAGGAAATGTGTGGAAATAAAGTGTCACCATGTCACAGTTGTGAAATGCTGTTGAAGGCTTACAGGCTTTTGAGATAATGGTTTTGCTGAGACATATTCAACAGCGTTGTTCTCCTTCTGTGGTGTTCATGTGTTCAGAAAGTGCTTATGGAACTGTGTATACATAGAGTAGGTTCATGATATTAAAAATCAAACAATGTGAGATTTAATTCATGACAATTTCAGATCATTAGATTGTATTTTATGATTAAGGTTGCACTTAAGAATAGCGTTACTACTATAAGATGAAAGAAGACAGAGATTGGCCCATTCCTGCTTCAAGGACAAGCATCAGTGTTTAGACTATACTGCTGATTAGTCTTCTGTCAGTTTGCACCCCCATGCAGGAAAACCACAAAGAAAAGCACTACCACCTGTTCCACAAGCACTACCATGGTGCAGGACACAGAGCTCCCAACAACTTCCTGTCAGCCTCCATAACCAACCCACTAAGTGCTCAATGATTTCACAATGTCTGGACTGCTTTGCCTCCAAAGATCTCTCTGCGAAACGTATTGAATTTTTTTATCGATTGCCATACTATCAAACATTACCCAAACATTTTTTTTGCAACAAACACATTGTGATAGTGCTGTGTAACTTCCTCATGTTACTCTGGACTGATGCACAATGAGTCACTTGCTGGACTTCCCTCTACAGCTTTAACTGTACTGTATGCCGAGCTTCCTTAATAGACAAAGTGACTGAACATTGAATGCACTATATATCAACTATTGTGTTGTCCCTGTCTGTGAAATGTTATTTGTGTCTAGAACAATGTTTCAGTGGATTTCTAACCAAACCAGAAGCTCCAGAGATCAGTTATAATCCAGAGTGAGGAAGTGGCGATGGGTCAGCAACACCAGAGACACACCAGACTGGATTGACAGACTGGTTAGTTTGTCTTGTGGAGGCTCAGCTGTTTCAATGTACCTGTATATAGTAGCCTGGCTTAACTCCCTACATGGCTATGGCTGTGAGTGCAGTATAGGAAGTTACTAAACTGCATCTTCACTCTCCTTATCATATCGATAACACTATGCACTTAAGAAGCTGCTTCAGTATGACTCAGCTTTGCAGAGTTTTTTGTCCGAACAGCCTCATCCTCAGCTAAGGATGTATCAGCTCTGTATGTGAACTATCTTATAAGTCTGATTTGTATTATGTCACTTAACATGTAGATTTGCTGGCACACTTGCATGTTTACTGTATAAGTGCGATGAATGTATTACTGGAAGGTGTACAATGTGAATTATGCTGTTGCAATTTTTTAAATGACATTTTAGAATATATAAAATATATTCATTTTAAGGAAGCTATTTTAAACAAGATTCAGGAACAAGGCCACGTATCAGTCTAATTCAATCATCTGTGCCCACGTATATAGACATGTCCGAGCCCTTTCTGTCCTCATCTCAGGTCTCACAACCCCCGCCCGAACCCTTTCCACCTTTCTCTTAGTGCAGGAACAACCAGGGGATGATTAAGCCAAAGCTCATTGAGACTTGCCCCCACCCTGAGTTTCACTCCCTGGGTCTCCCATTCAACCCCCATTCATCCCCTCGCAATCAATCCCTTTTCATCTCACCCCTTGACCCTCAATCATCCCACTGTACGTGACCCTCATTCATTCCCCTCCATCATTCACGTATAGGTCTATGGTGGTTCACAATAATCTATTTTGTGCATTCTACACAAATGGCCTTGTTAGTGAACATGAGGAGAATGTCTGATATTTTCTGGAGTGTTAACTTTTACTGATTCTAGAGGTGATTACAGGACTCTAGGAAGTCACTGCACCTGTCGAGTGGTGGAAGGTAAATAAGTACATTTACTCAAGTATTGTACTTGTGTACAAATTTGAGGTACTTCTACTTTACTTGAGTATTTCCACTTGATGCTACTTTATATGTCCACTCCACTGCATTTCAGAGAAGTGTACTTTCTGTTCGTAACATTTATGTTGCAATTGTCTACCTGACCAGACTCAGACTCGTTGACTTTTCTAACAATTCAATAATTGTTAGAAAAGACTGAAAAAGACACTAAGACTGAAAAAGTTTACCACTAATCTAACACCTCCCTGGAGAAATGGAAAAATTAAGCATTTAAAGAGATACTGTCAAACAGCAGAGAGAAGATTGAGAAAGAATAAATTAACAGTCAATTACCAAATTTTCTGTGAGCTGCTGACTATTTACACTAAGGAAATCAAACATGCAAGACAAGCTCACTTCTCAAAATTAATAACCGACAACCGGAACTACCCCAAGATCCTCTTCTCAACTGACCATCTAATTAGGGACCAAGCCCAAAAGGCAGGGGACTACTGTAAAACATGTATTTCATGTGTTTGTTTGTTTTTTCTTTCTTTATAATTATGCCACTTTAAACCCTAAATATGACCCTAAATTTCATAAAACCCTAAATATGAAATATTGGCACACACATCAGGTCTGGTGAAAATTTTGATAAAATGTAAAAATTAAACCCCAAAGTGCCAAAATGTGCTCACTAGCCTCACCTATGTAACTAAAATGGCCGGCTCGGCCTATAGGATTGTTGTAGAGAGATCAGGTCAATACTCAATTATTCATCCCATCAATACCTACAAATCATACATTGACACCGCTGACCTATATCTGACAGGAAGTCCGTGATCTCACTTTCAAACACTTTGCCCCAATTTTGGACTCTGAACAAATGCTATCTCCTCTGAGGGCGTTAATGGTATCGGCTTCAAAATTTAATACATGACTTATGACACTGTGCTAAAAACTTTGTAATAGCTCGAATGGTTTAGATTTTATAAACTTTTTGTGAAGATATTTCACAAAAAATGTGTCTACAAGCTTTGTAAGTCAAAGTCTCGTGATTCATTTAAAGTTCAAATTGTGCATCTAAAATTATGTGGAAACATTAAATGTTCAAAAAGGTGTGGGTTCACTCACACACTCTATTCAAATATATGAGTATTTTTCAGTGTCCAGCTGCAGTTACTTAATGTTTCTACACATCTGACAGTAGCCTACACATTTCAATCAATGTTTCAAAATAAGAGCACACCACACTTGTGTAAATATTCCTAATTTTTGAAAAGCAAAATGATCTGATCCCCACAGGCCAGAGTGCAAGGTCCTGACCAACTCTGCTTGCAGCTTTAATTAACCTTGTTTTTACAAAATCTGGCAGCATGTTTTCCAACTCTAAATATGACGGTTTTGCAAACCACTCCAGAAGTAAAATAGACACTATTAGATCGAATCTACCTCATATGAATAGCATATGAATTTTAACACTCCAGAACCTTTGTTTTTATGTGAGGAAGCACTGAAGAAATTTGTACTGGTTGATGCTGAGATTGTTGGCAAAGTTATTTCCCAATAAAAACTGACAACCTGCTTTTTAGATCCCATTCCCACATTATTAAAAAAAATAAAATAAATGAAGATAATTAATGAAGATTTGCTTAACATTGTAAATCATTCTCTTCATATGGGTCTTCCCTACTGCGCTTAAGACTGCCATAGTTAAATCTCTTCTAAAGAGAAGCAATTTGGATGCTTCCATATTTAATAACTACAGGCCAGAATCCATTTTTAAGTACATTTTTAGAGAAATGACTTTATGAACTCTCACAATATTTTTGAAAAATATCAATCTGGTTTTCAGACCAATCATAGTATCTAGATAGCACTAGATTGTAAATGACATCCGCTCTAATATGGATATGAAAAGAACCCTCTTTTTTTATTATTTGACTTAAGTGCAGTCTTTGATACAGTAGATCACTCAGTTCTTTTAGACAGACTTCAGAGTTTGATTGGCCTCTCTGGTACTGTTTTTAACAGTTTT
Source organism: Euthynnus affinis (assembly GCA_029490765.1). Taxonomy (NCBI): domain Eukaryota; kingdom Metazoa; phylum Chordata; class Actinopteri; order Scombriformes; family Scombridae; genus Euthynnus; species Euthynnus affinis. The sequence continues at coordinate 8,971,694 of CM055854.1, read as the reverse complement.
ACATTGTTATGTCTCCTGATTTTTAACTGTTTAGATATCAAATTATGGATGGCAGAGATCATCAGTGAGATGAGATCATCTTCAAGTCATTGGTACTGAAGCTCAGAGAGAGAAACCCAATGTGAAACTGTAAGCACTGGCATCAAAGTGTGGTGGTGGTGGGGCTTTTTTGGCTTTTGACATCTTACAAAAAGCAGTGTGTAGTCAGGGTCACATTTCAGATTATTCACTCTAAACTTCTCATATGGTTTCATTCAATAAATGTTCAAATGATCCAATATTTCACCAAAAATGAAAGACTAGAGAAAAAGTCCAAAACTGAAAATAGATTTGTATATCACAACTTTTCAGGACCAAACCACTACTTTCACTGCAATACTACATCAATGTCCTAATACTTGTACTTTCATGCAGGACTTTTACTTGTAATGCAGTATTTTTACATTGCTGTATTGGTTATTTTACTGAAGTAGAGGATCTGAGTACTTCTTCCACCATTGCACCTGGCTAAGAAATACAATCAGCTAAATAAGCTTCAGAGGTGCTGGTGGCTCTTTATGCTAAGCTAAGCTAAGCTAACTGCCTACTCGTCTTACATGACAAGGAGGCCAATGTCAAACTATTCCTTTAACATACATATGATTTGTTTGAAAAGGCACTGGCAAGCAAATTATTTTGTGTTTAAATGTTGGTCACATAATTTAAATGTGCAGAGAGCAGTGGAAACTTTGCACCTTCTAATCATGGACAATCATTTGAATATTATTCTTTAAGCTTGAAATGTGCAAACAAAATGGCTTCAGCAATTTTTGTTTCTTTAAAAACTCCTCCCAGACTGTACACAGTTTTTTATGGCTATTGTGAGTCAGCAGTGCAGTGAATGAATTAAGAATGAATTAGACAAAACGTCAGTTTGAGATTGTTTGGAACAAGATAATTAGCAACTTGAGAATACGGTATTACAAGAAAAAGGGCAATGAGGGCAATGTGGTGTAATTATGAGTTTCCATTTGACAACCTGATGAGGAATAAAAGAAGAAGCGAGGAGAAGAGCTATTTACAGTAATCCTGACTCATTCCATCTGAAACATTGAAGTATTTACTTTGACTTTTGTTCATACAGTAAGACTCGTGGCAGTTTATCTGTAAGTGGCAGTTCGGAGCATGAACCATTTCAACACCCTTTTTCAAGCCACTAATACCACAAGAATAGGGGAAGTTACAGATGAAAACACCTCCCTTTGGTGTTGAGAAAGAGATTGGTTGATTTTCAACAAGAATTAACCGAATAACTGAATTTCCTATTGCAAAAATAGCTGCAAAGTCTTAGAACTACATTAACTTATTTTGTGAAATATTTGGTGAAAACTTCCATCAATGACTGAATTAATAAGAAAGGGAAATGCTATTTACATAATTCAGGAAGTAAAAACATTTTATTTTGAGTTCTTTTTCATTTAACACACTAATCATAAAATATCAAAATGATATTAAATGTTGTTGCACTCAGGTGGCAGGAGCTTGTCGCTGTGGAAATGTGCTATTATTTAGGAAAGGCAGGTACTGTGCTGTCTTATTTGCTTGCCTGTGAGTCACCAGGTCTAAACCTGAATGCTCCAAGTGAGATTTCAAAAAATGCAACAAATATGTGACATTTGATGCTTTTTGTTTCCAAGAGGGAAAGAAAAATTTAGTTTACCATTTCAAAAATATTTTGCAGAATAATATCCAAGTGAGGGTCTGAGTGCATTTTTGATGTCCTGGATAGTCATGTTTTCTCACCTAGTGAATTAAATTATGTATGTTTTAAAAAAAAAATCTAGTGCATATTTGATAACTTGCTTTGGTAAACTAGAGATGAAAGCAACCAACCTTTAAGTCTTACATCAAACATATAAAGTACAGATTTGTTCACTACAAACTAACATGACTTAATGTCACCTTTATACTCCTAAAAAGCCAAGTGTCACTGACCAAATGTTCACTTATGTAAATAAACTGCAGCATTTTGAAGTTGCTGGCATTTCCTCCTCATTGCAGACTGAGGGTAAGATGCCACCATGTGGCTCATTGCAAGACTGCAGCTACAAGCATGACAGCAGTTTTCTGACCCATAAGGCCAAAACTGGATGTAGAGTATAATTATTGTATTACAGAGTTAATGTAAACACATAAATTAAACTGGTTTCATATGTCTGTTATTGCAGAAATAGTAGCAACAGCCGCAGAAGTAATAGCAGTAAAATGTAGAAAGAGTCAGGAAAAGAAAAAGCAGTTTAATCAGACTTTTATTCACTGGTGAAAGGAAGACTTGAAGCAGAAAGATCTGATGAACAACCTGGGCAAGGCACTGTGTCAATTTAAAAGATTCATTCTGATTACGTCCTTTTTGAATCAAGACAAAACGCAGCACAAAATCTTTTAATACATTTCTCTTTCACACATGATGACTTGAGTTGAAATTACACTTGATTCTTAAAAGAAGGCTGTCGATACACCGTGCTTCAGGTAGTATATATACTACAGCATTATAAAAGTTATTGTGAAAGGCAGGGAAAGGCTTCCAAAGTAGCAACAACTGCATTTTTCTGTTTCATGGCAGATACAAGAAGTATATGCAGCAATGGGCAAAAATACTGTATATCAAAATGCATCTTGTTACAAATGACAAATGTTCACTCAATAAGACACATCAAAATAAAATAAAAAGAAATATTTATCACTAAAGTACATTCAACTTGCAAAATAGTGTAAATAAATCTTTCAAACACTAATATCTAAATATCTATGAACAAGCAAAACCCTTTTCATGTCTTCATGCCAAAATGAAATCTAGAACAATGGCATGAGGAAGTACATTATGTTCAATTTTTTATGCAAATGTTTTTGTATAGTTCAAGGTGTTTATGATATATATCGCTCAAGGCACGCGATGAAACACAATGAAAGGAATTCCTGCAACGCCTGGCTTTTATAGGTCCAATCACATGCATTAGGGTGTTGCTTGTTCCGTCAGCTCACTATCACAGCGGTGAGCTGTTCAATTAGGTAAAAACTAATACTGTCTTCAAAACGATGTTTATTCTGAACATCAACTGTTATCTTTGACAAGAACTTCTAGAGTTTATAATACAAAAATATCCTAAGCGGTGTCTTTTTATTTTACACCTTACATCATTTTATCACATCTGAAAAATCCAAATTACAAAATACACAAATGTAATTAAATACATACATTATATCAAAAATGCATGCATCTAAGATACTGCCCACCTCAAACAGTGAGTCTGTTTTGACTAATTTTGCAAACTGTAATTTTCCAGTGCAGCCAACCTATGCTTTTCTTACCGACTTTTTAACATTGAACTGCGATTTTAAGATTTACAGATGAATTTATTGGCATTTGTTCACCAACAAAAGCCAACATGAATGAAATGTGGCAACAAATTACAGTGCACTTCCTTATGCTTAACTGGATTGTTAGGAACTGGTTATATCAATGCAAAAAGATTTATATTTTATCATCCAGCATCCTCTCTGATGAGCAAGATTAAATCAGAGGGATTAAACCTCATAAAGGTGCAGTAAAATAAAATGTCCTTTCCCTTTTTAATTTGACTGTAAAATTGAATTGATGAAACTAAACTACACTAAATTTCAGAGAAAGTGATGACTGAAAGTTTCTGTGTAGACACAGACAACCTGGATGTTGCCACAGTGGTGTTGTATAGCTGTATATAGCTGTCGTTATTCTGCAAATTGAAACTTTTTCAGTGTATGGAGACTTTAAAACCTTTAGCTAGTGATTGAAATGATTTACAGTAAAAAATTCAAATTTGTGGCTTGTATATTTAAATTTTTATATTCAAAGATTGTTTCAAATATTGAGTACGCAACTGGATTTCACTGCAGAGGAAGCACACCTGTTTCCTCCTACGAACACACTGGATGTATATCTTAGGTTTCTAGGACTTTTGTGCCATATTATGTCATTGGTTTGGTGTGCAGTTACTCTGCAAATTGTAAATAAAATGTATTTCTCTGAACAATCCCTGTAGTTGTAAGCTGACTAAAAGGTGTTCAGAAAAGCAAAAAACAAAAACAGACAAAGAGATCTAAATGAAATTGATCTTTAATATCGCTTTGAGTGGATGTAAATACTGTTTGATTTGTAACCGTTGGCAGATTCTGAATACAGTCAAATGAAATGTAAATAGATTGTAAAACCGCAAAAAAATACTGTTCTATTGATGCACCACACAAAAACCTAAGAGTCATATTACACGCATTTCCTTATGTAGATTACAGTGCATTTTCAAACTACTGGCAATGCATCATGGGAGAAACATCATAGTCTGAAAACTCCAGCTTCCTGCTTGTGTACAGCAGAAATACGTGTACAGGTATAGTTTTTAAACTGAAATTTAGATTGGTCTCTGAGCCTTTTATTTGGAAATCATGATACAAAAATGTGACAGAAATATAAAAAGAACTTAAAAATGCTTGCTCAATGTGTCATGAAATGTGGCGTGAGCCCGTTACTAATATGCTACATAAACTCCTTGTGAGGAATGTACTAATAAAATACAGTATGTCCCTTTTCAACCAGTGACTTTTCTAAATTCGGAGTTAGGAATGATAACAAATGGGTTTTTCCAGATCCATATTTGTACACTGTGCTGTGCTTGTGCAGCCATTTTCATGTTGTGGATCTGATTTATTTGGGTACAGAGCAAACAGCTTGAGTGAGGCAGGACTGCAGTCCAGGCAGAAGGGCCCAATAATGTGGGCTTTTGCAACAGTGAATGACATCACATACATTCGAACTCATCGATGCGCTGTTTGGTGTTTCCTGACCGGATCTGTCTGAGGGTCTTGTACTTGTCTCGTCCTGCTTTCATGTTCTCTGCGTGGATGATGTCATTCACTGTCTTCTTGGTCTCATCCCGAGCATTGGCCAACTCTGAGCTTAAAGCCTGGAAAACACAGTCATCACAGTATTACATACATATAAATAATACATATCTCATGAGCATATGACATTCACTCTTTTCCATGAATGTGCAAAACATGATGGAGAACTTTTTTAGTGATTTTCATCATTTTTTTCTATCTTACTAGGCCTAAATTTTGAAAATCCTTCTCTATCATCTGTCTGTATCACCTGTTTCTCTTCATCTTCCTCTCCTCATTTGACTTTGGGATGGACTTAAAAAAGGAAATCAATGAGTTTTGCCTGGATTCACCTCATCAGTCTACTTTATGAGTGTGTGTCCCTAATTTTTTGGTTCAATCATGTTACACTGAAGCTGAATAACTGACCCACTTGGCCATTATCGGTTTTGTATTTATTTAAAAAAACCCTGAAAGCCACTTAAAAATTATGTGTTGTGCAAATTAAAACTCTACAATTACCCTTCTGATCTATCGCTCCAATAATTTAATGACTGATCTACTGAATGTACTGAAGATACGAGCGCAGACTTACGAGTAGATGTTTCTGCAAACGTTCGTTCTTCTCAGCCTCGGTCATGCGCTCCTCTTCACTGCGGTCCTTGTACGTGGCGGCGGCCGTGAACTCGGCGCTGGCCTCGGCGCTGCTCTCGTCGTTCTCGTCATGCTCGTTCTCAGCGGGCTCCTGAATGTGAGCTGCCATGACTTTATTTTTAAGCTCTTCTTTGGTCTTCTCCAGGTCCTCCTGCACCATGGTGGCCTGAGGGAACACGGGAATGTTAATGAAGTGACTTTGCGCCGCATTTATGATCACATCCTTGTAAAGACGAGTAGAGAGAGAGATTCAGTGGATGGAAATGTACATGTGTGACCATTTTAATGGCCGAGCAGACTGACAAGAGTATTAATTAAAAGTAGCAGTGTTTCTACATCAGTGTATTTAAATAATGACATTAATGAAAAAATGACAACTGCCCATTATTGATTAGCAGAGCCTAAACTGATACATTTTCTCCTTCTCTCTGCTTCATCCAAGTTTCCTCTGGATTGTTTTAGTTTCTCTACTTTCTTCTTTCTTTCTACCACTCCTTCTTTATTTCTTAGATACTTAATGGAGTGCTAGTGCTATGAGCAAATATGAGAAAAGGGGCTAATTACAACTAAGATTGGAATGTACTGTGAACATTTGCCAAAAATACAAGGAAACCACCACTAACAGCCTTTTATGAGCCAGAATATTATAATGGGGCAGAAAAAGTCAAACAGGATTTCCTTAAAACAAAGACAGCCGTCACCACAAACAGCATGAGTCACGCTGCCCAAAGGGGGCGGGCTGGCACACATGGTTTTTTACTAAAAAAGACAAGAGGAGAGCAGGGAGCCTAAACCCCTCCCCCAAAAAACACACAACAACACAAACCCAGGAATGTCTGTCGTCACTCTGTCCCGGGGGAGGGGCCGTGCGATTTGTCTGAAATGATGTTTGATGACGGCCTCATATTCTGCTCATGTCAGATGTAGACAAAGGCTACGTTCAGCTCATTTTGAATCTGATAAGGCAACACGGGTGACATTAACTCATATTTATGTTGTTGAATGAGTTTTTGTTTAGTGATTATGAAGAAAAGGAAGACAGAGAATAGCGATGTAACCCGAGGCACAGCCATGACGCCTGTAATGCATAATTGTATTGTTTGCCACTGTGAAAGACGACGAGGAAGAGGAAATGTAGCTGTGTCAATGAGTCTATGTGGAGCTATTCATGCCGTTGTCTTTTCCACAGTAAACAGTGTTCTCATAGTGATCTACTTTTGAATCTTGTATTATATGTAATACAAGAAGCAATCAAAGGAAAACCACATTTGCTTACTATAAAAAAGTTACTTAAACATTACCTTCTGTTGCCACTGCACCGCCTCATCTTCCTTCTTCTTCTTGGCGTCCTCCAGGAGGGAAATCTTTGAAGTCAGATCAGCCAACTCTGTGGCCTAAAAGGACAACATTCTCTTTTTATTGACAAAATTGATATTTGAAGCCTCAGAACACACATTTTTTTCAGCCATGACATCCCTACATTTTTTTTTTTTTAAATTTCAACACCTATGATTAGAGAAATAGTTTCTGATAACTGACCAGGTGCTCTTGGTTCTTCATCTGGTTCTCTGACTGTTGCAGCAGCGTCACTCTGGCGTCCTCAGCCTCTTTCAGCTCAGTCTCCAGACGTTCAGCCTCCTCCTGAGATCGCTTCCTCTCCTGCTCCAGCTCCAGAGCCCGCTGTGTTTGCTCCTCCAACTCTGCATAGACAACATAACATTATGTAAAAAAGACAAAAAAACATTGTCACCATTCATTACAGTATGACAAGCTGTTCCGACAGGTCACCAACCTTGCTGGGCTTTCTTTGTCTGCTCCTCAATCTGCTTTAATCGCTCCATTAATTCCTCCTTTTCCTTTTCAATCTTTTCCTTTTCCTTTTCTGCAACCTCTCTTTTCCTCTTTTCATTCTCCAGCAGAGCCCTAAAGGAAATAGAGACAAGATATTAGGTTATTTTTGTTGTGTAACAGTCAATCATAACAATAACCAAGAACTCTGTTCTAACGTTCGAAAGTAGAACAGTATTATACACATGGTACATAAAAATCTACTAATAACACATGCTTGTGTCACACATTTCTATAACTGCTGACACAATGAACAAAACTAACCATCTTGTTGCAATGATGGGGTTATTTTTTCAAACCAAGTCACTCTGCTGCAATATACAGTAACACACTGTGCTCACAAATTACATGATCTTTGAATTACATGTTTTTGGCACATTTAGTTGGCTATATCCTGAATTTGCTAAATGCTCTTTTTGAGCAATGTAGAACGTTCTTTCAAACATCAGAGGTCACAGCATGGCACGATCAAAATGATGGGTTTTCCCTGATGAGGGTTTTATGACTCTTACCTCTCCATCTTCTTGTGATTCTTCTCCTCCCGAGCCTGAGCCTTCATCTGCTGCACTTCAATGGTGTCAGGTTTGCGGCGGCGCATATACAGCTCATGGTTGCCCATGCATAGTGCCAGAATGCGCTTGTTGATGCGCAGTCTCGGAGCATAGAATACAAAGTCCTAGAACAACAACATTCAAAACATTTCAATAGAAGTTATATGCAGACAGGTGACTCATCAGTAGTTTTATATTTTTAAGAGTTAACATACAGGTGCTTTCTTGTCAATCGGTTTAATGACAAACTTCTTGTCGTTGAAGGAAATGTTCCTGATTTCACTCCAAGGAAATCCAATTTTGGGCGTCATTCTGTTGAAGACAAAAACACAAACTCAGACTCAACTGCATTACATTGTGCATAGGAAATAGTACTGATAATAAATTCCAATTATGCAAAGCATTGCATAATGACAACGACTGCATTGTTGTGTAATCACTCACTTATCATTCTGTTCATAAATGTTGAGTCCCAAAGCATCCACGCCCAGCCAAAGTTCTGTTCCTTTCTTATTTTTGATGCTGAAGTAGTTGACTCCATACATCTCCAGATCTTGAGCAATCTTCAGATACTCCATCATGGATTCCTCTCTGTGGACAAAGAAGATTCATTTTTAGTTAGTGCTAAAGAGATAAAGGTGCACAAAAGCTCTGGCTGTTAAAGAGTTGTATGAGTTATGAGAGTATGAAGCAGTTATCTACACTCTGCCTGACCCCCGTCACCACACACAACTAATCAGACAATGCTGAGCTCAAGGTGGCATGTCTCAGGGATGTGTTAAATGTACAGCAACAAGGCAGAAAACAAACCTTGAGAAGAACAAGACAATAAGCGAGAAAGTTCAAGCTACACATTTTCAAGGCAGTGGAGTAAGATTGTGACCCAGTGTTTGACCAGCAGCGACACTGAGGAGAAGACTGAGACATGAGTGCGAAGGATCCCCTTGAAATGCCACTTGTGTGCGTATGTGTGTCAGCGGTTACCTCATCATGCCCTTGTGCTCTTCGTGCCACACTTGAATCCTCTCCTCCCACTGGTCCTTGCTGAGTTTGTGCTGGTCCAGAACTCTGAAAAACATGAGACATCAGAGTGTCACGCAGGGAAAAACTCATACTGCACAAACACACTGTCTGATAGGGGACCTCTATGTGACATTAACTGAAATCAGAACCTGCAAGTGTTGATAATGACAGTGTTACCTCTGAGGGAGCAGCTGGTCACTGGACAAGTAGCCTGGTGTGTGGACTTCCTTATTGTAGTCAGCGTACTTGGCTTGCACTGCATAGGAGGCCAGGAGGACTGCGGTCTCTGGAGGGCAGTAGATGTCGTCATTTAAGATTCCCTCCTTCACCTGCAGGAAGAACAGACGCTGCGTGGCATCCTGGATTAACTCCTCTGACACATCCTCGGGGAAGAATTTGGCACGGAACTTAAACAGAAGCGGGCTTTCCTTCCTCACATCCTGGGCTGTCACCTAAAATAAAACGTGACATGAATGAAGGGTAGAGGTATACGTCTGTAAAGAATTCCACAGAATAGTTCAATCTTGACAATGGAAGGCAGAAGACTGTACTGGACTATTATTTTGTTGCAGAATATAATCAAGAGCTCACCTTCTTGTTGAGCTTGAGCCATGTAGAGAAACCCTTTGTATCCTGGTACTGGAGTCCAAAGTACCAAACCTCCCTCAGTCCAATGGTCTTAACAACCTTTAAAGAAAGAAGTGTAATTAATGTGCCTCCACAGACAACAGATGTCTTGGGGAAAAATATTTTTCATGCTACATCAAACAAACATACAAATACAAATATGAAGACTAATATTTGACAGCAATGTAGGGGTTAAAAATAGTCCCAGAAATACATTGCATGCAAAAACAAACAAATCACATGACACGGATGAGGAAAAGAACAGATGGAAAATGGAAACTATTAGTATCTCATACCTGGTCAAAGAGTTGCTTTCCTGTTGTATTAGGCTGAATGGCGAACTCCAGTTCAGCATCCATTGTGGTGACTCTTACACTAATCTGTGGAAGAGAGCACATTGGAAGAAGGATTATAACACTTGGCATGATCAAGGAGATTTCTGACTCTTTTGTCTCAAAGAAGCACTTATCACTGATCAAATCTATGAATTCTGTTTTAGGGTGAACTTTTCAGAATTCTCCCTGTTTTAAATGACTTAACTCCACATACCTCAAGCATAAAAATATATGTCCCAAGTCGCTATAAACACTCAAATATGATTCTAGTGAAAACCCTTTGATGTAAAGTAAAGGACTCAAGACAGTTGAAAATGAAAAGAATCGAAATTGAAGCAGCAGAACCAGAGATATCATCTTTTTTATGCTTCTTCCTTGTCAAAATCCGGCGCCTACATTACACACAGTGCAACTCAACCGCCAACAGTTCAGTTGGAGGTTCAGGTTTTATACTTGTGGCTGCTAATGTAGCCCCGAGCTGTGAGCCTCAAGTAGAGATGAGGAGTGGGCTGCAGAGGAATGATAACCTCACTTTTTTCTAACTCTACACCCCAGATTTTATTTTTCATTTTCAAACTTGTAGTGCTTTCTTTCTTTCTTTGGTGCCCCCCCCCCCTCCCCTCCCCCTTGCTAACCCACGGATGAATGGGGTGATGGGCTGACAGTAACACAATTACATCTTGATATAACTCATGAAAGATCATCTCCCTTGGCCTCATACTGCGTACAGCAAACGTGCCAATCTGGCTCTGTCTCAGTATAGACTTATCTACAGGAAGTAACCACATCCTCTGGTGGCTGGGCCTTGTGAGGCGCTGCTGCTAAACACTGAGCTCTCATGAGAGCCGTCTACATCCTGTCATGTATCAACCAACCTGTCAGCTTTCAGAGGCATGAAATGAATAAGAATAGGTCGAGCAATGTAGCTTTGTTTCCTCTTCAGGTAAAACAGCTAGTTATTGAGCCAGTGAGACACTTCTTATTCGAGTGTCGAAGAATGTTTGTGTAATCCCAAATTATATGTCAAGAGTTGAATACATGTGTTTAACCTAGTCCCCCTCAAAGAGGTCACCCAGAGAATAAATTGATTCTGTGTTTAGTAAAATGACCATGTAGGCATTTCTCATTTTCTCTGTCCTCTTCGAAACGACAAAAACAGCAGCATGCATGTCTATTGGGAAATAACTGTGCAGGCTGAGGCCCACGCCTGCCCTGAACAACAATGGTATGCATTATTTCCCAGTTGTGTGGCTGATTAGAGTTGCGTTCTTTCCCAGTCATGTCAGCAGGACCCCATTTACTGCTCAGGACACTTGCCCCCGTGTCACTTCCTGTCATCACCAGCAGTGTGGCCTGGAGTGAAACCTACAATCTGAAGCCTACACTCAACTCCAACGCAAATGCCTGGAGACATCTAGACATGTCGCGCTTCAAACTGACAGTTATGAACTCGGATGAAGATTTCATTTTATTTTTTTTTCATTTGTGCAGTTCATGACCACCTTGCTGGGGTTGAAGTGGTTTCATTTCCTGAGTCAGAATGGCTAATCTTGCATGAAAAAGGAACTACGCTCATACATTTTCGGCCTGGTTAGGGTGTGTCTCTCATGGCCAGAATTCAAAAACACTTAACTCACTATTATTAGCACACGCTCAAAAACACCCTGCTCAGTAGCACATGTCATGTTTCCATGCTCTACTCTTAACAAGTTTTTCTCACACCAAAACTAAACTGGAGAATACATTCTTCAACTTTTAACAATCAATATATTTAGAGGCTGATCTGAAGAATAATTTCCGACAGTGTTGTATTTGATATTGTGCTTTTTGACAAGCTACTAGCTTACTGAATGAGACGTCTCCTATTACAACTACTTATTCCAACATACAACAGATATGTTGAGTAAGTCCTGTGTCATGATTTCCAATGAGCTAACACCTAATTACTGATTAAATGATATGAAATATAAAAATGATATGGTATAATGTTCCCTTTAATACTGAGTATCTCTCTCTCTCTCTCTTTAACGTATAGTTAACATCAGATCACATCATAATTGTACAAATGGCTAAAAGTCCACATAATTTAATGATTGGCCCAAATAGTCAAGACTAATGACAGTTTTTATACAAGTTGATTGATTGTTACAGTAAGAGAGAGAAAACTAAAGCACTACCTAGCAGTAGGGGAAGTGAAAAAGTTAAAAACAAACAAACAACAACAACTATATGACCAATAAAAAGCTTATGCACGAATGGAGAAGTCAACCAAAACCCTGGGAAACACCACAGGTAATTTCGGCCAGGGAGAAGAAGTGAAACTGCCAGAAAAAGGTGAGATTTAAATAAAAAGCCTAGAAAAGACCCAGTGATGGAGGTACAGCCTAGCATACTTTTATCGTGTACTTACTTCCTGGTTATATTAAAAAGATCACTAAAAATATTATACTGGGAACACTTGACATCCCAACACTCAAGACTTCACCGCCCCTCCATTTCCACACCAGTGTTATCTCAGTGAGCTGTTCACAATCACAATCCTTCCAACCAAAGCCAAGACGCCAAGGTAGATGCCAGTAAGTGCTTTTAGGAGCAGGGAGGAACAAAAATGTGGACCACATCCTAACATATCTGTATGAAACATATTAAATGTGACAGAGGAACAGGCTTTGTGATCAGAAGGATACCATCACTGTGTTAATATCCTGCTAAATTTCACATTACCGTGTTTGCTTCTTGGAAATCCCCCCCGTGTGACAATACACTTTGTATGAGTGGTTATAATAGCTGATAAAGCCGAGACATACTTCTGAGTAATGCTATCCTTAACAGTCACATAAGATCAGCAACGAAGGTCAACAACTCCTTAATAATGGATTCACCCACTACCCACTAGAAAGAATAAACAGTTATATCAAAAATGTGAATAAAGTGTGAAAATGTGATGGTGATGACCTGGTATCCTGCGTGGGGCACAGCACAACAGCCTTGTTATATTATTGCTTGAAGCCAATAATACAAGAGAAATCATGTGAAAAGACTTGTGAGCGAGACAACAGGCATGTTTCTATCCTCTGAAGCCGATATACAAATACTGTCTCTTTGATAGAGGACTGGGTTTGCAGTGAGCCTCCAAGGAAAATATCTATATGCTGCAAAATACAATTCAGTGTCGAATTTGAGTAGTTTCTTCTTTGAGATCATCTCGTTTAGTGTTTTCCATGCCCAAAGTTGAAATAAATGAAACACTGGGCACAAATAAAAGACAGGAAGCAGGAGGATGGAGAAGAGGATGAGGTTTTTTTCTAAGTAGAGGACAGTACACACACACACACACGGAAGAGGGGTCTTTTGGAGCTGTTTCCCATGACCACTGTTTATGGAATTGATCAAAACAAGCATACTGAGAGAGTCTCTTTATTATTCTGAGCTAAAGCATCCATTGCTGTGGTGTCAGGTGTTTTCTCTTCTCCTCTCCTTTCATTTACACCAGGACTTCTTTTGACTGTTTTTATTTCAGACATTAGTTATGATATTCACACCGTGTCAGTTAGATGCTCATATAGATATTTTGATTTGTCATCGCAGGAAAAGCAGCGGTGGAGCTGTGCTGGTGAATCGTCAAAACTATACCAGAGCCATAAATGTGTAAAAACTAAATGGAATCCAGCCATTCAACAGTGTTATTAATTGCACCTGTGCGCTTCCTTCAAAATCATAGACTGTATACAAAGATGGACACAGCGAGGTGTGAAATCACTCATTGGTTCTGCGTTGGAAGCTGGTCTGAAGCCCAGAGTTGCAGCTTATGGTTGGCGCCATCTTTTCCATTTGACTCATTGAAAAAAAAAAGATTGACTTGAGGCTTTTTGAATGAGAATCAACTGGAGCCAGCATCTAACGGCTGTCAGTGGCGTTGCACTTTAAAGTATTTCCACATTGGCTTTAGCCTCAATCTGTGGTAGTTGGATAAAATGTGTACTTTGGGAAAGGTCAGTACCTTGCCAGATTTACTTAAGTTGCCTCAGTGTTCCTGTTCAGCCTGCCAGCCTTTAGTCTGATGACCTATTGCGTTCCTTTTGTATTTGTTTGCCTGCCGTCTCGCTGCAAGAAAAGACTATTTTTACCAATAGCTTTGTCTGCCAAGTCTGCTTTTAGGTTGAAATCATGTGTTAAAATTGTTACAGTTATATACAAAAAAAAAGTAGAATTAACAAAATGCTTCTAAAGCAACATAGAAGTGCTAATGCTTAGCTAACTTGATTGTAGTTCAATCCCCACAAACTGCTGCAGTTCTGATATGCAAAGGTTTATCCTCCTTATTTACTTTATCAAACTTTCAGTGAAAGCATATTAAGTCCTGATTTGTTCTCGCTGCTCCTCACTCATACTTGTTAACGGGGGCAAGGCTGCCATAAAAATCAGTAGCAGCTGAATGATACTGAATCATCAGCACATCCAGAGCCGGACACAATGTTTACCACATAAACACAACACGAAAGCTCACTGTAGTGCTTTGCTTATGCTAATCCTTTATTGTGTACACAGTTTGAACGTTGCTTGTTGTACTACACACTTTCATTATAATGAGTGCCAAATAATCGATTGATTCATCTCTTATGGCATCTAAGTGGCCCTCTAACATCTAAGTCTTATGAATGTGATGACTATAATGGTAAGCTATACCCTACATACAACATTAGATTTCAGCTGAGAATAGTTAACATTGATTCCAACAGCAGCTATAAAAATCGACAGAGTCAGTATATATATAAAAGATTAACAGAGTACTTACTTCCAGAAGTTTGATTTTCTCACTGAATCCAAACAGAAAACATTCAACTGTCTGTGTGTTACACCCAAAGTTTTGATTGCAGTTTGTCCACCAACTCTACCTCTACAAACTGTTAATCTGCTCTGCTATGTGCACTACAGACTCATTTAATCCCCTGCTTGCATACCTCTGGCTCTTTCCATTTGCCATTTCTCCATAACCACACTTGTTGAAAGTTTGGTCCTTCTAACAAGAAAAACTACATCTGTCATGATTTCTACACAGTGCGCTAAAAATTGGTGAGTTATGCTCCAGTTTTGAACAATAAGGCTGCTTTTGTATTTACGGATGAAAAGGTGATCAGTTATTAGTTACTTGGGTAAAATTGCTTGCTGTACTAACAAAGCAACAACACGGTGACTTGAAATTTGAATGTAGTCACAGAAAATGAAGCTGTTACTGTTGTTAAGGCCTAAACAGTCATCAGTGAACTGGAAAATCTTCTTTTTGTTACAACATGATCGACTGAATCAGTCAGATTTTAAAACAAACAAACAGGATATAATGTCTGTCTTTGTTTAGTCTGTGAGAAAAAAAAGAGGCTTTTTAAAAATGACCATATGTACATTGAGGATGCTTATGATTAAAGCAGTTAATCAGCCACAACAAAGCATCACAGCAACATCTGAACAATTTAAAAAAAAAAAAAGAAATACAGCTCCATTAAGATGTCAAATAACTCTTCAAAGTCTGACAAATACAGACTAAAAGTGAATCCTGAACTTGTTGCACTGCTGTAATGCAATCTAAAGTGGTGCATGGCATCTGAGGACCACGCTGGGGAAAGCAGGGTGGAGAACAGCTAGACCATGATGTGAAAGTCCATATAAGGCTGCAGGCGAGGAAATTACCAGAAAGGAACTGATGTAAGTGCAGAAACCTTGAGTCACAACATGACTTCCTTGGGAAACTGAGGCACTGCCAAAAGGAGTACGGCAAAGGCAGAGCTTCTTAATAATTATTGTTTCTGTGAGACATCAAGGTTGTTACAGTTTACCAAAACATTAAATAAATAAAGTATGTTTGGAAAAAGTAGGTCACCAAAACAGTTAATGGAAAACTTTTTTTTTTTTTTTTCTGTAAGCCTCAACTTGTTCTGCCTGAGCCAGCTTGTTGTGGATGTGGCTCCGACTTTCACTGGGAGCGAGCTTTGGAGGTTCTGCTGAATCAGTGTATCTAACTTCCCTCTTTTATACAATTTGTCTGCTACATCTTCACATGGCACAGCGAGCTTTACAAAAGGAAGCAGACCACTGAGTGTTGCAATAACAGGTCTGTCTTTTAACCATTTCAACGTTGATACCACCATCCACCAGGTGCGATGATACTGGGAAGGGAGAACTTTGTATTCCGACGCGATAAAGCTTAATGCAGCTGCACAAAGCTTTGGCAGCACATCATAGGTTACTAGTCGATGAATATAAACCTTATTGTTCTACATATCCCACAATCCTTCTCTGTCATCATTCATTGCCCTGAATGCTGCTTCCTCTTGATCATCTATTCTGTCCACGACCAGTTTCCTCTTTTCTAATGTCGCTGCTGATCATGCGCAGGCGAAGGCCTCTACAACACCAGCTGCACTTTCCCTGCTGCATCCCCTCATTTGTGAAGCGATTATGATTAGCTTCTTTTGAGGGTCCCAGCTGTCACTGCAGTAGCTGCTTTACACGTAAGCTTCAACTTCTGGTGTTGTTGAGGTTAACCGTGTCCCAGTTGCACTCTGCAAAGATTTGGCTCTAAGTGACGAGCTAAAAATACATATCAAGAGCATAGTAAACACTTGCAGTGATGAAAAGTAAATAAAACTTTGCTGTATATGTATGATGACATATTGTATCAATCATGACTCTATTATGGAAAATGGCTTTATTCCAGAAAACGACTTAGAATTAGCACTTAAATTGCTTAACTGATAACTTTAACCTCTTATTACATAGAGGCTATGCTCTGTGCTATTCATAATGATGCACAAGACACTACATTAAAACACTGAACTCTTCTAGGAAGGCAGAGATTCGGATTCCTCCTTCCTCCTTTCAAATTTCAAGCAACATGATATGAATGAATATGTCCATTTACTGCTAATAACTAACAAATACCCCTTTGTTATTAACTGCCCCATTAGCAAAATGTTTACTACTCAACATTTACATATAAAAGTCATTTAAAAGTTTATTTCCGAATATGATTAGAAGCACTTTTTTCGGAGAGGAAAGCAGGCAGTGAGGTCTCTTTAAGAATATACTCTAAATGCCAGGATGCTATGGTTTTTTCCGGCTGACAGCTGGAAAAAATATTGAGGAAGTACGGGTACTAGCAAAAACACTACTGCAGGAAGAGAGCAGCTACAAGTCTTGGTACTATTTGTATTTCTCTTTGTACTTTGGAAGTGCATGAGTTCAGTTTTCATGATATAGAAAGTAAGAAGTGCACTTTATGCATCTGTTATTACACTACTGCCAAATGTTATATAAAAAAAAAAGGGTTGGGTACATTGTGAACTGAAAGCAGGTTCCCATGGCGGATCAGACACACAATCTGGAGCTGCTCCAGATTGAAAAAAACAGATTTAATTGAATGAATTTCACTGCACTATGACATGTAAACGGCCTTGTGTAGTATCACCTTCATCTTATGGGTCACCAATGAGTTTTTTGTAACGTTCCCTTTATTGTGTGTCCATGTGGGTATCGCAAGCTAAAAACCAACAGATTTTTAGTTTCTTTATTGTCTTAATTCAATAGACATTCTACCGAGTCAAAGCCCAACATTTCCTCTCAATCTTTCATGAGGGGGGGAAAAAGAAGTGATGGGTTAGAAACCCCTTTCACTTTTGTGATGGATGTGTTAGTGCTGGGCTTTGACTCATCACATTTCTGTTTGAATAAAAGAAAGAGTGAAGTGTGTGTGTGTGTGTGTGTGTGTGCGGCCCTCCTTGTCTTCTTTGTTCAGAGCTACAC
Organism: Euthynnus affinis; assembly: GCA_029490765.1. Lineage (NCBI taxonomy): Eukaryota > Metazoa > Chordata > Actinopteri > Scombriformes > Scombridae > Euthynnus > Euthynnus affinis. The sequence continues at coordinate 8,953,966 of CM055854.1, read as the reverse complement.
CAGCACCAGCCCAAATCTACTGAGCTCCTTCATCTGAAATCACAGAACAGTCTCATCTGTGGCAATAAGGCATAATAGCATTAAAAGCTCCCTCTTATGTCACCTCCACGTTTTAAGTTTTGCCTCCATTTGCTCCAGCTTTAGGCAGTGAGAGAGCACAGCTGGGCTGAATGACAGTTCAGATCCCTCCTTGTTGGACCTGACTGAAGAGGGAGGGAGGCCTTAGGAGGACTAGCTCGCTGTGCTACAGCAGGCCACACCGCGGCTTCCCCCCGATAAAAACCTCACCTAAAAATGTGATTTCTAGCTCTTCCGTGGTGTGGAGAGCTTTACAGTAACGTTACGCCGCCCTATAGTGAGCCTGAAGGCCTAAATGAAAGATCTGATTTAAGGCGCTAATTTTAATGAACAGCGAGGCGGGAGCGCGCACGCGCACACACCTAACGGAAAGTATCAGTAATCCTCGGCTGAGTTTTAAATCATATAAATGACTTTTAAATCCCGTAATTTAGATGTCTAAGAGATAGAATGTGATGAAATAACAGTCACTGTGAAGTTTAAGCGTCAAACTGTGAGTCATAATGAGGATACTACCGTTACAGGACTATTATTGTAGAGAGAGACCAAAAGAGAGATTTTTTTTTTAATGAGAATATGAAAGCAGTGTTCAGTCTTACCGTCTTCGGCATCTTTCCTTTCGTTTACGTCCGGTTCGGCTTTTATAAAAAAGAGTTAGTAAAACAGACGAGCAGTTAGCGAAACCAGAAGAAAACTTTTTCCCATCAGAACAAACGGCGCCGATCAAACGTGACTTTCAGCTTCAGCACGAGGAGTTGTTTCCAGCCTGACGCTCGTGGGAATATATTTTTCTTTGTTTCGCCTTTAAGTGAAATGGACTGAAAGCTTGATTTCCTGCTAACGGTACCCCTGACTGCAAAACCACACCCAGGCCGATGACAGGACAGCAGCCAGCCAGACTAAAAATGAGGGTTCAGGGTAGACTCCGCCTGCAGCAGCCGCATCATCATGGCTGCAGTCGCTAACTCTCAGCAGCGCTTCACCCTCGCAGACACAATAAACACCGCGGTGTAGATGTCTCATGCTCTAAATAATTGCTCTAACTCATAGATTAGAACAGTTCATAATTATACTGTTATATAAAAACCATTAAAACAGGCCAGGCGGGCTCCTGATTATAAAAAAAATACTGTATACTTCACAGAATGAAGTAATAGGAAGTATTTGTATTAAATCAATTGGCATCATTTCCGTTTGAACTTATCGTGTTTTGTTTCTTTGCCGTATGCATAGAATGGCCTATTGCACACACTCTGACATTGTATGTGGGACCCAGTGGACCAGTGTAGATCATGCATGCATCATTTAAAAAAAAGTTGTCATTTAGATACAGTCGTTGTCTTTGTGCACATGCTGTGCGCCACCAAGATGTATTCTGGTTGGCTCCATTTAGTTTATTCAGTACATTAGTTTCAGTGCATCTGACTTTGATCTGTGTGTTCTCTCTGTTTCAGACATAAAGGAAGTGAGTGCAATGAACTGTACATTCCTGGTGTTGAACCCTGAGGAAGAAGAAGATGATGCAGACACAGTGCAGAGATCCTGCAGAGACACTGAACCTGTTCCCAGATAAAAGAAAACACAGGTTTGAATCATATATGATAGTTGCTTCAGTATGTTACGTTCAAGTAATAACGGGAGGTTAGACACAATAATGCATGGAGGAAAAGGTCATTAACTCTGGGGTAACTTGATCACAATTTCACTTCTGTAAAGTTGGGTTTTTTTTTAAACGAAAGCAGCGTTTGTCAGCTATGAAAGAGGTCTGGTAAATGAATGCTTTAACATTCATAAGGCAGAAAGAGACAGCTGAAGGAGCTCCAAAGATGCCAAATCATCTGTGCACAAATTGCAAACAAAATGAAATTGTCACGGGGTAAAACCTTAAAATTATGACATTTTGAGTCCAGACAAACTACAACACTGCTAAATAGTTTTAGCAGAAATAATAATTTAGTTACATCACAGCAAAATCCTTTTTAGGAGATGTTACATCACTTGGTATAACTCTGTATATCATAAATGCAAGGGGCACAGTTATATATATAGTTACAGCACTATACTCTCCAAACTCCCAGCTGGGCTAAGATGTGGTGACCAGGTGCAGTAGTGGAAGAAGTACTCAGATCCTTTACTTCAGTAAAAGTGCCAATTCAGCAATGTAAAAATACTCCATTACAAGTAAAAGTCTTTCATGAAAAACCCCACTTAAGTAAAAGAACATAGGTATTAGCAGTAAAAATGTAGTTAAAGTATTGCAGTAAAAGTAGTGGTTTGGTTCCACAAAGTTCTGATACACAAATCTGTTTTCAGTTTTTGGACTTTTTCTTTAATCTTTGATTGTGGGTGAAATATTGGATTATTTGAATATTTATTGAAATGAAACCATGTGAGAAGTTTAAAGGGAAAAAAATCACTATTTGGTGGAGCTGTTAACGACTCATAGACACCTGAAATGTGACCCCAACTACACACTGCTCTTTGTAACACGTCAAAAGCCAAAAAAGTTTGAATCCACTGGTTTCATCTTTAACAATGTATTATATTTTAAAAGCTTGTTATATTATCTATTGTGTCAAATCCTCATTTGAAAAATAACTAAAACTGTAAAATAAATGTAGTGGAGTAAAAAGTACAAGTACCTCAAAACTACTTAAGTACAGTACTTGAGTAAATGTAGTTACTTTCCACCACTGTCAGAGCGGCAATGGAATATGTGAACACTCTTGCCATGTGGGAGAGTAAATGTTCTGGAAAGTCCACTGGCATCAGGACAGATAAGCCTCTTCAGAAGGTGACCCCAACCTCCCAGGATAACTTTGTGCTTACTGGAATTTACCTCACTGCATCAGAGTTTTGGCTGGAAAGCTACAACCTCGGCCCTCTGGATATTTGGTGTGCACCAGATAGAGCAGGGTGACTCATCACTGCTCAACACACCAAAACATGTCTTCACCCACAAAAGTGCATTCTTGATGCTCTGAAACTTCAGTCGTAGCATCTGTCTCTGCTCTGAATGGCACTTCCTGCTCAGAGTGAGAATGTGTGGTCAACAGTTTCCTGTCGTTTCTTTGCAACTTGAATCATTTCTGGTCATTGCAGTTACACACATTTCTCTCCAGTGGCCTCTAGATTATGTCTTAACCTCTGCTTCTCCTCTTATGTTTCTTTGAATGAGTTGACTGTAGTTTTGTGTGCCGTGTACGTTCAGTTTTTATATGAATTACATGAACTACAATATACCCCTCTCAGCTACCCGCTTCCCTAATTTACTGCAGTCATATTCTTCCCAAGATATTTCTGTTGCTCTTGTGTAACTTTGCAGATATTACAGTACAGAAAGTGACAATGTAAAAGCCATATGTAGCTTGCTACAGCAGGTTACTAGCCTTTTTTTTTTTTTTAAATTCTGCATCTCAACAGACAAGTGTTGCAACTAAATAACCCACAGGATGCTGCTATTTAAAATATGGTAGCTATATTTAGCCCCTCTATAATTCACTCAATGAATTCAAGTTCTTCAATATCTGAGTATGGCCTCCTAATAAATATATGTACAGCACGGAGACGCCACTGCATTTGTATGTTGACTCATCCTTACACTCCCAGGGCAGGGTGACCTCCCGCAATCGGAACTCCCTGAACGAGGCACTCACTGCAACCAAATCAAAGGCAAGATGGTGTGTCATTCCTCCGAATCAGGGTGTGTGCATTTTTAAAATTGTGTCAAATCACTCAGCTAGACACACAGTCTCCTCATTGTGTCTTTTATTTGTAATACACAGTAAGTGGTGTCGAAACTTACTGTTAAACTCAAGATTTGGCTCTGCAATTGATGTACCGCTTTAACTATTACTTAAGAAAATATTTGTGAGTTTAGGGACTGAGAGAGTTTTGATTGAACCACATTATCCAAATTTACAGCCCTGCAGTTATTCAGGAATTTAGTGTTAAGTCTCAAAGTCACTCCTCGTTCATATAGATAATGTTGATAATGAGTTTTGGTGATGGTGTCAACAGATGAGATCATGTACAATTCTCTCCTTGTGATGCTGTGCAGCTCAGTGTTACATGTCTGCAGATTCTCAGTAGCCTTTTTCATTATGGTCTGTATGTTGCATTAGTTAAATGGGCCATTTTAGTGATTGTAAAGTGAGCTTATTTAAAATAATGAAAAGTATTTTTACTAGCTTGTTTGTGTGCCTGTGTGCTATTACTCCATTCAGCCAGCAGATAGTGTGCATGTGCTGTGTAACCTGTTGCACAACTGCAGCTGTTGTACACACAGAGAGAGGTTGAAGGCATTATATGTCATTTCAGAGATACTGTATGAAAACATTTAGCCAATAAATCCACAAAAAGGGATCTATCCATGGCAGAAGAGCAAAACCTCCTATGTGAAAAATGCACTTTTTTTGAGAAAAGTTGTTTAAAAAATACCCAACGTATAATGCCCTGTTTTTGGACTTAATTACTACATTATGTGATATCGTTTACAGTATGTTTTATATGTTTATTACGGTATTGTTAACACATAATATAGTAATATAGTCCAAAAACAGTGTGTTATGGATTTGGTATCCTTAACAAATGGCATTCAGCAAGTTTTTTTTTCTCTAAATTCTAAATCTAAATTGTATTCTTTTGGGTTTTTCCTCTTTTCTAAGGTAACTTGTTCAGGTTGTATTCTTCAGAAAATTGGCTTGAATCCCAGGAACTGTTACATACTGCATATACACTGCCAGAGGAGGAGGTCTATACATATTGATATATGAACTTTCATAATCAACAAAGGGAAACATTTTGTGACTTAACTTCCCTTCAGACATCACGATTTCCGTAGTTGAACATCCCATGTTGTTTATGTAGAAGTTTGCCACAGAAAACTTTCCACACAGTTGTGTTTTTGTAATCTTGTCGAGTCTCTTTCCTGTCTCTTGAAAAAAAAAAAAGATAAACACAGTTTGAACAGAATTCTGCTTTATTTATGGAGAGAAACACATTTTGTCATTAAGACTTACATTTTGTTTGAGCCCACAGACCCAAATAGTCTATTTTTGTATATTTTGGTCTACAAAAACAATGTTTCCCAGTCAGTGTGGATTACAATACTGCAGATCATCACAACACAAAAAAACCTTTATTTTTCCCTTTTTACATTGCAGACACAACAGTCTACTCAAACAGGAGACCTTTACGACTTCAGAAATGTGACCACCACTCCATTTCTCAATATTAGAAAATGACAAAGTATGTGATTTAAAATGCGTGTTTTAACCTGAGTATTACACTGTATATATGTACAGTTACGTGTACCTCTTGTCATGGCACTCTGTACACCAACAACTCCATCTTTAAATCATATGGCAGCACAAACCGCAAGAAGTCAAGAGGTTCACAATCATTTGACCATAACCGTGTGTGTGCGTGTTATTGAACTAATCATCATAACAGGTACAGAGTGTGTACGCATCAAAAATCCCTTTGGTCTTGATCTTAGCCATTACCAACCAACTCTGAACTTAAGTTAATATTATATTGAAAATGTCAGTCTTCTTGTACATCTTGAAAATAGCACTTGTCTTATTTCCAAAGAACCAGCTGAAGGCTACAGACTGTTCATTTCAAACAACAAATTGGCCTCAGATACCAAAATTATTAGATCATAATGGGCGAATAATCCAACAGTAAAAGGAATAACAATTCAACACACATCTGCTTTGTCAACATACAGGGTTAGTCACTAAATCAACTCCCGTTCCAGTAAATTCCAACTTTAAAGATAATCTGTATCTTGAAAGAGCGTTAAACATCAAACACAAATCTGAGTAAAAACCGACACTGAATTTAGCAGTCAGTGAACTGAAAGTCCTGTCTGCTTGTTGTCCATCCCACCAGGTGATGATACTTTTGTAAAACATGTGGTGATATTGTATGATGCCAAAGATCAGCCAATAACAAACTGAAATTTCAGTATCATGTTTTTAACTGTAAGGTTAGACACAGATTTGCATTTTGTTAGTTGCTCTTAGTTTACAATGTGTGGAAAAGAAATCCCTTATCCTCTGAAATACAGAATTCACTGCATGACAAACCATCTGTTGGAAATTATGTTTGACAAAGCCACCCAAGAATAACTTTGGCATATTTTATTAGGCAAAAATATATTAAAAAATATTTGAAATTCCCATTAAAATAGCATAAAGCAGACATGTCAATTCGGAGGAAATAGATGCACTTAACCAAGGTGCACAGGTTACAACACAGAAATGATCTAAGTATTTGAACAACTGAAGTAACTGTTACGGTTACATTTACAGATCGCCTTCGATATATACACACACATGTGTGACTATGTACAGAAAGGACATGATGCTTACTGCTGTACACAGGGTATCTGTGCACTTGTAGGTAGCACGTTAATGTCCCTGTAAATTAACTACTGTACCCAGTAAGAATTAGTACATACCAATGGGCTACTCCCAGTGACACACAGTGTCACAAACATTATGGCATTGATTTTTTTCCCCTTTATTTAAATAAAACTATTTTCATATTATACATTTCATATTTTGTTACATTCAAGGTATAGATACAATTTGTATCAACAAGCAAAAGTCAATTCTAGACATTTGCGGCTTAGTTGTTTGCGGCACTTTCAAAGGGAGGGTGGGGACTATTAACCACCTTCTGGCCTCTAGTTTTACCTTTTGGCTAAGTAGTAAAATACTGCATTGATACACTGAAAGTCTTTTTATTATGATGGTGGGTTTTTTTTTTAATTTTTGGCTTGAGAGTAGTCTATGGCCCAGTGAAAACAGCGTCTTTCTGGAAGTAGTTAAAAGTGAAATATCTCCCATGGAGAAAGAAGAGTAAATGAAAAACAGTGACGAAATCAGCTACATTCCCATTCTCTTTTGTTCATGAATGGAAAATGTCCAAAAATGTCCAGATGGGGTTCGTGAAAGCAGAATCTGACCTTTTGGATCAGAGCAGCTACTGTACCATAAATTTCCACATTATGGTCACACATTAAATTGCCACTGGGCTTTAAATGTGAATCTGCTCTAATACTTGTTAAGCCCACACTGTTCATGAGTGCGTTTTATCTAATGACAGAGAGCAAGCCATGTGACACTGTGCCAGATATAGTGACACACAAGTTTGAGAATGGTTCAAGTTCAATCATGTATGCACGTCTTCATAAAACCACAAACTAACTAGATGAGTTTAGATGAGATGATTGTGAATTTCATTCAATCATCACGATACAATACAAAACACTATAATAAACCCTGACTGCTTTCATTATAGTTTATCTGTCTTGTGTGTTCTATAAAAGTACTACTCCCTTTCCCAATCTAGGAAAATAAACTCTGTGTTCATCAGGGCAATGGACTATTCCAGTGTTCAGGTTGAAGAAGGATCTCACTGTCACTAAGAGCCATATTAAAGGCAAAACACAAGTGATCTTGAATTTGTTTCTCAATCAGCAGAGTAATGTTTTTAGTTTAATTATTGACGGCCTACTTTTTTGCACTAATTCTTGAGATCTATGACAGTTCAATTACCTCAATGAAAAAAAGGATGGCACGCAAACTTTTAGCCAAATGCCAGAAACAACCTTGACAGCAGCCTTGCAATCTGATTGTTTCACATGAAGAAACATTTAGGCAGTTTGTTTCACCTTCTCATGAACAGACAGCCGGCCTAAAGTGGCCTTGTCTTTTTTCATGAAAAAACAAAGTCAGCAAAGCCCAAAATTCATTTGGGCATAACACATTCAAATGTTTTTTTTTTCTTTATGTCTGTTCATACACCATGGTTGTACCTAAACATTATAAAGAAATATAGATTTTTGAAGCACCACCAACGAGACAAAGTCAGGCTCACATAATTAGCCCTGTTAAAGAGTAATACCACTCAGTTTAAAAATTCTCATACAGTTTCTTTTAGACAATAATCATCAACACTTTCCTAAATCAAAGGGCAAACGCAAAGCCTGTGATGTCATCAAAACACAAGTCAACTTTGTGGACTTTTGTGTTTGTGAGCTCTTCCACACTGTGTTTTTAATTATTTGTTAAAATAATAAAACACCAAAAAAGAAGAAACTGTCCCCCTTTCTATTTTCTTTTACTTCACTCACAACAAGGTCTTGCAGGCGTGTGATACTATACTGTGAATTTCTCACTCATGCAATTCAATAGCAGGCGGAGTAGGCCTAGGAGTACCATACCTGAATCCTGAAATTAAGTGGCATTTCCCTTTAAATGCACTCAAAGCATGATCTCGCTATAGGGTTAGCTTTACATGGTATGACCTTTCAGCAGTTTTATGCTGCATGTCTCATGTAGCACTTAATCCTGAGGGTGGGAGTAGAGAAAAAGGATATTGATCATCGAGATCAAGGAAATCCATCCTGTTGTGAGCATCAATGTCTCACTCATGGGTATAATTTAAAGAGCCAATTAAACTCACTGACCCAACACTGCCAGCCAATCAGCATATCATGAAAATATGGGGAAATCAAATGGTCTCCAAGCAGTTTTTTTAACACCCTTTTTTTTTTTTTATCTTGGGTTACTTACTGTAGCACCCTTATGAACACCAACATCACTACATCTGACTAGAGGTGCATCACGTAAAGCCACCCTATGAGCCCACTCTTCCAAAAACTCAAGGTGCATAACGAGGATATACAGAAAAAGTACAAAGTTTTGCAATGCCATCTCCATGTTTCAACTATACATAACTAACTTTAAGGTACTACATGTTACATGTAGGAGTTTCACAAAATATATCACTACTAGATCAGAGTAGACTCTTTTGGCAGGAAAAAAGACTGAAAATTAGAAAACTGAAAGCATCCTGAGAGCAATGTGCTGCAAGGCACAGCCAAACCCTTCCATGATCCTGGGAGACGGGCTGCATGTATTGTACATCTGTATTTGAGCACTTCAGTCTCCCATAAAAAAAAGCCAAACAGTACAATATATCTCATCTTCAACATGCTTTCTGGCATTCACTTCATTTTTTTTTTTTTTTTTTTTTTTTTTTAAATTAAACCTCATACTCTACAAGATATCACAAAACTTGCTCGCAGGCCTGATTGTTACAGGCAGATTTTTATATTTTATCTGACAAATGCAACACCAGGTAAATATTCAGTCTGTTATAGAATTACTTGTGCAAACCATTAAACTGCGAAGGGTAAACACTGTTCTCATCTCCTCTGATAATACATTTCTACAACTTGGGCCTACGCAAGTCACATCACAGCCCAGTGAAATCAAAGTTTCACTACGTTCACATGCACATAAGAAACCAGGTGTCTGTCAGAGATCAGGTTATAGCATGAAATTTTATAGATGCACTGCAATCGTTTGATTTCATTGAAAAACAATTAAACAAGTTTAAATGCAGTTGGTCAGTCAGAAAGCATTTCGCCATATTTTAAGTGCATCTAATAAATGTTATTTAAGAAACTTATTAAGTGATATGACACTGCCCCATCAACATTTTTTGATTGTTACTGTGTGTAAATTAAACAAACTCCTACTGTGCATCTGTGTTAACAGATTAATTCCACAAACTAGCCCGATGGAAAACATTTTAGTGTATGATAGGGATATCAGTATGTTTGTTCCTAGATTGGTTTTATTTATACTACATGCAAAGAAGTCTGGGCACAAGAAACAATATTTCCTTTCATCGTGCTGTCCTGGGTCTCTAATCCTTAACCAGGTTTCTCTTAACGCCTTAAACTAAGTTTCTCATTTATGTGTCAGCAATCAGGTAATTGACAAAAGCTGGCAATCATCAGACTAACTTAAGTGCATGTAAAAGTAGTCTTTGAAACAAAATAAGCCTGCTCCTGAAAACAAACTGCTCACTGACAACTCAAAAGGAGTTTATTAGAGCTACTGAGTTTGAAACAAAGATACTAATATTTTCACATTGAAAAGAATCAGCACAACAAATTTGACTAATATAGAAATAGGAAAATCCAGGACGTAGTATCCAATAAAATCAGAAAGGTAACTATATAGTACACCATGGGAAATTATCCAAACACAGATGTTAAGTTTATACTATATTCCAATCGATCGTGTGAACCAAAATGTAAAGTTATGTAGAATACTGACACTATATAAATTCTTTTTTTGGCATTATTTAGCAGCTTATAAATGACTTTGAAATAATGGCTTTTGTGTGATTATATGTACATAGATATGTGCACATATATACACAAGTCAAATCTCCTTTTTGGCTTGCTTTGTGCACTGTCAAATTCTACCAAAATAGTAGCTTTGTTAAGTGAGGCTGAGAAAATATATCTCTTTAGATACTGAGATAGTGCTTTACATTTGAAAGTAGGAGGCTTCAACGACTAAAGACTTTCATTGAAACCGATCAGACGACGACTAAAGCGTGAGGTCATTCAGATATAAGGCCATTAAATGTCAGAGTTCATGCTGTGAGGTATGTACTTACCTCCCTCTTACTTATCTTTAAAATAAATGCACAAAAAAAGTCACAAGAATTATTTACAGCAGAGGCAGACCTAAGCAAGGTTATTTATAGTACCGCTGCATCAGAAAACACTTTCATAACACATTCACAGGACCTGAACAAGATCTTCATAAAAGCTACATGGTGCACAAATGTTGACATACTCGTATGTCAGATTTAATAAGGCAAATGTGGGAGTGTAACTATTTCCTATCTCGACTGTGTGGCTGACCCGTTTATTAATCCACTTAATTCACACTGACTCACGAAAGGTTAAGGTTCAATAATACACTAGCTAGCTACATTAGTTCAGATTAGATTAGTCTTTAAGTTACGTTCAAATTATGATGGTTAATCAGCTGACCATCATGACTTTTAGATCATGTATAACCAATTAAATCAGCAGAAATAGTCTGCATTGATCTGCGGGACATTTAACTATTTCATATATTGTTGAAAACTTAAATGATGCTAAACAGTTCAGTTAATCATGGATATGGTGCAAAGCTGTTATGCAGCTCCTGCTCAGGTATTATGAATGTGTTGTATGTAGGCTGTTACCTTATATCATGTGCGCCACACTTCATATAAAAATGCAGCCTTCAATATGTGAAACATCTTACAATTCTACTTAAGCTGATCGGACAAACTTCCTCTATGCTGATTACTTCTATGTCATCTTTGTGATGTAAAACCTGACAGCCAGATTTTGCATCAGAGACATTTAAAAAATGATTAACTCCTGAGAGCAGGTGTTGCACATGCAGCAACGTTTAACAAGTGCCTATCTTTGCAATCAAAACGCTTATTTCTATTATCTCTTCCGATTTTGAATGTTTAATAACCCCCTCAATGGCATGACCTCAGTTTTGTAACGATGACAGCGGCGAGTTGTTGGGGGTCTGTCAAATGAGGGTTCTTCTCCATTACTGAATGGACTACGTAAGCAGGAAAGATGTTACAAAGGTTCCGATATGTTTGATACTGGTGGTCCGGGATGACGTACCGCTCTTGGTGTTCAGCTGCAGATGGGGTCTCCCATGGCGAGTTCCAAATTTGTTCCATTTTGTCTGGCATGCTGCGTACCATCACCCTCTCGCAACACGGCATCAAGCTGTTACTCAGAGGATATGAGTGATATCCGTAGGACTCATTACCACAAGGCAGAGGGTCCCAGCTTGCGTGCTGCTCGCGGCACAGTGGAGGTCGCCTCTGTCTCATCGGGTTGCTATCATATAGCCTTGAATCCGATATGCTGTCCATACGAGTCATGCCGAGAGAGCGAGTGGGCTGCGAGGACAGAGGTGGGAGGACGTTCTGAGTGAGGGGATAGTCTCCAGGGCAACTGGACCTGGCCCCCACTGCAGCATGTTGGATATGTGGCGCTAGATGAGCTCCAGACTGCTTACGGGGGCCCTGCTTAGGCTCCTCTGGTCCATAACTCTGTACCCTAGTCAGCGCTTCGTGACGAAACCCGTGGGAGAAAGCTTGCATCCTAGCCTGCGCGGGAGACTGCTGCTGCCCCTTCATGCTCTCCTCTAAGCTACTGTCTACAGAGCTTGGGTACAGGTCCCCGTAAGAGGAGAATGAGTCGCTGTTTGAATGGCTGAGGCAGGATTCAGGGCAGTGGCTGGGATTTCTCTGATACACACCATGCTCGTGCTCCATGCTACAGAAACTGTCGACGTTATGCATGCTGCTCATGCTCATGTTTGAAAAATCACTGTGCAGTGAATAATAGCCATGGTCGCTAACTGAGTCATACTTTGGGAACTGTTCACTGTATGTAACAGAGGCGCCATGACTATTAGTCACCAAAATAGGTGGGTACTGTACACTAGACATGTGCTCCAGAGAACTGTGTGAGAACTGCAAAGAACCTGGCACTGGGCTGCTGGCTGATCGGGTGTTCAAGGCCCCAGCTGCGTGGCTCTTGGCGGGCTGCATGGTGGGCACACTGAGAGCAGACACAAGGGAAGGCACTGAATTTGTCTCAGACTTCCTAACAACGGACAGTGCTTCTGGAGGTTCACAGGCCACTGAACGAATACTGGGGTCAGACTGACGTTTGGGTGCCACGCGTTTGGCCTCTGAGTTGATGTCCCCTTTTACAGTCGCTGGACCAGTACCGCATTTTGCTAAAGCCCCCTCACTCATTGTCTTCACTGCAGACAATTTGGCAAAGGCCCGCAGTTCATCAGCCACTGACCGCTGCGGCTGGTTGACGCGCTCTGGATGGTAATACTTGCACTTGTGTCCATATGTGCACTTTTTCCCTTTTTGAAAGAAAGAGTAGATCAAGGTATTTAAAAACACTGAAATTACACTGACAAACGTACAAAATACTCATATATTGCTTCAAACAGACATTTAGGAAACTCACCATAGGGGCAAGGTTGTTTTTTGTGCTCTGGAACAACAGGACGCTTGCGAAGGAAATTTTCTAAGCTTGGACCGTGTCTTCCCAGTGGATCATCAGGCGGCATAAATCTGCAAGTCATGTGAAGTTTTTACATTACAAATGTCAACTTGTTGATCTGAACACACAAAAGAGATGTCACAGATTAAAAGTTGTTGTTTTTTTTTTTTTTTTTTTTCAATAAATCACCATTTATACCACTACGAACTTTGATATAAAAAGAAAAATTGAAAACTGTAGTATGTGAGATAATGAGTCCATTTTTACATCCTTTGGCTGCCATAACAACACATCATAGTTGCTTACTTATCATTGACAAATGAGTACATGAGGAGACGCTCCTCTATGAACTTCTTCCACTCTGGCTTCTCGTTTTGCAAGTCTCTGTAGTTGTCATTTGACACAATAATTCCATCAGAATCATAAGCCAGCTTCACTATGAAGCGATCATCATAGCACACCACTCTCCTGCCTTGAACCCTCCGAGACGGGGTGAAAACCAGGATCTTCTCTTTTTCCAGCTTGCGTAGTATTTCTTGATCTGAAAGAGGAATTTCAAGTGAGTTTTAATGTCGATTAGCATGTCATTAACAGCTTCTAAGTCAGTTTAAATTCACATAGTTAGAATAGAGTAGAACTGTATTAAAACTCCTCTCTCATGTGGGTTCTACACAGAAAAGTTTTCAAACCACAGAACAAGAATATAACTGCCTATCAGATAGTCCCAGTGTGGTGAGGTTATAAGTGATATGAATGCAGAGCAACTGCCTAAAAAATAGCTTTAGTACCTGTAATGAGGGCGTCTGGCCTTGACTGCTCCTTCCTCCAGGCTGGGACAAACACAGTGATGTCTTTATGTCCTTTCTCTAGGAACCATTCAACAGCAAGTTGGATACCACGGCAAGAGAACACCTCTTTGTTTCCATGGCTAGAAAACAAAACAACACGATATAAGGTTTGTTTAAACCTAATGAAAAGAAGATCCATTAGAGGGAAATGTTTCAGAACGGTGCTTCCTGTGTGAAGCGCAGACTGACATTTACTTGTGTATTTTTGTTAGCATCTTACCTCATTGCCACGTTTGAGCCATCAATGACGATAGGCCTGAGGTTATCATAGGTATCCACAGATTCCTCTTCCACTGACACCTCCGGACTAACTGTCTCTTTAACGCAGGGGGAGCGTGATACCGTTGTGGCCGTACTGCTGCAAGGTTGAATTTCAGGCTCTACTTTGTTTCCAAGCCTTACTAACTCAGCGAGCACGTCGTTAATAAGAGCAGCAGCCCCCAACTTGTTGAGCACCGTCTCCACCTGCTCTCCCGAGTAGCCCAGCTTCAAAGCAAATTCCATTTTCGACTGGTACTCCCTGTCACTGGCATGCTTGATCCCCGCTCCTGCGCTGGTGTCATCCTCGCGAAAATCTTGCACGGTGCTACTCTGGGAAAAACTGGGCCGGTCCAGGCATGGAGAGCGACAGAGCTGGCGGTGGGGTTTCGTAGCAGCCAAGGGCTCCCTCCTCTTACAGCTACTGTTGTTGTTCACCTGAACCTTCAGGTGTTGCTGCTCCTCAGATTCGCTTTCCGAGCTGCTTCCATCCTCAGACTCGTCAGTGGCGTGCTGGGCCTCGCTTGAGTCAATGTTCTCCTCCCTGCATGGGCGTTTTTCCATTTTGAGCTTCTCCACCATGGACCATGCTGTCATCACGTTCGCCTCGACACCTCGGATTTCCACCCCATGCTTCCTCACCTCCACCGCGACCAGGGAATCTTATTCATTGCTGGACTTTAGCACTACAGGCGCTTTGTGTAGGGCCAAAGTAATACGGTCTCCCCTATGTGAACTATTTAGTCCTGAAAGAGAGAAAACACAAATGGAGAGTATTGGTTAAAGGACCAGTGTGTTGGATTTAGTGGCATCTAGTGGTGAGGTTGCAAACTGCAGCCAACTGAATATCCCTCCCCTTTCAAGCATGTAGGAGAGCCCACGGTGGCCACGAAACATATAAAGGTCTCATTCTAAGGTAATGAAACACAATCATGCTTATTTTCAGGTGATTTTACACTAATTAAAACATACTTATGAATATTATATTCCATCTCTGCCAATAGATGCCCCTAAATCCTACACACTGGTCCTTTAAGATGTGTTTAACTGATGAAATGCAACAAAATAAACTTTGTTTGTTTTTAAAAGTTGACATAATTATCCATGTTGTTTCCCATACGCAGGCTTGTCTTTTTGAAAAAGATTTATATCTATTCAGTTATTTCTTTCAAACGTCTCCTTAGAAAAGCAGTTGTGCAGCAAGATAGTCTACTAGAATGAAACGTGCTTGTGAATTCAGTGCTCTTTTTCAGCTCTCTCACCTTCCCACCCACTACCCCATTTGTGGTAGACCAATTCACAACCTGTGGTAAACACTGCTATCTGGAGCAAGTCACACATTCTATGAAAAACAAACAATATGTTAGTCACATACCCAAATACAGAAGTTACAGGGGGAAAAAAAAGAAAAAAAGAAAAGAAATCAGCCTCTAGCATCAGGAAGCAGCACAGGAAAAAGGGCTGGTTTGAATACAGGAAAATGCATGTTCTCTCTTTGTATGACTGCATTTTGGCGTTTGTGGTTAACTCAGAAGCACATAGGCGTGATCGTTTAATCCGCCATTGGTCAAAAGGTTTTGAGTCAGGCAGAGTAAGCGGCGACATGCTGCTGATTTTGTATGAAATATGGTTGTCTGCTAAGACTACAAGCTATAATTTTAATCCAACTTTCAAACTCTGTTAAAAGTGAAATATTACAGGTCACACAAACTCACTGATTCTTACAATTTTGCAACTAGTGATGTACTTAAAGCTGTGATCTGCAACTGCCAGCATGTGCAAACTTTTACAAGCATTTACAGCAGTGTCGCATTAGTGAACTTCTTTGCCCGAGTTGTTGCAAACCAGTTGACAGAAATGTGAATATTTACATATGTTAGGTGTCAACAGCAGCTACTATTCTCAGTAAGCCATCAGAGAACATGCAATGATGACAGTTTCTGACATTTCACTTCCTTCATATAGGTGGAGGTATTTTTCATATCATTGCATGTCACTAACAAAAACATATTTTATAACACAGAGTTAGGAATATTATAAACACATAATTTTATTCATTAAAATAGACAAATACATACATGCATAAAAAGTGGCACTGCTCCCCTGTATGTAAGTGCCATATGTAAAAATAAATTATAGGTACAAACAATAGACAAAAAGAGTCTCCACCTGACTCTGTTGTCTCTCCAGCTTATTGGTTTTAAAATGAAAGCCAGTCTTCCTGCACAAAATGTGTTAATGTACTGCAGAACAGCTCTTGCTTCTGCAATCACAAAAGCCTTACTGGTCTCACAAGCAGCATTCAAGCCAGACACGCATGAGGTGAGTGCACGAGTTCACATAACCTGAGACAGAGTGTGGGCTGAACAGTGTATCCCTGCACCTCCGGCCCTCTGACAGACTGAATTGAACAGAATTCCTTAGTGAACAAAGCTGTTTTATGACAAAGCAGTGCAGGATTTCAGCCTGCAGTATAATCCACGCAGCGCTGTTGTGCACTTTTTTTTTTTTTTTGACACACATTGATATTGGTAATCAGAAAATTCTTAACAAGTACGTTAACAAACAGACAGACTAGACTACTCTTTCCCCCAGTCTTGCAGAGAGCAGAATACAGCCAGCTTCGAGCTTCAAGAGGCGCAGCCCATGATGTGTGTTGCCTAGCAACCCAGCCTTGTCATCAGCTAACTCCTTTTTACCAGTCACGACTAACACAAACACAGCTCATCATCTCTCTTCAGGCAGCCAGTAAATGCAGAACACTTACAGCTACACTACAACTCTACACTAAAACTCTTGAGGCAGCACATTTTACAATAAAATATTACATTACTTAGACCTCTATCAGTGCTGACCATTGAAAAATAACAACTCAATCTGGATTTTTATATGAGTGCACATTAAAATCAAATTTCAACACATGCTGACCCATGTATTTATCTGAGATTTCTACTTTCAATGTTGGTTAATGTAAGGAAGTAGTAAACACCCTCCACAGGTAATACACAGGACTGACATTCATAGAGGACACTGAAGGTTGTTATTTTGAGAGTCAATCTATGGCTACAAATGCATACCTTTCAATGTCAATTATTTGTTATCAGTGGTGCGCACTGTCTCACAACTGGTCACAAGTGGTGTGACAAGGATGGACAACAAACTAAGGTTGTAACATGTAAAAAAAAAAAAAAAAAAAAAAAAAAAAAAAAAGAGTGATGCTGAGGCACAGTTGTGGAACTTTTAGGATTAGCAACAGACGCGCTACATAAGCTCGGCCCACTGCCTTTTCAGACATTTTATGACAACACTGATATATGTTAAAGGGAGCAGAGCTCTTCCACTGCTTTTCCCTCCACCTCCAGATTCACAGGCTTAGACTCAGCAAGGCCTCCAGACTATCTGTGCACATGCACAGGCTCGTGTACTTCTGTTTCATAGCAACAAGTGAAGCAGGTCCCTGAAGCCGTCTTTTACATTGCTGACCCTACATATAGTGTCCAGTATGGAGCTGCTGATTGGCTAGTTAGATGTCTTGAAATAAAGACCGACAGTTTAAAGCTGAGAGTTTAAAGCTAGCCAGCAGCAGTCCAAAAATGATAAAGATTGTAATTTACATACTCTGCATTGCATTGTTTAACTTTACACATAAGAAAGTCATTTCAATCAGGTGCAAGGTTGATCATCATCGGACTGTTCCTTATGCTCCTCTCCCCACCATCAGTTTAACCACAGTTTTCAGTACTATGCATAAGGACAGATTTGACTTCCACTTTTAAGAAGCTCCATCACTTCAAAATGAGAAAACTGAGATGCTCTTGATCTTTGGCTATTGCAACACCAGGGAGAGATACTTTTTTTTTTTCTATCTTACCGAGAAATTACTTATCTTCTATGCTGAAAAGTGCCAACACACACAAAAACCACTATGAGTTTACATTTTTTAAAACCATGAATACGCTTCAAAAATAACCAAGCGAGAATTACAGTAAACTGTGACTCAGGGCATGAAACCAGAAAAACCAATATCTGATCTTATTTCTATTGCTCAGATGATTGTACTATGCCCCAGTCTCACTTTAGCCTCATTAGCCCAGTGACATCTATACTGCTACACTGGAAACACTGCATGAAGGCTGATAATTATTATCCATCACTCATCAAAATGTACCACAGAGCCTTCACACTTCACCATGAAGGACAGATGTCACATTGATTAATAGTTCACTTTATAAATCACATTATCTTTTAATGATTAACGCTCAGCTGCTCATGCCGTTGAACAGAAACTGATGGTGTATACAGTTAGTGTGTTCATTATCTGGGATTTTTACATTAGAGGACTGTCATGTTCACTTGCTATGGAAACATACTCTAATACACATTCGTAAAGTCAAGCAGGAAGGAAGGTATCATTTGCAAGACCTATCAGTTATTAAAATGGAAAATTAAACTTAAAATAGTACTGAGGGAAACATGGGCGATTACTTTTTCCATCTCTTAGTGCTTAGATTCACAAACAGGCTAATCAACGCTTCGCCGCAAATACAGGTAATGAAGCTGGATCAATTCTAATTATGTTTATGAATTAAAATAAATCCATGAGGATACAAACATGAATACAGCCTGAAAACAACCATGCCCCCAAAATCACTGCCAATCTTATTAACTGTTTAACAGGTAAAAGTCTATTATATGTCATAAACATTACATTAAGTTTTGACCAACCTTACTCTATTGATGTATGCTTGTACTTAAGCAGGTTTAAGTTTTTCCTTCTAATTCATTAGTTTAGTTATTTTAATGTAGAATGACACCTGTCACAGATTTATCCAATTAATTATGTGTCTAAACATGTTGAGAACTAGATCTGTTTCATGAATTAAATATGGTTTTGGCAAGGTAATGGTAACAGTAGAAGGAAAAGAAAGAAAAGTGAGGATTGAACTGTATTCTGCTAGTTTTACCTTCACTTAACAGCACACCACATGCATATACAACTAGATTCAAACCGCACTGATCCCAATGACAGTGACCATTCAGAAAACCATCTTAAAGTGTTATATGAGTTAACTCAGCTGAGTGACTGTGCTGTTGCATCCATCAGCTAACTAGTGGACACGTCAATACAAAACAAAAAAAAAACCCTGAAGTGCTGGGAATTATTAGCAACAGCATCATGAGTTGAGAGGGATGAAATGGAGGAAGGTTAAACAAGTATGACAGTACACGAAATCTCATACTTACTGTACACTTTTTCTAGTTGCGTTGTATTGTTACTACAGCACACGACGTCAGATTTGTGGCTGAATTTGATCAGAGATAACTGGTTTGACACCCTTAGGCCCCGAGTTACGGTTAACGTTAGCACACTGACGTTACTTAGCCAGCCGGAGAGACAACATTTAAGCTAAATAAACTAACCGGCTTCTACTTCGGTTTCTCTTGTTGCTTAATGTCTAGAGAGCTTTCAGATAATTCTTACTGTGCGCTAACTATCAAGCTTGTCAGGCAACCCTGGTCTCTGTTTAGTTAACAGTAGCAAGCTCGGTAGTTAGCGGCAATAATAGCTGGCAAACTCATTAGCTACAGAGGCTAACTTAAACGCCAGGTTGCTAACGTTGGTGCTAACGTTTGCCGGAATACTAAAGTAACTTGAGATAAAAGTTGACGATGATTTAATATTTCGCACGGAGGTGAAACCACAGCAGCACAACAGGATTATCTACATACACTGCCCGTAAATCACTGCCATCTTTGACTTCCACACGGTGCTCATCTCACCTTGTTGCTGTCATCCTCCTCGTCTGTTACAGTTATGTTTTGCTGCCATTGGCGCTGTCGCAGTTTGGTCGGGGTTGCCAGATAACGCGAGCGAAACAAGTAACCCAAGCTATGAAAACACACCGGGGGGTTGAGAGCACCGTTACAAACTGGATTGCGGTTCCTCGCTGCTTAATCAGGCGTTTCATAGACGCAGGGCTTTTGTGCGGCTTTCTTGGCGGCTCGTAAGGACAGTTTGAGAACTGTCATCAAAGGACGGGTTTATATTTTTTCAAGTGTGGCATAAAACAACAGTCAGATGTCCAAATGAACACTGAAACAGGTTTTTCTTGACATAATCATCCGTTAAATGTAAGTGATGGGGGCCAAAATCCATAAGCCTCCTTCTTGTGGAAGAATGTAACTAAAGATCCCCTCCAGACATGTATTAAGACATATAAACAGACTCTGCTTAGAACAATAATGTATCTCTGATATGTTTATATTAAAAAAGTATAATTATCTAGCTAAAATCCTTGAAATTACATCTACTCCTTCTTCATTAAAAATTTCAGAGTCTATGAATAAAATATCTGTTATCTGTATATTAACTGTTGGACACAAGATGTCTCCTGCTTCACTGTAAAGTTCATTCTCAGTGTTTGTGCACTGGTGGCTCCAAGTTTCCACATCAAACTTGTGTAAATTGAATATTGGACCAGGATTGGCTCCAAACTAGTTGTGATGTCACAAATCATGCTCAGAGGCCCACCTCTAAAAAAATCTGATTTTCTGTGAGCTCA
This sequence comes from Euthynnus affinis, assembly GCA_029490765.1. NCBI lineage: Eukaryota > Metazoa > Chordata > Actinopteri > Scombriformes > Scombridae > Euthynnus > Euthynnus affinis. The sequence continues at coordinate 8,933,285 of CM055854.1, read as the reverse complement.
AACTTTCCATCATTCTGTACAGTGAAGCTCAAACATCCAACTGAAGGGACAAGAGGAAAACATTTCTGAGTGGAGGGAGACTTTAAAAGTGTGGAAGATGAAAGCCTCGTGTAAGCTACTTTTGATGCATTTTTACACAAAATGACTGTGCATTTTGTCCCCCATCACGTAAAAAGCACATCTGAGGGGGATCTTTTAACAGCCAGTGTGAACAGGAGCATTGATGGCGGAGGAAAACCTCTTTCAGTGTTCATATGGAAACCTGACTGTTGTTTTAAGACAGACTTGACAAACTGTGAACCCATGCTGCCCTCTGAAAATAAGGGACAGTTCCTGAACAATGAGCCTTGTATTCAGACTTGTCATAGATTCCAATTAAGAGTACTTCTGATAGAAATAACTTTATTATGAACTCCAACTGGGACATCAATTCTAATAAAATGTGTTATTCTCTGGACTCTGGACACACTATTACAATTCTAAATTTTGTTTGACACAATGCTTCTGAACTTAAAATCTAGTTTTAACACTAAATAAAATGGATAAATCCTCTATAGTTATATGAGCCCACTCTGTTCTGAATAATACAGACTTGCTTAAATAATGCACCAAACTCCAAAGAGTCATTCCCTTTCAATTTTTTGGAAGAGATGGTAGACCCCTCCATGAACATGGAAATACAATATAGCAGAACATAGTACGGGTTATATATTTAGAAAAAGATGTGCATATAGTGAAATTCGTACAAGTGTTAGTGATTTCTAAACTGTGTACTGTTTCTGTCAGCACAGCTGCTTTGTGTCAACAGTCCTGGATTTGAATCAGACTGGGGGCTTTCATGTACAAACATTTTATCCAAGTGTTAAGGTGAACTTGAATTTCTAAACTACTTACAGTTGTCAGTGTAAATGTGTTTATATATATATATATATATATTTATATGTGAGCATGTGTGTGTTTGTGTCTGCCAGAGCTTCCCTGCCTTTGGCCCAACAGATGTTGGAATAAATTTCAGATGGAAGAGAAAGCAAAAATGAAAATGGAAAGGCGTGATGTCTTGTCGTGTTTATTTTAGTGTGAGGCAGTGTTCCACTTTGACAAAACCATAACGGATTTTCCCGAGGAATCCCCTGATGTAACAGAAGTGACGTTTGAGACAATTAAAAAAAAAAAATCCCAAAGAAACCCCAAACAAAAAAAAATATTGCCAATTTGTAATAACCATTTTGAATACAGTGTTACAGTGTACAAATAGCTGAGAATATAAATACAAATTCTTTGACATGTGTTCAATATTACACTATAAAAAACTACATCATCTGACCAATAAAACATTAAATTCACGAGAAAATAATACAAGGTGATACAAGGTGAAAATACCAGTTTATCTTTTGACACATTTCAGTTCCAAACAAGATCAAACTACTTTTCAAATACTTTTTTTTCCCACAAGCTTACAGTTATGCAATAATGGAGTGCATCATTTCAGTAAGAAGTTTGCACTGCACAGGCGGTCAAGCTGTTGGAAAAACAACCATTTTTCCCCACAGTAAGGCCAAATTGGTTCATCAGGTCAGAAGCAAACACAGTAAGTTACAGATTATTAGATGCTACTAGCTTTTTTTCTGCATTTCTACTATTTTATTGATATTTTACTGCTGTTTATTCTTTTTTTTTTGTAAAGCACTTTCATAGACAGTGTAACAGCGTGTGAAACGTGCTATACAAATGAAGTAGCTTTGCAAGGCTTTCTACAGTATGGAAATGAAATGGCAGCTTAAGTTAAAACGCAAGAACTATCAGTCCATCTGTACATCTTCTATACCTGCTGCTGCTGCTATTTTGAGGTGAAGCCAAAAACAGTAACACAGCCTGATGTATTTCAAATATACCCCATAACAAAAGGAGACACTTGTTATATTGTGAATTGAGATGTTTAAATAGTCAACAATTTCACATTTTTTGTTTATTTTATCAAAAACTACAAACTCCTCTTTTTACCCCCTGAACTCAATTTAGCCTGAAATGAGGTAAACCAAGAAAATGGCTAGAGACACTAAATTTAATTATCATGACAGGCCAACTAAAGCCTTAGTGGAGCAAAGAGAGATTGTTTAAAAAAAAAAAAAAAAAAAAAAAAAAAAAGCAGTAAACACGAATATAACTCACTTAAAGCAAAAGCACACATGTTTTAGAGGCAACTGGCAATGTGGGCAAGAGTCGGCTAGCCTTGTTTAGCTCTGCTAATGGAAACCAGGTAGATGAACCGTAGCATTACTAATGAAACCTGGCTATAGAGGCTACATATGAGTATAAACATTTGAGTAAAATTCAATAGCTTAAATGAGATGAGTCTGTGAGCATTTTTCAATGCAAATAAAACATTCATTACTCGCTTAAATACTTGCAATGGACTTACATGTATGCGACGTGTGTGTGTGTGTGTGTGTGTGTGTGTGTGTGTGTGTGTGTGTGTGTGTGTGTGTGTGTGAAGCAAGCAGCTGTTAGACTGTGCAAATGCAGAAAATCCCTTTCGACTTCCCAATAAGACAGCATTGTACTTGACTCAGCATGATGGCAAAAACTTCACTCCATTTCGGTATCATTTCAATTCATGTACTGTCTATCACAATGTACGACAACTTTTCAAAAAGGAATCACTTGTTCAAGTAAAAATTAAGCAACAATTCGATGTAACATTTTAAAAAAAAAAAACACTTGTGGGCACGTGTAAATGCCGACAGTATGATTGAGAGCCTTTTCAATCGAAGGCTGTCTCGGGTTTGTTGCAGGCCACAGGGCACATCACATCCCTGGGCGTTTCGTCTTTAGGCACACCTGCGTTCAGAGGACTTCCAGTATGAGATCTTCCCTCCCTATCAGCCACTTGTCTGCTTTTACCACACTGATTATAGGATTGCAAATCAGTGGCAGCTTTACAAAACATCTCCTCGCCGGCATCATTTGATACCTCCCCCATCATTTCAGAATAAACAAAGGTGCTATGAGGTAAACAAGAGTCTGATTGCAAAGAAAGGTGACATTGTCTATTGTAAAGCTCTGCGTTCTGTGAAATTAAATCACAGGACACCCTGTCCAACGCATTAGAGCAAAGACGCTGTGATTTACTGCTGGGAAAATCACCGCTGGATGAATTTGAAAATATTTTGTGTTTTACTTGCGTTTGACTGAGACTCTGGACTTTTTCAGTGATTTCCCCATCTGTCAAAGGAAGGCTTAGAGCCATTTCTGACCTTTTTTGCCATGATAAGGCCATGATGCTGCTACTGTCTCTAACGTCGGATGCAGACATGAGTACATTCTTTTTGTAATATGGTGGGGAATCTCTTTCAGAGTCCTTCTCAGTTTGAGGACAAGAAACGATAGCAGCTCTGTTCTCTCTGTATGCATCAGGCATCTTCAATTCAAGGCTTTCTGTGTCCAGAGACCTACTTCGCCTGTCTAGAGACAATGGATTAGGCATGGACTGGCTGACTCTTGTAAGGCCTAGGTGCCGTGGGAGACTAGCGATTGCCCATGTGTTACTGATCAGGTTCTGTTCGTACAGGTCTAGCATTTGATAGTCACATTCAGCAAACGCGTCTTTTTGTAGGTAGCTTTCTTCGAATTCCTGATAGGGCGACGAGATGTCCTCCTCCAGTTCCATGTGAATCTGTTCATCGTATTCGCCCTCGTTATGCATATCCACTACGTCGAACGTGACTATGGTAGGTAAGGCCTGCATGTTTGGGGTGAAAGCAGAGTTCGTCTCTAAGCCGTCCACACTGTTGTGCAAGTTACTCAGCATCTGGGAGTGTTTTGTGTAGTCCACAAGTGCTTGTGAGAAACACACGGCTTGCCCATCATCCAAATCATTGTTACAATCTGGAGACTGAGAATTGATGTTTCGGTACGGCAGAGCCACAGGTTTGTTTTCCTCGAGATGCTGCTCTTTGGGTTCACAGAACGTTTCAAAATCTGGGTTGGACGTGCTTCCGAATGATATGCTGCTGCGCCTTTTCTCACAGTCAGCGTTTATGGATTTTGTTATTTTTTCAGAGGAAGCGAGCATATCTCCCTTTTCATCAAATACATCTGGTTCAATATTATTCTTGTTGACTGACGCTTGTGGTTTTGAATTCAAATTACAGTTTTTCTTCAAGCCCATTTCCTGCAGACCCACTGTGTTTTGTGCCAACTCTGAGGATTTACCGCACGTGCTCGGCATCTCTAGAAAGTCGTTAACTTGATACAGTTCGCCGCTTATTTGTAATCGATTGATCTCTGGAGCAAAGGCAGAATCTGTCACATCTTCCGGCTCGCTTACGTACTCGCTCTGTTTGGAAGCGGGCAGCTTTGATTTGTTTTCGTAATGTGGACTGATAAGACTCTCATCGGGAGCGAAAAGTTCATAGAGGGCATCACCGCTGTAACTGTCCCTGGGTAATCTGTCGGTCCTTAGTCTGTCTGTTTTTTCTTGTCCTTCATCTGGACCCGGGGTAGTTGAATCATAGTAGCCCTCATCGCTATTTGGAACCGACTCTTGATGCTCACTCTGAGGAGTCAACACGTCAGCAATTGAAGTGTCCATGCCACTGGCTTGTTGCACACTGTTACTGTTCAGTAAGTCCATATTGTGAGAACTTGTTAGGTCAGTAGTCATATCTGTGTGATCTTGGTTGCAAGTGCAGCAAATTTCCTCTGACGTATTATTGCCCCAGAATTCCTGAAGGCACTCCTCATCCAAATCTTCGGGCGAGGCCATTTCTTCGCCGCCGCCTTGATAAGTGAGATAGCAAGAGGCCCTCTTTCCTCCATTCCTACTCCTTTCTCCGGAAACCGTGCTCTCTGTGATGCTGTCATCTTCTTGATCTGCAATTATGTCCCCGCAGCCCGTGAGTGAATCAAAGCTCTTTAATGATGCAACTTCTTCGAAAATCAGGTTGAGCTGATCGGATGAGCCGGCGGGAGCTTCAGACTTCAGCACAGGCTCAGGCATCATCTCCAGTTTCAGACAGGGCTCGCTGTGTCCTCTGGAACTCTCCTTGTATTCACTGGAAACGACGGCCATCAGATTCATTTCCTCCATTTGATCATCGCGCATCTGACCGTCAAGCTCAGATTTCGGGCTCTCTTGCTCTACGCTCTTCTCTGAAGCCACCGCATCAATACATTCAGGACCGATCGAAATGTCACATATAACATTTTCGAAGTCAGGCACGTCAGGTTCAGATCCCAGGCACTCTGTGACAAACTGGTCGGCGTTATCCTGGACAACAGGCACCTCTTTCTTGCTGTGAGAAGAAGACATTGCAATCATTTCAGTTTTGTCCGATCCAGCATTTCTGTGGTTTCTGTGATGCTTAAAACTGTTGAAAAGACTCCTCAAACCCCTTTTCTGCCGGGTGAGGGTCAGTGATTTCTGTTCAGCAGCAGGGTGACTACATTCATTGTGACAGCTACTGTGGAGCTCTCCAGCCGAGTCTCTCTGGCTGTGGTACTCGAAATCTCCAGCTGAGGTGTAGCCACTTTTCTGATTGTCATCATGACTAACCTTACTTAGCCCATCGTGTGTTCTGCTTTTGCACATTCCTTTCTTAGAGGACCACTTGTTGAGATTTTTACTCCTGCCTCCAAAAAAACTCGGTAAGATACAGATGCCTTTACGGACTCCGAAAAACGTCAGCGCGGTCCTCCTAAATTTCCCGGATTTCTGAGATTTCACGGTAGCGTTCGCCGTATCCGAGTGAAGCTCTTCCGTGATGTCATCAGGGCCACATCGTGAGGGCTGTCCAGAGACTGTGGCTAAATCTTTCAGGTCACTCGGGAGCTCGTCTACCTTGCAAGAAGCCATGGCAACCACGTTTACAGAAGCTTGAGACTGACAGAAGGCATAGCAGTTGAATCTTCACAATCAGCTCATTGGATGACGGCGGTGAATTTGTCCTCCATCTGATATAAGCCCTGTATTGAGAAAGTTGAGATCAAAATCAATGATCAATTAAAACGTATCACTGAACACATTGATTTAAAAGCAATAATAATTTTGGTCAGCTAAAATATACAATTCATATTTTATAAATTACTCTCAGAGTCAGTGTGGATTTTCATGAGCCTCTGTGACAACTGTCTGTATGATGCGTTCCACTGTGTGAGCTGTGATGTGTTTGTTTTTTTATATATTTAATCTTTTGTCTTGGTCCAAGGCTAATTATGTCTTATTTTGCTGACATGTTTCTCCAGACCTTTGTGAAGAAAAGTCATATAAATAAATGTAAGAATGTGGATTTGTGTAAAATAATTGTGCTGTTAAACACTTAGTGACAAAATTAATTTTACATTATTTTTGTTTTCAGATATACACGCCTCACATTCTACTGAAGAGCCTTTGCTTCAGACATCTGCAGTTTTGGTTTTGTTTGTATATATTTTGTATGTAGTATGTTATGTATATATTATTTGTGGCAGAATAAAACTAAACCAAACCAATCAGTCAGACTTACAGTGCTGTATATGTAAACTTGGACACTACACATTATGTTAACATAAAGAAAGGTGATCATCTGCACACCTGTGAAACACATGTTACATCAACAAAGTTTTTGTAATTTAACATTTGCACATTACCAACGTACAATTTTTATCTATACAGTTATATCACCTGTCTTTTGTGGTAGTGGTATCATTTTTCTCTTTACCTTCTACTCTTGGACTGTTATGCACCACAACACAAGGCGAATTCCTTGTATGTGTAAACCTACTTGAAAATAATCCTCCATGTTGAAACAGACTAAGGTATGATACACAAAATCACCTACGGAAGAGACTGACTGAACATGAATGATGAAATAAAACCTATTTTGTCATAAAGGCTTGGATGAGAAAGCTTCAGGCCGGTGATTCTCAAACATTTTTCACACAAAAGACCCCCTAAACTGACACAAATTAAACCACGGACCCTCATTTGATAAGATTTTTGCTTTTAGAGGTTTTATTATAGAAAGTGTATGAAACCCATGAATAAAACAGTAATACATTGCCATTGTGTTACTTATGGATGGAATTAAAGTGAAAATAAATTATACCTCTTCTTGCTGGGGACCCCTAGAGGTCCCCTGACCCCACTTTGAGAACCACAGCTTCATGCTACAGCTGTGGTCGCTCGGTCACAATAAAGACCAGGGTCAAAAATGCTCCAAATTTGAGTTTTCAGGAGTGCCTCAGCAAAGAAACGGTAAACTAAAGGTAATACAGGCAGTTAATATAAAACTCAGTCCAACTAGCGAACCTTCGTAGAGCCAGTTTGAGTCATTTGCTCTCAGGTGTAAACAAACTCACCCCTGATGCCACATTAGCACAACCTAACGATGAGGGGTTAACGTTAGCTAACACAGACACAAAGTAAACAAACTTACCAAACACAGCCCGGAACTAAATGTTGGTTTGTCAACCTGGAGACCTCTCCCTGCAAGGTTTCTTCAACTTTACGTTCCTACAGCTGGTTTGTAGTCGACTCGGGGCCCCGGAGTAGCTTTAACCAGACACTGTCTCATTTGTTTCCAGCTAACGCTCCCGTTACAGGCTGCAATGTTGCTGTTAGCGGTGGCTGATGTTAAACCACATCGCAGCTAAACGGCACCGTGAAAAAAAAAATGCATCAGCTACACATTATTGTGTCTATTTTAGCCATGCACGTTGATTTGAGTTCAAATGTTCTCAAAAACGCCAGCGTTTAAATGCTGGATGATGACGTCCTCTCTCCACTTCTCAGGTGATTTTTTTCCCCCAAATCTCCTTTTGGTGACTCTCCTTCTCGGCGCATACTAGTGACGCAACACGTGTGTTACAGCTTTACAATATGATGGTGGGATGAGAAACAAGCTCACATCATCACTTTTGTCATCATCATCATTAACATCATTGTCTTAGCTAAGGTTTATATTCATAAATGTACGTTTGCCAACATGAAACCTCTTTTCTCAGTTTTCCATAAAGAATGTGAGCAGCACTTACAGATCATTAAATATGATAATAGGAAGACTGTAAAAATTGTTAGTGTACTTTTTATGTCTTTATTTAACCAGTTTATTGTTTTATTTATTTTATATATTTTATTCATTTTTATTTTTATGTGCATTTAATATTCTTTCTATTTCTTATGTGCTGTTTGTGACCCCACCCACCCCACCCCAGGTATTTACTTCACAAGCATGTAACCTCATGTTCATTTATTTACTCAATGAAGTAAGAATATAGATTTTTTATTAATAAAAAAGACATCATCATTCACTATGGACTTCCCACACCTCCCCACAAGCACACCTGCCCCCCATACTCTCCAATGAACAACCCTCACCCCAGAATATGTGTCTGTATGAATATGTTTATGCAGAGCAGCAGTGTGAGCCATAGTGTTGTGACTAATGGGCTAGTTATTCAACCAAAGGAGTTAAAAAGGAGTAGATATTATGTCTGTCTGCATGCTTACTGGACATGTGTAATCCAGTACTGGCGTCACTGAAGCACATTTTTACTGGCAATACACGCAAGAGTTTTGCTTTTTACCATTTGTAAACCAGTTCAAAATTCATCCATAAGTCCCAGTTTGAAGTGAATATTGTCCTAGAATTTATCAATTCAAAATGTATAAGTGATGACCAGTAACTAATGCATAATCCATAACAAGCATGTATGTGTAATGTAGAAATGCAAACCAAAGTGTGTACACAAGCTTGAAATAAAAGGTGACCCTTACTCTTTTGACATATTTTTGACTCAGATGTGAAAGTTCATGAAGCAAAAGTTCGCTGCTCTCAAAGCTTTGAATGTTTTAATGGACCACTGTTTCAGAAACACAGAAATATTGCAACAATGCTACACAGGTTGTTGAGAGATAGTTTCATTTTATGCCCTTGATGGAACTCAAACAACCGGACCTGAGAGGGTTTCAGGTGAAGAAGAAAGCTGAGATGAAGATGATGCAGCAGCCTGAGTGGCTAGTGAGAGTCCTGTGGTCATAAAAAACAGCTGTGGAGCAGATTTCGCCACAGCTCGCTAATGTCCATCCTTCTCTTTGAACTGTTTGATTTATTTAAGCTATAGTATCAATAAAGTTTACAACTTCATTTTAAAGTTTCTAGCTTACAAACTTAAAGATGGCAAAAGTAGTTGAACATTATCAGAATCTGTGATACCTGATGTGAACACAGTCCTGGACTAATGTGGACAGATATGTAATGCAGGAGAGAAATATTTAAAAATGTCTCATCATTAAAATATTTTTCTTCTTTACAATCATAATTATTTTACATGTATTTACAACAAGTCTCACAAATATTTACAATAAAGCCATGTGATGCCCTTTTCAGAATTTGGTGAAACCTTATGCTACATTAAAAATCATTGGGAACAGTGATCAATCCGGCAGTATTTACAGTACAGATCTACAGATCTAGAGTTCGTTGATTTTTTTTTTTTTTTTTTACAGTGCAATTTTGTGTTTCCATGATGCTCTTTTATTTCAATACTGTTTATCAAAGTGCTTCTAAATTGCTTTTGGTCCTCGTCGTGTCTGTCCTCCTTGCTGGTGTTATGAGTCCATATTAGTCTTCTACCAAGTGTGCCTGATATTTTCGTCATGTATTCTCCATTTATGTTTTTGACTGCCGGACATCTGTCCACTCCATTTTGGTGTTTTGCAGCGCCTGAGTCTTCTTCTCATCCACCTGCACATAATCCACTTTGTACTCATCAGACAGATATGGCTTCTGTTGGACAGAGAGAGAGAGAGAGATAGAGAGAGACAGATGAAGAGACTGTGATGTAATGTGGTTAAATCTTAAAAAGTTTTAAAAAAATGATTATGTTGATTCTGTTTTATCTGTACAAACAAGTAATTATGTTATTGTCTTTAATCTACAGATGCTCTTGAGCAAAGTGTGGGTTTAGGGTGTCTTCTCTCAGAAGTCCTGTACAATTTTTGGTCCCATTTGTTTCCCAGCATATCTCGACAAAATTATAAGTGTCTTCCTGTGACATGTCTGTTCTCTATGCAGCAATTCTTCTAATCTAAGTAACTTTGAACATCCACGGTTTGTAGCAAGACAGAATGAAAGAAAAAAGTGATGGAAGTAACATCAAGACTGTCAGAATGTTCAGTTAAGACAAGTTGATAATAATGATCAATTCTGAGAGTAAAACATGTCTTTCAGCTATCTTGTTACTGTCCAGAGGCTCTGAAGGCGTAATGGTGCAAAAGTCTGCACAAAACATACCTTTTGCACAGGAGAGGGAGATGCGGAGTTGAAGTCCAGCGACAAATAGTCAAGGTTTGATCGTCTCATCCAGAGCTGACCTACTCCATCATAGTTGGCAAAGAACTGCCTTGACTCCTGCCAGAGAAAGAAATAGCTGAAAACCTTGCAATCATCATCTACCTCCAGCTACAAGGATCTTATTCTTTGAGCTGTTGCAAAGCTCAAAGTCAACTTTGCCAGCATATGTGGTTTTTAATTCTCATTCTAAATTCATACTGTATGTGAATCATTGATTAAATAAAAAAAGTGGCCTCGGATTGAGTTTAGGAAAACATTTGAGGCCACTTGTATCCTGTCAGCATTGTACAGTATGGCCCAGTTTACTAATTTGTGACTAATAAACTAATCTTAAAACTTTACTCTGTGTAAATTTATTAAAATGGATCACTTCCAAGAACAGCCTTGTACAACCTAACACCATTATAAATTCTCACATGCTGGAAGGACTCAAGTGCAACAAAATTTGTGTGGAGGTTTTTCCAGTCACAAATGGTCTTATGATTTTGTTCCAGTAAGTCAAAGAAAATGCTTTGGCTACATACAGTTGATAAAGTCTACCGTAATAGTGGTTGAGTTACTTTTTTTAAAATGCATAGTCAAAGGCCTCCTTGGGTCTCTGATAAAGAGGAAGATGACAGTGTCATTGAAATTGCATGATCAAGTCCTACTCTCTACACTATACTGTATAGTGTGTAAAACATCCAGTAAATAGTTATTTTTACCTTTGCAGAGCAGTTTGTGTCTTCATCTCTTGGATTGTCCCCATTGTCAAGTCTTCTTTCAAGAGGTAAAAAGTTCATTGAAAAACTGCAACATAATAAATCACACAATAAATACAAAAAAATACAAAATACCAGGAAGAATTTAAGTTAGCAACAAACTACTATTTTCAGCTACAAAGATCTAATACAACAGGAGACCATCTTTGAGCTGGGTGAGTAGATTTATAACCGATGTAAACTTTAAGTCATGATTTAAACATCATTAATGTTGTTAACACAACAGTAAAAAAAACTGATCAGTTGAAAAACAGAAAATGCTGATATTAAAAATACCACTAGTAGGAATTCAGCTATAATTTATGTTGTCAAAGAATAAGCAATGTGCCTTAATTGTAATTTTAACATGTTTATATTATCCATCATGTGCTGTACGTATCGTGAAATTTCTTTGTGGATAAAGTGGGTGTGTTTCTCTCACCATGATTCGGCCATTGTTCTGCTCAGAGGGATATAAGTGGGACATTCTGTGATTGTAGAGAGGCCTCTCAAGTCAAGAGGTGGGGGTCGAGCTGTGAACCAAGAAAGGACAAAGTTACCAGATCGGTTGAAATTCTCTAATGTGACACGTAATAAAGATCAACAGCATATCTGATATCTGCATGAATCATGTACTGGCATTTACAGCAGTGTATCAATATTGAAGCAAAGTAAACACATGACGATTGTGCCTGTAGATTTGTGTCATTTAATACATTTGTAAACCCTGTTTGAAGTTCAAAACCAGGTCCTCAAAAACACACAGCCAAAGACGGTTGAGCAAAATATAATCTCAAGTGAATGAATCAAGCCTGTTATGACTCTCACCTCTCCTCAAGCAAGGCTTGAGATGCCGGTGAATTGGAGGTGGTTCAATATCTGCAGGTTGACGTATTGGTGGAATGAGAGCCGGAGGGGGCTCAGTACTGCTGTTTGCGCTGAAGAAGCTCACGGGGCTCATGGGTATGTAACCATCAGATTCACCAGCGGTAACAGGGGGAGAAGGGGAGGCCATAGGGACATATGACTCATCCTGGTAGCTTTGAAGTCGTGTGGTATTTAAACAAGGCTGTCGAAAAGACAAAGCATCACGAGATTCAGACAAGTGCACTATAATGTCATCATGGAATATTTTGTTAAAGGCATATGTGCAGGATTTGTATGTGCTTATAGCATCTTTAACATTGTATTGATTGCATATGTTTCTGTAGGGGAGTTAGATGAGAAGATATATCCGACTCTATTTACATTGAGTGGTATCGATCTTCTCATCTTATCCTCTTCGGCAAGAAAGCAAACGTATTTCCTGAAATGTCAAACTATTCTTAAGACTTCATATGTTTTTTTGTTTTTCTGCTGTTCATGATTCTCTCACCAAGTTAAGACTCTGCCTTCTGTTCCTCATCGCTCTGCTGTCAGCATCTCCTAAAAAAAAAAAAAAAAAAGATTCATTACTGAAAAAAGAAATGTATTTACTTCTCAACCTTTACTATCAGCTGTTGTGAACATTAATCTTAATTCAGTGGAAGATTTAGTGATTTGAGGGCAACAGGCAAATGCTGTCTTGCTTTACTTTTCACCTTTGCTCTTACTGGGAATGTTGGTATTAGCAATGTTAGACGAAGCACTCGAAACTTTTTCTGAAGTAAAACTATTAACTATTAATAGGAAAACTATTGATAATGCACTGTAAAAGTCCTGCGTTCAAATGATTTTATCTACTGCTGGCTAGTTTAATGAATAATAATGTATCATATTTGAATTATTAGTCTGTGAGTAAAATCTGAATCATCAACATAACCGCTAACATTTATGTCAGCATATTTTTTAAGTGTTTAGTAAGAGTTATTTCGGAGTACAATGACTTAGAATAGTGACATAATTCATTAATTTTCATATCTAAGCATAATTATAAATCTATAACTTTTTCGGGCCCTTTTAGCTAGGGGCCCCACACAGTTGCCTACCTTGCCTAATGGTAAAGTCCATCCCTGTCTACATTGCTGCGCCATCATAATAGTGCCATGATCATGTTCAATTTGGTTGGGTTTAGCTTTCTCAGCTATAATAATGATAGTATACCTATTTTGAAGTGGTCCAGGCATGACAAAGAGGTCCTCCGGGAAAATAATGCAGCTTGGCTTGGGAAGTGCCGTGCACTCATTGACCTCCTGTGAGCTCCTTCCTCACTTTGCTGCTCTGACCGGTGGTTAGGCTTAGGTGGCAGTGGAGGAGGCGTTAACCTGTCACTCGTAGGGTCAAACGATGCAGAAGGATAACTGTCAAACTGGAAGACACTTGTGGCACAGTGACGTAGTGGAGAAGAGGAGGAAGACGGGAAAGCCATGGAGGGGCACGGAGCGCTGAAGGGAGGGTTAGCTAATCTTCCGTGTGTGAAAAGAGATGGACTGTGGCTAGCATGGCAGATGAAGGACGAAGAGGAATCGACGCAAAGAGGTGAGGGAATGATATCCTTGAAAGTATCATCTGATGACTTCTGCTCCAGAGAGATCTCAGAGTTTGAGAAGCTGTCATGTCTATGGATGTGAGGGGAAAAAAATGAAAACACTATATTTGTCAAACATGAACTGTAGCCATCATTTCATCTCATGCCAAGGGTTTTACAGATCATACATACCTGCTAGTGCTCACACTCCCCGTCTCACACTGTGAGAGAAAGAGGTAGTCCAGTGGATGGCTGGAATCTACTTGACTTGATACAGACACCCTGTCAGAGCTGTCGGGTGACGGCTGAAGAGACGTTGGGGTGTGAGGAAAGCCTTCTTCCGAGCTCTCTGTTGAGCATAAGGAGAGGAAGAGAAAACATTAAGTTTCTGAAATGTTGCAACCACTAGTGATAAGACAACTGCCATCATGCTGAAACCAACAACACACAGGTCTCTCCCAGCCTGTACCCAAATTGACACTAAAGCTTAAGTGGAGCTTAAACCACAGCAAGAGTTAAATTTAACAAGAGGAATTTTTTTTGCAGGCACGTTGAAAAAAGACACATGTAAGCCGTGTCCTTGTTCCCTCTTTTGTTTATATATTCTCCAATCTTTTAGTCAGGTTGGCCCCGGCTCAGAAATTTGTTTCATTCCTTTTCACTCGTAGCCACTGAGTCAAGGCCATCCTTGCAGAACGATGTGGGGGAGAAAAATCCAAGTCTTTGCATGTTCTCATAAAACATTTGCTACTCTTAATAGATGCCTGTGTTATCTTGTTGGAACAGAGAAAGATTCCTTTGCAAAAGTTATTAGGTGCCTTCACACAGAACTCAACAACACTTCAAATGTTATCAAAAAACTGCAGAAACAATCTGTGTCACAGAGTTTAGCGTGTGGAATATAATTTGACGACTCGTGCGTGTTTTTCTCAGTGCATATGTGATTTACAGCAACATGCGGGGAAGCATATCAGCAACTCTGGGCCGTTGCTCTATCTTTTTCACACAGACGACAATATTCTAACAGACGAGTGTCCTCACAAAATATCGAAGTTACACTTGCGTTTGAAGTAACAGTGAAGCATCATCCTGACATTATATTTAACTCCTATCTATCATCTGTAGAGTGATCTGTGATATCAAAAGTGGAGTCGACACCATGAGAAAACAGTTGCCACAAACCAAGTAAACATTTAAAGGGAGACTTAATGACATACAGATAAATTTCAACCCATGAAAGATGACTTATTACTTAATGGAATTATTTATCTGTAAATGCGAGTGTGACCTCAGCTCTCTGCTTCCCTGTTGAGCTGGTGTTATCTCTTCTAACACAGCAGCAACTTTCAGCTGCCTGAGAGCAACTTCAACATTGCAGCTGTTAACTGATCAAATCCTGTATCCTCCACCAATTTGATTTGTCAAATGTGATGTTTCCTGTGCCGTCAAATGTATTTTACTTCCAGAAACATACCGTAACAGTGGAAGATATATTCAAAATAATGCAACGTTTTCTTGTTGTTGTTGCTGTAGAAAGAAGACAAGATATGATTTGCATCAAGAGTTTTAACCACAGTGTCGTAACATGATTGTGTGGGTTTAGACGCTCAGTTACAGAGAAGTTTATCAGCCTGTTTAACCGACATAAGTAGACCACAGTTCTGTGGCAAACATGCTGTGTTAAAGCGATTGAACCCCCAATACGTACTTTATTAAGAAGAATTTAGTGGTTTAATGTTGTCTCTGCTGTCTTAGTCTCTGTCTGCCAATTGAACTGCAAACACGGATCATTCAGGTGGATCATTTTCTTCTTCACATCTTAATTTTCCCCTTAAAGTTTCTTTAAGTTTAGGAAACAAAAAACACTCCACACTACACGACCTCATTGAAAGTGAAGTGTTAAAATCTCAAATGTTTTGTCTCTTGCATTTCATAAACATTGCCTGAAACACGGTTTTACAGTCAATAAACTGCATCCTAAAGTTTGAAACCTGACCTGGTGTGTGTTGCTTTTACTGTAACCACACGGCCCCGAAGTAAACATTTTGTTTTGACCTCATTCTAAAGTTAATTTTCAGTTCATGACTTCCTGTTTGTGAAAATGACATCAATCTCTTCTGGACCTTCAGGGTGAATCTACAGAGTCTCGACTAGTGAAGGGGATGACCTTCTCTTTTACACAGCGACTCTGTCATTTTCAATGAGACAGGTTTAAACATCTCGACAAGTGCAGCTTGAACACGACCACAAACAACACAAACTGAACAGAATAAATATGTGGGGGTGTATTTATACCTGCATCCTCCAGACTCCCAAACTGGCATATCTGACTGATGCTACTGATCCAGCTGTTCATCTCCTCCTCAGTTTTGGCCACCAGGTAAAAAATACGAGATGAGGTCTTCACCACAAAGAGATGCTTCTCATGGAAGTCTCGCTTTATTCTGAGCTGCCCGTTCAGCATCTCTACTTCACACTCTTTCAGGTCAATGGTGCGAATTGGTTTCTTGGAGTTTTTACTTTGATAGTATTCCAGCACATCAGGATTACCACTCATGCGACCTCTTCGAAGCACAAACCAGCGTTTCCTCCACGCCTGCAGGAGAAAGGAAGAAATAGTTTAAACTTAATGCTTACACTATAATATTTTGAGCACAGCAATTTTAACAGTAACGTGTCCCTTTCCTCCACCACCATTTTAGTCATGACCAGTCATGAGAACTACATCACAGCTCCTACTGACAACAGCTTACTTAGCAACTTTAAACTCAATTTTTTGCTTTTGATATGGTCAGTAAGCAGAACCTCAGTTTCCCAGAAGTACAAAGAAGAGGAAGTTCACTGTATTTAGCAGAAAATGTCTAACACAACGAAAGAGGTATTTATACAGTATGCGCACACTGCTTCATACGAAGGGCTTTCTTGAAAACCTGATACTGAAACTGTCGACAAGTATTTATAGCTCTAAAGATCCACAGTACCTGTAATATGTAATAATTTAATAATGTAATAACTCCTGAGCCAATCATCTTAAAGTCTTTTAGGTGTTAAATTTCCTATTAAAATAATAATGATTGCAAAGAAATTGTAGGAATATAAATATATTATAATATGTATAAAGGTTACTTAGAAGTTCTTATTTTCACACTTGGTTTTGTGGTTTTGTGTTGAGGTGGAGTCTCTTGATATTTTTGTTGTTGTGAAAACACTTTTTTTCTTTCCTCTCTTTTCTCAGCATGTGGGTAATCTACGTCTGCACAAATCAGTTGGTAACTTATGTGTACTTACCAGGAAATGGTAAGAAAAGACACGCCACATTTACTGCCAATAATACTGTCAGTCAAGTTTAAGCGGAAACCGTAACTTAAACAGACGGCAATTTAATCATTTGATCCTATAGGTGTTTTGAATATGGAAAGTGTGCACTAAAAAATAAAAGTTGTTTTGTATCCAGGAGCATTTAATAAAGGTATTAGGTGAATGTAAAAGCTGGTTAATGTTTTTTTTGTTTGTTTTGTTTTAATTTTGCTCACTCAGAAAAATAGTAAGCAAGTCAATACAGAACAAATCAGAAAGTTTCACTTTTTCATTATAGTGGTTTCCAGTCTTTAGTTTCTGCCAGAAAAGTGTTTTTGTTAGCTAACTAGAAACTCACAAAAAAATGTAATTAAAAAATTTAAAAAACAAGATGAAGTTCAGTTACTAGCTTTTTCCAGTGCTTTCAACCGCATCTCATGGTCTTCCATGGAGTGTGGTTGTCATCATGTGACCTGAGTATGGAACTTGGTCACATGATAAAAAAAAGGTCAGTGGTGGTGACAACTGAGCGAACTCCATCCCCTAAGGAAGACAGTGAGGTGAAGTTGAAAACTCTGGTCTTTCTTAAGTTTCTTGAATCAAGTAAACGTCCACATTCACTGGTGAGGCTTAAATCTACAACACTTTCAAACACAGCAGCAGGCATTTTTACATGTCGTATAATTGCAGGCAAAACACAGGTGTGACTAATGAAGTGTTAAAGTAAATCATGACAGTGAGCCAGCATCCACAATATCAGGGCCCTGAAACTGAAGCAGCTAAACAGAATCCAGCTGTCATTCATTTTATATATTACTGTGACATTCCAAAATGTCTTCAGTAAAAAAAAAGGCCTGTAATATCTCTGTCAATATTTTGCTTTTCTGTGTGACCTTGGGAAGTTGACAGTCTTTTTTTATAAAATCTTATGAAAAACAGTGACAGAAGATTTTTTTTTATACTTTTACAATATCATATCTTTCCCTAAAAGAAGTAATAAAACAAATAAGCAGCCAAAAAACTTTGCGCTAATCCACAGTAAAAACACACTGTGGAGGCAACAACAGTTATTTATTCTATTACCTTCAAGGGATTTGACAATAATTGAAATATATATATATATATATCTTGCTACAAGAAATAAGCACTTGTGAATGAGGGCCAAACACACAACACGCTGCAGACTGACTTGACACAGCAGACGACCGTTAAATGCACATTTATCATGGCAAAAAAAGTGGAAATGCAGTGTTGACAGAACATGACACAACACTACTTGTTCCACATCAGAGAGGATTAGGTCTGAAATATGGTGACACTTCTGTTTCTAAATAAGATGCCAAAAAAAACCCCCAAAAAAACTAAGGAGCTGCAGCCTAACAAAGAAACCGCCAGACTACTCTGCAGTGAATGTTTTCATGCTGTTGAAAGTTTTCATTTCATTTGATAACATCATATACAAAGATACATTTAACCAAGATAATTGAAATTTTCATATTGGCACGGGCCTGTAGCTGACATTTGAATAATGAGGCTGATAGCGGATCTGCTCTCACAACTGTCTGAAAAGCATGTATTTACTTTGTTCTCGGGCATCAACAGGATTTGCATAGTGTACTAAAATAAGTTTCTATTTCCCGCACGAAACCCCCAAACCCATCACCCACGCATGCACCTCCACCCACCCCTTCACTGCACTGGTTTTGGGCGAAATTAATGTCCCTCTTCCTCCTCCTCTCCTCCTCCACTCGCACAGAGGAAGTGCAAACAGCCATCATAAAGCTGGACTATTTCTGCTTGTTGCTTATGTCTGAAGCGTCTGGGTACCACTGACATTACTTCCCATGTTTCACAATACACACGCTCGTCTCACAAACACACAGCAGAGCGCACAGCGAGTGGCCAGCTCAACATTATCACATGACCTCAACAACCACACAACAGTGACGACTATATGCTGTTCATGTAAAGCTATTATACTTGCTGTAGGAGTCGTTTTTCACATCTGAATGGAGTACATCTACAGTTTATGACATATTGTTATTGTCATAACACATTGTTGTTGTTACTATGAAGTGGCTCCACAAGCCAAAATACCATCACGGTGTTATTATAGGAATGAGGAAGATGATATAAAGCAGATAGAATTACAGCTCAGTTCAACAAAAGAATACAAGCCTTCAGTATGTTTCTAAATCCTCATTCCTCATCATAACATACACTCACATACACATATACACACACACACAGACATACACACAGACAGATAGGCATAAACACAAGCCTCAACAGCACAACCTGACATTCCTACTGCTTGGGTAAAAATGACAGAGGACATTAACAAGTGTCCTCTGTGTACTTGTACTCACAAATCTCTTTAGTTTCTTCTCTGGGGGGGATTTAATGAGCCAGCCGGTGCAGACCACATCCCCAGCACTCATCTTGACTGCAGAGCGTGTCGTCCTCACTGCTGCTGCTGCTGCTGCTGCTGCTGCTGTGAAACTGAGAGCAGTGCGAAGCATATCCTGTGTTCTGGTATTCAGCCCAGCCACTCCAAAAGAAGGAAGTCAAGAAATTGATCACACTGACAGAGAGAGAGAGAGAGAGAGAGGGAGAGAGAGAGAGAGAGAGAGAGAGAGAGAGAGAGAGAGAGAGACAGAGAGAGAGAGAGAGAGCATTATCTGTTTATTTTCTCAAGTGCTTCGGGCAAGTGCATGGAGCCGTTAGCCTGTGGGGGGATTCAAGGAGAAAAATACTACTCATAATGAGGTTTGACAGGTTTGAGGACTGAGTTGTATTGACCAGAAACTAACAGTAGCAGAGTCACATGCTGTTAAAAGATCTTATCTTGAGTTTCATGATAAACGTTTTGCTGATTTCATTTTGCTGCTGTGATGTAGTTTGTGTGTCCAATGTGGTTTTCAGAACTCTACGGAAACCAGAAGTGGCTGCAGCAGTGGATAACTGATCAAAACAACAACCTGCTGTGCTTATTTCATGCTTAATGATAAACTATTAATGGCGTGTTATTCATATGAGCTTTCGGCCTTCATGAGAAGCTGAAGAGTTCAATTTAAAGGTTAATGAGAGTAAGATATCTCGGTCTAATGTTAGATTCTTGTTAAAATGGGGAGTAGGCAGGGTTGCAAAAGCAAACTTACATACATTTACAGCGGAAACTGTTTACCATTTTATGCTGCAAATAGTTTTATGCATTCCACAATCTTTTCACATTTAACTTATTGTGTAACATCTTGGTCACAAGCAGCTTCTACAACAGTCAAGCCTCTCAAGACAACCATGCAATTAAAATTTTGAAATAAGAAGCCAATAAGATCCCACTGCTGCCATATTTGATCATTTAATTACATTTGTTTATATTAAAATTACCCATGAATACCTAATAACCAGGGTCAGGTTGAAAGAGTTTTATGGTAATTTTAGCGCATCTTTGTTTATGTTTTGTCTAGTTGTCGTCTAGGCCCGACTAGGGACAGGCAATGCAAATTAGCTTAGGCTATAAATGCTGTGGTTCGTGGCATTACTCCATGATACACACATAAATAAGCTGGGGTAGAAGTATTGGTTGTAGCAAAAGTAACAATAATAATAATGTTATTGCAATAGTAAAAGGCATAGTTGTAGTATTATTGGTAACAGCAATACTGTAGTACTAGTGGCAGCCAAGCATTTAATTTCTACAAAATGTTCTAACTTTCATATTATTATCAGTCACTCAATCAAATCCACTTTAAACACATCAGACACACATAACAACAAAGCAGCACTGTGGCTTGTTTGAGGTGAAGTAATTATCCATCCAGTAAGGGAAATTCACTTCAGAACTTCTCTTGGCAGTAAAAACAATGACATCCCATCAATCCTTCACATCTTTTCACCTCGTGTCAACTTTCCTTTCTGAAGGGAAGCACTTAAATACTGTTTGACCAAATGAAAAGGACTTCCCGTCATGAACAATCAGCTGCTGTAATA
The DNA here is from genome assembly GCA_029490765.1 of Euthynnus affinis. Taxonomy (NCBI): domain Eukaryota; kingdom Metazoa; phylum Chordata; class Actinopteri; order Scombriformes; family Scombridae; genus Euthynnus; species Euthynnus affinis. The sequence goes on along the minus strand of CM055854.1, from coordinate 8,912,475 downwards.
TCAACTGTTTTGAACAGATCATCTCAGAAAACTTTTGAACTCCACTGCAAAACATAACCTGTGTGAACTCTCAGAATTAACAGTCTGTAGTGGATTGTGGTTAATAATCAATAAACACTACAAACCCCAATGTCACCTCTCTTTGCAGTTCTTCAACAACCACCAGAGGGCGACACAGTGACCCAGTTTATGACGTTATCTAGTCTGTCACCAGGCAAATTTCAAATCATGACTCAGTGAAAGACAAATGAAGATTTACATATTTATAACTCACATTACACCCACATACATTAGCCTACATTTACACAGAATTATAGTGTATTACATGAATAATGTCTTCATTTAGTTAAATATTAATCAATAGAAGTTATGTCAATAATATGATTTTTTTGTACATAATGTGTGTTTTTGGATTATATATTATAATAAGTAAGTCATTGTTGTTGTTTCTCTGTTTTTGTGTGTTTACATACCTAACCTCATGTTAATAGACAAGTCTTCCGTGTTACCTCCCTTCCTGTTTACTCTGTTTCTTTTCTGTTACCAATGAAAACAACTCATTTTACCCAAGTTATTGTATATTAAATATAATCCTGTAGGGGGCAGAAATACACTGCAGCTGCAGTTAATCTCAGTTTATATGTGAAGAAGAAGAAGAAGAACAGTTTGAGTTACGCAGTTACCAAAGAGCCTTGTGCGAAAGAGCGCGAAACAGCTGCCAGTCGGTGTAACACCAATTAATACACTGTTTAAATCTGGAATTACGTTAACTTTATTTTTTGTAGCTGTTGACTGTTGAGTTAAAAAAAAAAAAAAGCTCTGATCCATCACGCCACAAAATAACAACACCGACAGGAAAGAAAAACAATGTCCGGTCTGATATGAGCGGCGACGCCATCTTGCTTGCAAGGCGTAATCCTACTTGGATTTTCTAGCGGTGACCAATCTTCCGCGTTCAAAGAGTCTTTGGAATTTACCCATGACTCCTTTGAAACGTATGACCTGTCTCTGGCCTTGACGTGTAGCGCGGTGCTGCTCCTGCTGTGTGCGGACTGTAGGACTAGATAACCGGTAACTAGCAACACTGTTTCTATCCCACAAGTCGGCCACTAAAGTGGGAACCGTAAGAGCGGACCTGAGCCACAATGCTGAAATGTAGATCTGTATGGAAAAAGCTTGCGCCTCTTGCTAGAGCCTCGTCCACTGTGTGCCGGCAGAATGTGAGAAGAGCAGGTATGTAACTAGTTAACAGTAAGTTAACTGCTGTCTTCTTGTTAGCTGGCCTCTAGCCCAAACAGAAATGAACTTGTAGCGTGATAACAGACACCGCCAGACTATTAAAGCAGACAGTGTATCGTCTGGTGGCGTACTTGACCTTCGTTTGGCTATTATAACTTAAAGCTAAATGAGCTACTTGGGCTGCACAAAGTAAGAATGACATTTCGATAACTAGCTGACTTATAACCATATCGCAGTTCATGTGGTTGTAGCTGCTGCTGAAAGCAACGCCAGTGAGTTAAACATGAACTTGTGTCACCATCACACATGTTTTTCCACATGCTTGGACCCAGTGTTGGTCTCTAGTGTGTTTACTACAGGTGTTACAGCACATTCTGTACCCAGTCTGTTTTGTGCCATGCTCACATAGGCCCAAGTTTGTTTCAGAGTCGGGAGGGAGGGAGGGAGGGAGGGAGGGGGTTTGTGCTTGTGATACATGATAATCACCACAGGCACAACATAGTCCCTCTGCACAGACTGCCTTTAGTGATGATGAGAGGAAACAGTGAGGACTTATTAGAGGAAAAGTAGTTCATAACAGAGGTTGATCACAATGAGGAATATAAAAGCCTCTAAACCCAGTACACACACACAGATACAGTGCATATGCTTTGTTTATTTAACCTAATTAACAAGTATGATTATTGTGTACCAGTCCAATCAATTAGAGGAAGGTCAAGTGAAACTCCAAGCTGAAATCTAGAGACTTAATTGTCAACATCCGCAGGTGTATTCCGCAAACATTACACAGCCCTGCTGCATTTAAGCAAAAAGATAAAACATTTTGATATTATTTATCTGTAATTGCACATAGCTGCAACAATTAGTCCATTAATCGATTAGTTGATCAACAGAAAATGTATCGGCAGCTATTTTGATAATCAATTAAATGTTTTAGTTATTGTTTTAAGTAAAAATGCCAAATATTTGTTGATATAAGCTCCTAAAGTATGATGATTCCTGGCTTTTCTTTGTCATGCATATTAATAAACTGAATATTATTTGGACTATTGATTTGACAAAACGAGACATCACCCATTTTTCTCTATTTTTTTGACATTTTATAGACAAACGGCTTCATCAGTAATTCAAAAAAATAATCAAAATAGTTGAACAGTTGGTCGCTTGTTTGCTTATTTCACATGTTTTCACAAAGCAAGCAACCCTGTTCCCTCATCTGGCATATGCTGAACTGTAGCAATTACACATCACCACTCGCATACATTAATTGCAGACACCTTTTCTTTTGTTCCATACTGCAGAAAGGATAACGGAGCATGTAGCGTCATGCTTGTTATGCCACACCTCATGGTTGTTGGAATAGTTGTTTCACACCAAATATCAAAGTGAGACGTCACACTTAAGCTGTGTAAATTAAATAAATACACACCCAGCTAATAAAAGTGTCACGTGACTTGAAGACGTACTGCAACCTTGACCGACTCCTGTTTGGGTAACATGTGTGAGCACTGTCAGGTTTGATAACCAATATAGTTTTTTTTTTTTTTTAATAATGTGTCAAATTGTTTTCAGGGTTGAACAATGGCAGAATACCAGCGTGTGTTCCTGCGGCTCATATGTCCACTGGGCCTGCAGGGGGCGGAAGGGAAAACCAGCTGTACGCCCTTTTGGTTGGAGGAGCCTGCATTGGTGGAGCACTATATGTGAGTAAGCTCAGGTGGACATGAGAATTTTTTGTTTGCTGGGTTTCATATAAATCGTCTTTTCCCTGCGTGTTTGCAGATATTAACACATAAAAAACAAAATGACAGTCAACACTGAGTCTGAATGGAACATTTTTCTGTTTTCACAGGCGTACCGAACTGTCAAGGGAGACAGTAAAAGGTATCAAGAGCGTCTTGAAGAAATTTCATCCAGACCTCACAAAAAAGCCTCAGAACAAGCATCTACATTCATCCAGAAAGAGACTCTTGGTAAGCTATTTTTACTCATTGATTTTACTGATAACAAAATGTTGAAATTTACTGTTCTCTTCATTCCACAAACAAGGCTGAAGTCATCCATGTCAGAGCTGCAGTATTCCTGTTGGACGGTTATCATCATTTTAAAAAAATTCACAGCTTTGATTATGTTATTTTTTGTCTTTAGCTGTCGAGGCTACCGAGACTAAAGGTGAAGTGATTTCTCTTTTCATGTCTGAAAGGATATTTATGCAAACATCAAAGATCAAACTTTACTATACTATGAACAAAGGATGTGTGCATAAGTATCTTAAGAGTAGTGCTTGTATAGCATTTCTTATCTATGTATGTTATGTATATTAGTTGTGTCACTCTTTTGGTTGTTTATTTATTTATTTTATTTTTGGCTGAATCATATTTAACAGTTATTGGGTGTGAGAGAAGAGTGACTCTACAGTGTATGGTTCCGCTTCCTCTTTCACTCCAGCAGGTTTTGACATTGCAAAACATTTAAACTATTTAAATTTAAATTATTTAATGATCAAACTGCTTCTTTTTTTCTGGTCTCGTCTCTGATAAATAAATGTCTGAATGTTTAGTGATGAAAATAGTAATATGTAATATAGATAATAGAATATAAGCCCAAGTTAATCATTTCAAAGGTAATGAGTGGTAATTTGTTTTTGTATTCCTCTCTCAGGTGCCCCGAAGCCAGAACCTGAGCCAAAAGTATATTCAACCGGGAAATCGAGCCCTCCGGCCACAACTGGCACCCCCTCAGGTTGTCTGCATACTTTACTATATCCATACCCATACCTGCATGCCTAACACGTGGCCTCCTGTATAAACAGCTTGTCTTAATCAAAATATAATGGCAAAAAATGTAAAAGCATGCAGAATACGGAATTAAATGTACTATTACGTTTAGTCTATCATGCTTTGAGAAGAACTGAGGTGTGAGAAATGGTGACACCAGCTGGTAAAGCTGGTTAGTGCAACAAAAAAAAGAAGCAGCCTGTAAAACACACCTGTCTTTTCCCTCCACTTTATAACCTGCTCATAATTGTCAACAACAGTCGTGCCATGCATGTTATGTTAAAAATATGTTTGTTTTTTGATGATGACAACAATGTTTTATACATGAGGCCCCTGGATATTCTAACCCTGTTTGAGTATTGTCTGTATCCAGAAGCCGAGAGGTTTACTGCATGGACTATGTTGCATGTGTTTATGTGTTACTCACCTTCATATATTTAGTGATGCATGTGTTATTCTCAGTGTTCGTTTCTGTCCTCTGACCTTGTAAATTAACCCTTTTCACCATTTCAGTGAAGCATTTGGAATCTCACATACTCACCTACATTCTCAACTGTAAATATTTCAGTTTTTGTGGTACATGGAGTTCTCAGTATTTTCTGCAAATACTGTATGTTAGCTCCGGGTGTGCTTTGCTATCATATTTTGTGATATCAAATGGAACCCCTGCTGTCTGACATTTTCTGTGAATATGTCATACTCTGTGAAACTTTGTCCTGAGATTGTACTCAAATGTTCTTTTCATTCCATGTAATGTGAAAATATTTATAATTGGAAGCTGCCCTTTTGAAGTGGATTACATTTTTTTTTCTATGTTGTGCCTAAGATGCAAAAAGTCTTCACAGATGTTTCTCAGTTAAACATCAGTGTAGTAAAACATGTAAGAAAAGACTGGTTGTACTGGGCAGCTTCCAGTTGCTACTGTGTTAGCATGCACGCTCTGCAGAATGTTCCTGGGGTAATTCTGAAGAAATGCATGGATCCTGATGGTCTTCCTCTTCAATAATCATCTAAAGAATTTAGTCTTAAACCCATACTATGAATTCCTCAACAGCAGAGGAGCCTGTGGTAGAAGCATCTCCAGAAGAGGCAGCAGAACAACCTGCTGCGCCTTTAGTTGAGGAGGGTAAGATCTGTGGAGAAAGGATAGTCTTATCTCATTCTCTTTTCACCATTCAGCTGCCATTTATGCCTCTGACCTGAGTCTGAGGAGTCGATAGATGCGTTCTACAGATTAGACTAAGATGGGTTTACATATTAGCTGCATTGCATATTAGAGGTTATTATATAACTCATGTCAATGTCAATGTACTACCAGAACCCTCATCCCCCTCCGAGCCTCCCCCAGCTGAGCTTACAGAACCGGCCCCTGCTGCGCTTACAGAGCCTCCCCCTGCTGAGCTTACAGAACCCGCCCCTGCTGAGCTTTCAGAACCCGCCCCTGCTGAGCTAACAGAACCGGCTCCTACTGAGCTTACAGAACCGGCTCCTCCTGAGCCTACAGAACCGGCTCCTGCTGAGCTTACAGAACCTCCCCCTGCTGAGCCTACAGAACCGGCTCCTGCTGAGCTTACAGAACCAGCTCCTGCTGAGCTTACAGAGCCTCCCCCCGCTGAGCTTACAGAGCTGCCCCCTGCATCTGTTGAGGAGAGTGGTAAGCGCTCCGTTCCACCTGTGCATGGAGCCAGTGATGTACACTTACAACATCTGAGGGTTAAATTTGTCTTAACTGGTCAATGCTCCGATCATACTAACAGAACCAGCAGCAGCAGCAGCAGCAGCAGCAGAAAGCCCTGCAGCAGCAGAACCACCTGAGCCTCAGCCTGAAGTTGTGGCAGAGAGTGGTAAGACTCGGTTGGAGCGGGGAAACAGGCAGACACCGATATGGTTTCCCATTCTGATAACGTTAATGTTAATTTCAACTGCCTTTTCTCCTATTAATTTCTTTTTTTTAAACATTTTTTTCCCCCTTTCATTACAGCTTTTCACCCTGCCTGTTATTGTCTTTTTCACAATGTTTGGGTTCTTGTAATGATAAAGGTTAATCTCTCTCACATGAAACATTTTATTTCTTTTATTTTACCAGGTCCATTTCACTCTTACTCCTTTCAGGTGTATTTGTGCAAGTCATGGGTACTAATGAGCTCCGAGAAATCCATGATAACGTTCTGACTATGTCCCTCTCTTGCTTTTGCTTTGTGCTTTTCTCTCTCTCTCTTTCTTTCACTCTCACTCTCTCTTGTGCTTGCTGTCGCTCTCTCGTAAACGCTCCAGGAGTGGTGCCTGCCTCATCCAAGGTACCCCCACACGCCCCCTACCTCCTTATTGGGGGAGGTACTGCCTCTTTTGCTGCTGCCCGGTCCATTCGAGCCAGAGATCCCGGCGCTAGGGTCAGTCAAGCCAGAGTCAGAATTCAGTTCATGAACCACATAGTTGGAGCTAAATTTCTCAGTTAAATCTAAGTGTTTTTCTTGGTGTACTGTTTCTGTGAAGTAATGACTTTTTTAACATTTTTTTTCTTCCAGGTATTGATCATAACTGATGAGGCAGACCTTCCATACATGAGACCACCTCTGTCTAAGGAACTGTGGTTCTCAGATGACCCCAGTGTGACAGACACACTGCGTTTCAAACAGTGGAACGGAAAGGAAAGAAGGTGTGTTTAAGTTCCTCCTATTGTGCTTTGTGTTTATTCAACTCAACTGTCTCGCATCCTTCTGTCTGTCTCATTGTGACCCTTATCTTAAGATCTGTCTGACTGCTCTGTCTCAACATCTGTCTCTGCTGCGATGAGTCCGTCAACTTTTCAAAAACTCTTTGCTTTCATGACAAAATGATTCTGTCTTCTTGTTCAGGTGGACATGTCATGGTGGACCTCATGTTAACTATCAGTACTCACAAACTCTATTATTAGTGACTTGACAACATTCGCTATAAACCACCGTTGGCGCAAAATAAAACTTGCAACATTTCCTGTGTTGTAAATGATTCTCAGACTTCTCTTGATTTTCTTAAGAAAGACCTGCCAGACACAGTTCCTTCAGCTTTAACTGGGTATTCTCAATATGTTTTATTAGTTGATTATAGAAAGAATCATAAATCAAACTGAATGAACCATGATCAGTGGGGAAAACTTAAAAAACTATAAGAAAAATGTTCATTTAATGATTTTAATACGTTTTGTATTTATTTTGCAGTATCTACTTCCAGCCCCCATCATTCTACATAAACCCTGAAGAATTAGAAAGTACAGAAAATGGGGGAGTGGCTGTTCTTGCTGGCAAAAAGGTTTGTTTATACATATTTAAATATTTTTACATCATACAGGTTGAAAAAAATTTTGAGACTTTTGACAATGAATGCATGATTCAATCCATTCTAGGTGGTTCACATGGATGTGAGAGGAAACAAAGTCAAACTGGACGATAACACTGAGATTTCATATGACAAGTGTTTGATTGCTACAGGTTAGTCACTTTAAGATACATCCATTATCTAGCCTGCGGATTGAACTGGGTAGCTAAGCTTTTGAACTTTTGAACTTTATCTACAGGCGGTGTGCCAAGAAATCTGCAGGTCATTGAAAGAGCAGGAGAGCAGGTGATGAAGAGGACGACTTTGTTCCGCAAGGTCAGTGTTTTGCCACCAGGGGGCGGTAGCTTGGTTTCAGTTTGGCAGTGTCTGATAGATAGTAGTCCAGTACTGTACAAAGCTTTACAAGAAAGCCACTTAATTTACTACTCTGAATAAGTTATGTAGAAATATTGGCTAACAATAAATACCCTTCTTCTAGCAAATTATACAAAATACAATCTCTGAGACTAACCAGCTTTAACCCATTTTAAAACCAGGTATCACATTTATATTGAATGACGTATAAAATAATTTCAGTGATGCAGGAAATTCATTCAGGCTCATTGCTCAATAGGTACGAAGATATTACACAATATGTGCAAGCTTTACTTTGTGTCATTATGTTTATGTGTCATTAAATCCCTTCATAAGAGTACAGACAGGTTAACACACTGAAATATGTGTGACATATCACTATCAAAAAAAAGGAGTAAATTTGATTTACATTTTGTTCCCCTCCACAGATTGACGACTTCAAATCATTGGATAAAGTCTCCAGAAACGTCCAGTCCATCACAATCATTGGCGGCGGCTTCTTAGGCAGCGAGCTGGCCTGTGCCCTCGGCAGGAGATGTAAGATACTGTAAAAAGGGGAAATGACAGAATAAACAACACTGATGTTGAACAGAATTCACTTGTTGCTCTGTCGTTTGCTCGCTCAACCTCTTTTCCCTTTTCAGCTACTGAGTCTGGCCTGGAGGTGATACAGATGTACCCTGAGAAAGGGAACATGGGAAAAGTGCTGCCTGAGTATCTGAGCAACTGGACAACAGAAAAAGTCAAGAAAGGTTAATGTCTGTTTGACTTTGTAGCTTGTCTGAACCTCGTCTAATAGCAGAAAAAAGATGTTTTTATCTCCTCATCTCTTCTTTGTTTTCTAGAGGGTGTAAAAGTCATCTCAGAAGCTTTGGTGAAATCTGTGGTCTACAAAGATGATAAACTACAAATTAAACTGAAGGACGGCCGACTGGTAGGTCCAGAGTCCTGCACTCATTCACTTTAATTCAGGTAATGAATAGAAATAAATTGGTTACTTATTATCTTGTGCTTTCCCATGTAGGTGAAAACTGATCACTTGGTTGCAGCTGTTGGCCTGGAGCCCAATGTTGACCTTGCAAAGTCAGCAGGTCTGGAGGTGGACTCTGACTTTGGTGGTTTTCGGGTCAATGCAGAGCTGCAAGCCAGGTCCAATATTTGGGTGGTAAGTTAATGATCGTATTGTAGTACTTCAACATGAACATTTAAACCCGTGTGGGAAATATAGAAAATCATTCTGCTCAAAGTCAGTCAGTTAAACATCCGCCATTATCAGAACAGTTGGGGCTTTAGCTGCATGTCCTCTGTATCTTTGGTTTTGACTGACTTCAGCAAACAAAAGTGCTTGTACACTTTATTTTATTAAACTGATAGTGGTAGTAGTTTGACTGTTCATGGGCCAATCTGAGATATATCTCATCTCCTTTCAGAAGCTGGGACTCATAATGAGTGTCACTGAGTAACAGCTGTTTAGTGATATGTCTCACCCTTACAGATGATCGTATTGTTTTTGCAACTGAACAAACATGTATTTATTTAAACAAAACTCACTTTTAATGAGAGTTAGTCAAAAGTACTAAAATGTCAACTGACTTCAAATAAATGAAAAGAAAATAAGAAAATCCACTGTGCTGGATTTTTAAAAAAAATATTTCATATGGTTTAGCTTGAAGGTCAAAGTGAGCTGCATAGAAGGTATGTATGATGTACAGTGTTGGACCTTTTTGACTTTTTCAGTCATATCTTTGATTATAGTGCCCTCTTCAGGCAAACTCAGGCCATAGTTCAGACATTATGTATCTCTATAGATGTTGTAATAATGTATGTCTCTTCCTTTAAGCTTAGTGTTTAACCGCTCAATAACCTTTAATGTGGAATAAAACTTCCACATTCTAATTCATGATATTTAATCCCCTCTGTCTCGATATAGGCGGGAGATGCTGCTTGTTTCTATGACATCAGACTGGGCCGCAGGCGGGTGGAGCACCACGATCACGCCGTTGTGAGTGGTAGACTAGCAGGAGAGAACATGACAGGAGCCAGCAAACCCTACTGGCATCAGTCTATGTTCTGGTAGGTATTAGACGACTTCCTGTTTCCTGTCAGTGATGCTAACTTGAGGTTTTCATGGGTCACAAATTCAAATCATTTTCCGAATGAGAGCCATTGCTACAGGCCTTGAAACCAGTTGGAAGTGGAAATGAAGGAAAATATTTGAGAAAACCAGTCTGAATTGTAGATGGTCCCAGTTCATTAGATTTAAATAAATAGACACTGGGGCAGCATGTACAATTCTGCAAATGATTCAGATTTAATCCTTTTAGAAGTCAGATGGACATGCATGATTGCATTCAAATCTTGAGTACCATTAAGTCCTAAAATATTTAAAATGCCTTCAGAGGACGTTGAGATAAGAGCTGCCAGCAGAGGGCTGCATTACTCAGGCAGACATTTTTGAATCCCATCACAAATTTACTAAATCTGTTAAAAACACTACTGATATGATCACAAGAGGGAGTTGCAAAAACTTTCAGTACAGTGTGGAATGTAGCCCTCACTACGTAAATGAATGCTGTGACTGCATGTTTGTAGCAACTGGTGAAATATGACACACTGCTGACAGCGTGGGTTCACTTGAGTCTAAAAAAAAAAAAACAACACAGGACCATGAGTCAGACTATCACGGCTTAGACACCAGCCAGCAGACACAGTCAAAACAATATGTTGGTTTTCTCATGAATGCCGAGGTTGTGTGTCAGAATCAGGCTGATGTGATGCCTCTTTGAGAATTTAGACAGCAAATGACTTCAAAGACAGTCGATGGTATTGATAACTTGCGTCATCAGTTTTGTATACATTGATAATCATGAGGATTACACTGTGTTGGTAAACCAATTATAGGACATACAACAGCTCATTGTTATTCTGCAGCAACGGTTGGCAAGTTCATTGAAAGGTTGTTAGAGTCCATTTATTTTTAGATTTATCTAGTAAGGATTCCACTTTGCATTTTTCTCCTCATGAAAGCTGTTAAGTTTAAAGTCAAATGCCAAACGTTTGGCATTTAAGGTTCATATACATATATATACATATATATATACATATATATATATATATATATATATATATATATATATATATATATATATATATATATATATATATATATATATATATATATATATATATATATATACATACATACATACATACATACATACAGTATATACATGCTGTCCTTTTATAGATGCACAGCACATGACTGCAGACTATTTGTTACTAGCATTTCAAACTGTAAAACTAACTGAGTCAGAATTTACACAAAGTAAGTCTGTTGCTCCTGGTGTTGAACTAAAAGTCTCTTAATAAACAAACATTTAACAAACATCCTAAAACTCTTAATGAAGAACCGCTCTCAATGTTTCTGAATGATACCAAATTTAGTTTGCAGGCTGCCCCAGCATGTAGATCTGCTCAGTTGGCTGTGACATTACTTCAGGTCATCAGCCAGCTTGAAACTCATCAGGTGGCAGTGGGGGCTGTCACAGAGATTCACAGCAGAAGTTTTGACAAGTGCCCCCTCAGTCCTGTTTGTGTGTGTCTAGAATAGAAGCTGTGTGAGGTACACAAACTTACAGTGTTTGGGAATGTGTTTTGACAGCAAAGTTTGAAAAGCTAGCAGTTGCTGTACTTCACACTGAAGGATGAACTTCAGCAAAATCATTTTTACACAGAAATATACAGAAGTTTTTGTCTGTTTTCTAAGAAAATGTAGTTTAAACTCCTCGGTACAAATTACTATATGTGCAGATGTAGTGTCAATATAATACTGTAAAATGGCATGAAGGAAAACATGCAGTTTGTTTGAAATACAGTAGGGGTTTTTTATGATGTTTTTCAGTTCTATGTAGCACTGGAAGTGGAATAGAACAGGAAAAGCAGAATGAGAAGGATTCTTGGTCTTAGTCATATTTTCACAACATGTTTTCCAATCTCATGTGGTGTCTCACAGGAGTGACCTGGGTCCTGATGTAGGCTACGAGGCGATTGGTATCGTCGACAGCAGCCTGCCAACAGTAGGAGTGTTTGCCAAAGCCACTGCCAAGGATACACCCAAAGCTGCTACAGAGAAGTCCGGTAGGCACATTTGGCTTAATCTAGTTAAATAATTCTTAATCCTATCAAGAAAACAGAAAAAGTCAATTTGAGGATCAGATTGAGCCTTACCAATCTAATGTGCTGCAGGAACTGGGATCCGCTCAGAAAGTGAAACAGAGGATGTAGCCACAAGCCCAGCGGCCTCTTCAACACCCGCCCCCGCTGTACAGCCACACAAAGACGACTACGGCAAAGGAGTCATCTTCTACCTGAGAGACAAAGTGGTGGTGGGCATTATCCTGTGGAACGTGTTCAACAGAATGCCTGTCGCAAGAAAGGTAAGTTCTTTATAAGAAGGTTGAGTCATGTCATTGCACAGTTAAAATAAAGATCTGGGTATTGTAAACTGATTTTCATATCTGTTATTTGCAGATTATCAAGGACGGAGAGGAACACGCAGATCTGAATGAAGTGGCCAAGCTGTTCAACATCCATGAGGATTAAGACGGCGAAGGCCGAGACTCACTACAGGAGGGGAGTTATGCCTCACATGAAGACTGAACTTTGGCAGTCATTGCCACACTCTTTAAGACACAACTGATCATGCGTACGGAGAGGAGGATCAATGTAAATTATGTCATGTCGCTGAGATATTTTCATATTTGGAATTTGATTCCGCTGCGCCAGTTTGTTTTTTTGGTTGTTTTTTTTTCTATTCAGGAGAAATCACCGTCTCATTCTTCTTGCTACCACCACACTTTTTGCTCATGTTTTTTTTTTTTTTTTGAAATCATGGTGAAAGTGTGATTGTCTATCCGCTTTTCCGCAGCAGGCTGACAATGTTCAACATGGATTATTGTTGTTTTCCTCTGTCTGATCAGAGCAGCTCCTTGTGAGAAAAGCTGCAATAAAAGCTATTTTTAAATTGGAGTGATCACATTATTTTGTTTCTAGATAGCAGCACTAATGACAAATAAGTTGACCTGCATTCTGGTTGTTAAATTCTGTCCTGAAGCATAATCAATGCGTACTGCTTGGCAAGTTTACCATAGTCATACATGTGAACATAGGAATTGGCCCTTTTAAACGGAGTGAGGGGACGTTGAAGCTCTAACTTCGACATAAAGCACATAATGTTAATTTAAATGGGAACGGGCAGGCTTGTGTAAAGGGCACCTGACAAGTATAGTTAACAGTATGCAGAAGTACAATCTAATTAAGTAGATCCAACAGGAAAAAAAAAAATGAAAATGAAGTTTGGCCTACTTATCCTGTCTGGAGGTAAAAATGCTCAAGCATGCAGAAACATTGTGTATTTTTCCTGCTGTGGGCTTCTTGTTATTAGTAATGCATTCATGTTTTGTATTCTCACACATTTCTTATCCTATTTGACACTGTGGGCTCTAGAGCGAAGTGTGGAACGGCCTTTCAAGTGTGAGGCAAACATGTGCAGCTATAACGTCCCATCTCTGTCTTTGACATTAATTCTACATGAGTAAATGGTTGAACTGCCTCCTCCTCTGTATGGAGGAATAAACATGAGCTTCCACATTTACATTGGAATTTGTCTGGTGATTTGAAGATGAAATAATTAGATTAGAAACTGCGGACATCTGTGCTAAATATAAATAATCTCTGGACGTGTACTGATACTATCGTACTGTGTACTGAAACGTCATAATTCTGTTTGTACTTTGAATGCAACAACAATCTTTTGACTTTTTTTTTTTTTTACCATTCTGCTTTTCCGTAACTGCAGTCTTGAAGGATTCTGTGATATTTAGTCTTACATTAGTTGACAGTTAGGTCTTGATTTATATGATCTATGGACACATTTACACTAGAAGAGTTTTTATAGTGGTGATACTGGCAGGATTGTCAACAGTTCATCACAACAACATGGAAGATGTCAGGCTTACTGTAGTTGAATGTGAAGTTTCTCAACTTTAAGACAGTAATCTTAATTTATGGCATTGGAAGAGAGTTTAAATTCACTTCAGGTTTGTGGATCTGTGTGTTTTTTTGTTTTCTTTTAATAACACAATTTTCATTTTATTTAAATAAATTGTATCTAGTTTTATTTGTTGGCAAAAAAAACCCAACCTAAACTCTAAATCTAAAAACTATGGTTCTGATTACAAATATATCTGCTAATCCGATGCTGTTATGAAGAGCAACATGAGTCCACTCTGCTATGAAAATGCTGCTGTCTCTTTAAATATTCTTGCAGTAATTCCTTGAGCATGCATATGGCCATAAAAAAGTGATAAAGCTTGAAGTCATCCACACAAACACAAGCAGAAAAAAAACCTTCCCTTGGATTTTGAATTATACAGCAGCAGCTTCCTGTATTTTACACCTGCAGAGAGGGAGGGAAGCTCAGCTGAGTCCAGAAGACAGAGCCTGGCTGGAAGAGCAACAACAAGTTCCAAGCATCTACGCTTTCTTTTTTCTTGTTTTTTTTCCCTCTACATTGGTCTAACAATCTTTTTCTTTCTACTGACTAAGAATGCACTTGCACATCCTGTGTATGGTGTGGGCTTCATCTGTCATTTTTCTGCAAGGCAGGTACTGTAAGAAATCATTGTAAGTTGTAATTCTGTACATCAGCCTTCCTGGACTTATTTTCTTCAGAGATATTAAAGTAAAAGTGCTACTGTAATGTTTAAACTGCATGTTAGTTTGACAGTGACAGTGGATTTATTGTATTTAAAATGATTTGACACTGATGAATATATATAATTATTGATAATAAGACAGGAGATGAACTGTGTACTTCTTTGACCAAAAGGTATGTGAACATTGCTGCTCTCTTAAAGTCTGGAGAATCATGCATAAAATATTTTGTTAAGCAAATCGTGATCCATAATTAAAAGACAGTTCCATTAAGTCAAAATGTTAATTAACACAAAATGCAGGGTTATACTGAATAGATAAAAAAAACAACTTAATTGATCGTAATTGATTTTAAGTGATGAGTAATTTCACAAATAAATTAAGTATGAGTCTTTGTGTATAAGGATGTTTAAGAATAATATATGTATAATAATGTGTTGTAAATAATATACTGTGCAGCCTATATGACACATTTCAATTACAAAACGTATGTGATGCCAAAACTGTAAAACACTCTTACAGCTAAAGTGTTTAATATTGTACATCTTTAGCATAAATTAGATTAAACCTTTTCTGCAAGAAAATTGAAGGTCTTAAGATTCTTTTACAGTAATGCTGCAGCTTTTTGGCATGTTGTTGCACAAAGAAAAAACAAGAAAATACATCCAAAGGTGGTTGTCCCATCACCTGGCAGGTCTGTGCTCTGCAAGGAGATGAAGCTCCCCAGCAGGGCAGCCAAACCCCCCTCTCCATCTGACTTTCTGGACAAACTGATGGGACGCACATCTGGCTACGATGCTCGCATCAGACCCAACTTCAAAGGTAACATAGCGGTGGGAGGAACTCTGTCTGGACAGGTGTGAGAAAGTGTGCTGCTCGATTTGCATAACAATCTGGGAAGTGAAGTAGCACAAATCATTGACAGCTGGGTCAGAAGCGAGAGAAGCTGTAGGCTGTGACGTTTTCACACAGGAGCCTTGTTTTTTTGTCATGTGTTATTATTGTTTCTATGTTGACCCACAGCCTTAGGTTGTGGTATTTTTACGCAGACTTCTTTCAGATCTGTTCGTCAGAAATGTGCATTTACCCTTGCATGTTACCCCGCAGGCCTATTTAAGTCCAATCTTGATCTCTCTTGTGAGTGAAGCCAGCAGATTCTCTTTGACACACTTCCCCCTCAGCCTCTGGGGTGGCACTTTATATATATTTCATACTTGCTCCACATCCTCATCAGTGCTTGCTGGGTAAATCCCAGCTGATTATCTATAAATACACTAATGTAACTAAAAGAGAATCAATAAATCATTGCCTCTTAGGAAATGAGTCACTGAAATATTTAAAGTTTCAGTGGTCGACAGATGGACTATACTAATGGGAGCGTACTGGAAATGACAACACAATTTCATGCTGGTTATCTCAGATGAGTCTGTTTATTAGGAAACAGCGTGGCACATTAAGAAGGGAACAGGCAGATGTTATTTTGCGCGAACGCTCTGCTCTTTACCTGCTTCAATTCTTTATGTGGTCTACTCAGAGAACATCATCAGTGATATTCGTGTGAATATGATGTGTGATGACAATCTGCTCTTGTCAGGTCCTCCTGTGAATGTCACGTGCAACATATTCATCAACAGCTTCGGATCCATCACGGAAACAACTATGGTGAGAATTTTCCTTTATAATTCTCAGTGGTCACATTTGATTTAGATGGTCTAATGGTGATAAATAGCTTGAATAATCTGGAGGATACAGCAGGAACATAGGCATTTGCTTTAATCATCTGATTGTTAGCTCAAACCTGGACTATCTAAATACAGTGTTACCAAAATAACAAAATAGTGGCCATTCAATTCAAGCTTCAGCCAATACATACTATAATTACTTAAAAGATATCAATTTTTTTAAGTTAAATTAAGTTAAGTTAAGTTAAAGTTGCAATACACAACAGTCAACCACTAGATGTTACTAGTGTCATCAATAGGGTTAGGGTTAGGGTTAGGGTTAAGGTAACCCAAATATGAATCAAGATTCTGTTGCACTGCTCATTTCTCACTTCAGATGTTTCCAGAAACATATTTTAGTGTACTGTTTAGAGGTGATTTGAGAAAGTTTGTGACATGGCTGCCATCTTATAAATGGACATGGAGGACACGAAGGGACTCACATGAACTAACATGCATGCTCACATGCACTAATATGTGGCAAAGAACAGAGAGCTTCAGATAACACAAACAGAGGAAGTGTTATTGTTGTTTATTGTAACTTTAAGTTAAGTTTAGTTTAGTTTACTTAAGTTAAACTAAGTTAAATCACATTACATCACTGCAAGGAAAAATGGGGTTTTAAACAGTATCCTGTAAGTAAGGACTTCCTCATGCTGCTTTTGCACAACAATAGTGGTCACTATTTTTTTTAGGGTGAAAGGGTTCTGATTATCTCTTTCTTTCAGAGTATGATTTTGATAGGCAAGACCATAAATGTAATGCCTAAACAGTTATTCAAGTGTTGTCTGTAGGAGTCTGTTACATTGTCATATTACAGTATTGTTCAATATTAGTTTCATATTGTCTCTGAGTTACAGGTTGCTATATTCAACATGTGTCACTCAAAACTTATCAGCACTGGTAGATTATGAATTCTCTTGAGATAGCTATCCCTTAACAACACAGTAAACATTATTCACTGCATACCAATGAGTCATCTGTTGGTACTTTCATGCAGGGTATGTAACTGTGTTTTGAAAAAAAAAGCCTTATTTTGTTTAACTTGCTGCCAGGATTTCCTTCCTGATCATTCATCAGATTCATCAGATTCTGTGGTGTTTATTCTCTGTCTGGAGAAGCCATTTAGAGCAAGTGTCATGTCACGTACGCATACTGTCATTAGATTATGACTAATATTTGACAGTAAACACCATCTTGTAAGTTCATTGCATAATGTTAGCTATGATTTCTTCATTAAAGTGGATCTCTGTCTCAAAGAAGAGACTATCTTTTATTTATGAGGCCCATGGCGAGTGTTTGGGGACGTTTAGAGTTTGAAGGACTCATGCATTTTCTAAACTACCTAAAGGGAAGGGCCATCAAATTTTAATTGATGTATTTATAAGTGGAGTTTGCTGTCGTTCAGATTATGAGCACTTAAATCTGTTGATGTTACATTTTATTTTTTGCTCACAGAGAGTTTGTGTAGGCGCAGTGTCACTCACCTGCTGAGAGACTCCGTAGGTTCATTCATGTCTTGCTTGAGATTTATTTTTCTTCACTCAATCTTGGCCCTCTCACATCCTATTAAAATGACAACATAATGTGATGCACAGACAAATTACAATACTTACAATGTACATGTGTATTTTTTCTTCTGTCACTCATTGTGAGACACTATTGTGTTAACTGTTTGTTCCCCATATGAATTACATTTCTGATTCTTACAGACCAAATGCTGTGAAATTGTTTGCAGATGCTGTGTAGCTGTGTCTTATTTAAGTGCCGTTTTAGGAGTCATTAGTTCCCACTGAGTATAAAAGCACTTTGACTGAAATTTGTTTTCAGCAATTGTTTCAAAGTGGCCTGAAAGGCAACAAGTTGAAAAACAAAATGCAATTATCCTCTTGACTTTTAGTGACAACAAATTTAGCAACAGAACACATTCACATAATCTGTAGACTGACTATTAACATTGTGTCTTTTAATCCCAAAAATTAGTCCTGAAATCTCCAGATAATTAATGTCTGCCTATCAGTAATGTGACAGCCATGTGTTACCAAATTGCTACAAAATAGTATAATGTCAATCCCACTATTGCCACTTGTGGCTATATATTTTATTTCAGTCATTTATAACTATAACTTGTGTAATTTCTAATTATGACTTAATTCCATACTGTAGGACTATCGGCTCAATGTATTTCTGCGACAACAGTGGAATGACCCTCGACTGGCATATAAGGAGTATCCCGACGACTCTCTGGACCTAGATCCCTCCATGTTGGACTCCATTTGGAAGCCCGACCTGTTCTTTGCAAATGAAAAGGGAGCAAACTTCCACGAGGTTACCACAGACAACAAACTGCTTCGGATATTCCAGAATGGCAACGTCCTCTACAGCATCAGGTGATCCATATCTGAAATGATACACCTGGATACACTTCTATCAGACATTACAAATCCACATCCATGACTTGTCAAGTTTCTATCTGCATATGAACTTCTGCCTCCATCCAGTTGTAGTCTAAACCTCTACATGTTTGTTTCACTCCAGTTCAGTTCAGTTGTAATTGTATTGTCCAGCCCACGCTATGAACAAGTTTATATTCAACAATAACTGCGGGGTAAAACAGAATCAGGTCAGTAAAGTGGCACTAAAGCAGTGGTGAATTGTAGCGTAATGCTAAGAGGTTATAATTAGAATATAAGAAAGAGAAAGCAATGTAGAAGCTCTATTAGCAATTCTATTGAGCATGAACCAAATCATCAGTTGCTACCTCTGGTTACTAAACCTTAAAAGTAGCTCCCAACCCTTGGGGATCAACCTGAAATGACCAACTGATAACATAACTGATGAAGTTAAAATGTGTAAAACAGCGACAGAAACAACAAAAAACTACTCATGACACTGGACCAGCATCATTCACTTTCTTCCTCTCTGCAATATTGTGTGAGATGCTTCACTTTGTCCTTGCTGGAATAAGGAAGATGAGGGTATTTAAAATGAGCTGTGACTGACATCATGACTTAACAAAAACAGAGTGGCAGCTACAGAAACTCATCAGTAAAATAATTGCCAGCACCTCTATTGTGGAATAGGCTTTTCTTTTTTTAATCTTGATCTCTATTCTTGCCATTTTTATTGATGGTGGTGCTGTGTTTTCAGACTATTTTATGTCAATCCCATTATAAAGGCTGACATGTTGTCGGTCAGCACCTGTCAGTCCTTTATGTGGTTTGTGTGGGAGGTAGTGGAATAGAAAGATGGAAAGGAGGACAGGTGTCAGAAAGGTTAGGGCTGCTTGATGTGACCCTCGATGTAAAGGGGTTTGAGTGACACCTGAGCAGGAGATGGCAGGTGCTCAGAGGTTTAGTAATGTAGGCTACCTAGGTGCCCTCTCACCTGTGTGTCCAGTCATGGGTTTGAAACTCCATTTATTTCAATCTATAACATGAGAGACATCACTGCATGTGCCATCATCTGTTTTCCAGGCTGACACTTGTCCTCTCCTGTCCCATGGATCTGAAAAACTTCCCCATGGACAGCCAGACGTGTACGATGCAGCTCGAAAGCTGTGAGTTCATCTTTCAAGGCCGGGCGTGATATAATAACATGCAGATTTTGTTATGAACTGATCACATACGGTATACCTGTTTTCTATCTCTCTCTAGTTGGCTATACCATGAATGATCTGATTTTTGAATGGCTGGATGTGGGAGCTGTGCAGGTGGCTGATGATCTGATGCTCCCTCAGTTTGTGCTGAAGGAGGAGAAAGGTCTTGGCTACTGCACCAAGCACTACAACACAGGTACATGGCATATAACAACCCGCTGGCCAACATCCTCAATAGATACTGTCAATCAACTTCTAATAAGACTGTTAGTTTGTACCTGTATCTCCTCCTGTGGTTAGGTAAATTCACCTGCATTGAGGTTAAATTCTACCTGGAGCGCCAAATGGGCTACTACTTAATCCAGATGTACATACCAAGCCTGCTCACCGTCATCCTGTCCTGGGTGTCATTTTGGATCAACATGGATGCGGCTCCAGCCAGAGTGGGCCTGGGTATCACTACAGTGCTCACCATGACGACGCAGAGCTCTGGCTCGAGGGCCTCCCTGCCAAAGGTCAGACAGTTTGTTAGTCATTTTCTATTACAAGTTCTAGGATGATTCCAGGAAAAATTGGTTCAATTGGATTGAATTTGTGTATTAGACTTTTCTCATTTAAAAAATAACAATCAAAAAGCGTCCTACAAAAGTCATAGCGTAGTTTCCCCTTTCACATAAGAGAGTAGTTTATTTAAAAACCTGCCTCCATACACCTAACAGCTACTCGACTACAGCAGCTAACTGCTAGCACTACCTGAAAATGCACCACCCTGAGCACTGAGTTCAATTTAGGATGGTTAATGTAGACTATTTAGATTCATCAAGTGCTATATTTAAACCATGTTGCAGTATGAGATGGTTTTGATTGGGCAAGGAAAATGAAGCCATTGATCTTGACCACAAGTTTGCATTTATTCCACTCCCTACAATCCCAAATTTCATTGATGATACATTGAGCCCTGATAGATGTTTAAAAGCCATAGAAATTAAAATAAACTATATATACTGGATACTTATTATTATAGATGCATTACCATATAAGCAACATTTTAATGCTGTAGCTGGTCATGGTTAAGCTAATTATACTGCAATTCAATTATATATTATAAACGGATTATATGTTTTGTCTGTAAATCTAAATTCTAAAGTAAAAATCCTGAAATTGTTCTTAATTACAGTACTTGTCATTTATTTATTTTCCACTCCTGAGAATATGTTCTGATATCCTTCTCAATCTTTTAATATCAAAAAAGCCACTACCAAGTCATTTTTGAGGGAGTTTGTCGTTCAGTACTTTCCATATTTCTTCCCTTTCATTCACTGTCCACTGAGTGATTTCACTGATTTGATTTTCACGGTTTTGCAGGTGTCCTATGTGAAGGCCATAGACATCTGGATGGCGGTGTGTCTTCTCTTCGTGTTTGCTGCACTACTGGAGTATGCGGCCGTTAATTTCGTTTCACGCCAGCACAAGGAGTTCTTCAGACTAAGGAAGAAGCTCAAAGAGCAACAGCGGCAGAGAACCGTGAGTGCAACCCACCCACTCAGGCCCCTCGGGCGGCTGTCACCTGCTATTCCCTTTGCCCAGCTATGCACAAGCTACACAACTCAGCTGCATGTTGCGCTCCAGCCAGGAAATGTAGACAGCATTGACCTGTAATTAATTAAAGCCATCACCTTATTCCACTGTTGGTTGAATATTTGTAACATCTTGCTGGCTCACTTTGGCTCTCATGAGAAGAAGAAAATAGGGGAGACAAAATAGGGCAAACCACCTTTAAATATAAAATATTTCTTGAACAAAGCAGTGTGACAGTAGCTGCAGGATCCATTAATACCTTGTAATATTCATACCACAATACAGAAAACATCTGCATGAATCCTTTGTACTTATTAATTTGCTGGGATCGCACCTCTGAAATCTGCTCTGACTGCATCCTCAAGCTGTCTCACTTTGCATTAATGTCACACATGTATTCACTTTGTAAGAAACAGACAGTGATTACTTGTTAATGTTCACAATTTGAAACATGAAATGCAGAACAGAGGAGTTGTGTCATGGTTGCAAACTGTTTGGCTGATGCATTCTGTTTGATGAATAAATGTATGTGCTGCTTTTTTACCCATCAGCAGGGAAGTGGAGAAAGTAAGGTGAAAGGAAGCAACATGTCAGGCAACAATGCTCCTCATGGGAACGTGGCCCAGCAGTGCAGTGCCTGTGCCAGGGTAGGCACTGCCGTCTTGTTCAGTTAAAACACCAACCAATCATTGGCTCAAAAACAAACAAACAAAAAAAAACACACACACCAGTTAATGTGATTCTCAACGAGAGCAGGTGGTTATTCTGTGCTGTCTGTTTCTTCCAGGAGGAGGAACTGGCACAACAGGGTTTACTCTTCCAGAGTTATGGACTTGCACTGTCAACAGGAAGTGCGCCAGAAATGGATGCAACACCAGTCTTTGCTGATTTACCTCCTGGTTTAGGTTTCTATGACATACGCAGGCGCTTTGTGGATCGGGCAAAAAGGATTGATACAATCTCCCGAGCTCTTTTCCCCATGAGTTTCCTCATGTTTAATGTCCTCTACTGGCTTACCTACAAAGTTCTACGACATGAAGATATTCAAGCCCTACTGTGACAACCCAACGACTGAGGACCACACTGATGCTGGATACTTTCATTCTGCTCTCTTCACTGAAACATTTACAGATGGAGAGTCTTCAGCTGAGCCATGCAAAATGTGTTGTGACTGCATGTCCACTGCCGCTGGGAAATTCCATGACATGGACGAGTCCATTGGTTTCTTTAAATATTTAATACTTACTTCCAAAGAAATGCACTTTTTATTTGCACAGATGCTTTATACATTACACATCAGTGTATGTGTGTACAGTTGACATCTTGAGTATAACAGCTCACACTTTTTTGGAAGCATTTCTGTCAGTAAGGTATTTGGACTGCTGCACATTCCTGCCAGACCTTAAATGGTGCATTAATTTTACTGGTGCCATGGTGAACACTGTTTAGAGCTACACCTTTCATATCACAGAGAGAAATAATATATCACTACAAGCAGGAATTACACTTTGAAAGAGTTGCCACGTTGTTGTGTTTCCCATCTTACCTCTGCTTTATAGGCCTGGGAAATACATTGCTGAACTTTTTTTTGTTTGTTTCTTTGCAGGCTGCAGACATCTAGGAAAGAATGTCACTTTTTCAATAACATGAATATTTTATCTAACACAGTATTTCTCTTTTCAGTTTTGAACCCCTCCAGCAATAAGCCTACCTGTAATAATACCAGGAATAATCTGTTTTTGAAATGTGTTTCAAATTTAAAGTTATTTAATATCTAAAGAAGTTAATGATACATAGTGCAGAGATTGTTTGACCTCACTGTTTATTGATATAATAGTATGTCACACACATAGCCAAATAGTGTTTTATCTTTTTATTCAAATCCTTCAGCAGATTACATACAAATGTAAATAAAAGATTACATTTTGACATTATTAGATGCTAACAAGCTCTGGCTCACATTAAATTAAATAGAAATATTAATATATAAATTATATTAAATATATCAACAAAAAGGTATAAAATATATGTAGGTGCTAACTTGTAACATATTCATCTTCTGGAGATTAACAAAGCCCAACTAACTTAAACACTTAGAATAATTTATTTGTGTGTTTGTTTTCTTTAAAATCCCCTCCAGACATGTTGTAAGATATATAAAAAACATTCTGCTTGGAATAATAATTGTCTAATATGTTTTTTCCACCAAAAAGAACAATTACCTCATTAAATTACTTAAAATTACATCTCTTGGTTCTCCCTCATTCAAAATTCCAGAATCTATGAATATGCAAACGTTTTCATTTCAACAGCTGGACACAAGATGCACTTCACTAAAAAATCTATTCTTAGTGTGTGTGCACTGGAGGCACATTCGTTTAAGTTGAACACTGGACCTGAACCGGCGTCTCTCACTCATTGTCAGCTGAGATTGGCTCTAACGCAACCCGCTATAGTAGAAGCAGTAAAGACAACGGGTGGAAGGATGAAGGAATGTAAGAAATACATATATCTCTGAAAGTCTTAATTCATATAAAATAAAGAAATGAATAACCAGATACATTGTATCCATATAGTGTAACCTCTCTTTATGCAGTTTTTAAAAGGTCTGTTCATTTTAACCCCGATAATTGAGCCTCTTTTCCAAGAAAACTGTGGAAGCCACGTATACTGTGGGATTGTGGGCAGTTGGCATATGCTCCCCTCAAAAATAGAGGATTCTCAATTCTCACTCTACTGTCATGTGATACATGTGCAAAATGGCACTGCAATAACTGGCTTTTTAACATTTTGCTAGATTAGCATTTCAATACGCTCATGCTTGAAGACTAGCTCCACTGCTAGAAACCTAGTCTCACTTTAAATATAAATCATGTCATAAAACGAAGCTGTAATATTAATATTTCATTTAAAATGTATAGCTGTCACATGCATATACAGTAGGTAGAGCAGAGCAGCATCCATCAGCACTATTAAATTGTTTAAGAATTTGCAGACATCACAAAACAAAACCAGCAATTTGAAGATGCTACCTTGGGCTTTATTAAACTGTGACGGGCAATTTTCTATATATATATAAAAAAAACCTTTTATAGAAAAATTAATCAAGAAAATAATTGACAGATTAATCGATAATTAATTGTTAGTTGCAGAACTAATCACATTTTACAAAAACATGATTTGTTCTGTTACATTAAGCTTGACTTTATCAATCACACAACTGTGATTTTTCATCTACATGTACCAGCACTTAGTCCACACTACAGACATCGACAGAAGCTCAAAAACTTTTGAAGAAATTGGGTTGCATTTATACAGCACCTTTGTTTTGAGCACCTTTAATTGCTCGACTTTCACTGAATCCTTAACAGTACCATGCATATTAAATCAGACTTTGTATCTCTAGCCACAAGAGGGTGATGTTGACTATTTTATTTTCCATGTGAGCAGTGTTGCACTATATTGCACACTGCCTCACACAGGCCAGATTATACACAGTACAGTTTAGAAGAAGAAGACATGCCTTGTTACTCAGGATTCGCTGAAGATCTGATGTTCTGATGAGATTGACGTTTACATGTAGAACTTCATTTGGCATTTATATTTATAGTGTCTGATATGAACAAGCCATCCCTTTTCTATAAATTACTATTTATTAGCACAGGATTTGTACAGATTTTTGTGGAAATAAATGTACAAATATCTAATATGATAATTACTCTTAATTTATTTTCCTTTTGAGGCTTTGAAGTGTTGCAGGCTCGGTCTGCATTATGGCTATTACCCAGTGTGAGTGTATTGCTCTAATCAAGCTCAGAGTCTAGTAGTGTGCATTTATCCTTTGTTTGACTTGTCAGACAATTAAACCAGATGCACTCATTAAATCATAGGGTGATTTCCACTTGCCTAATAATGTCAGAGAACAAAATGGTAGTAATGGTAGCCTGGCCCTGACAGACATCGTAATTGGGGAGCAATTAAGGGAGCAAAATATTGTTTAAATGACATTTAAAGGATGGAAGGAGGGAAGGAATTTAGGCAATACAAAGCAATAGAAACATTCCACACAAGATATTTAATCCCATAATTACTATACTCTGCCCACTGCTCCATCTTACTGGGGATAACTGATGAGACGCATTCTTGATCAATTCATCCTGTTTGTTTGCAGCGATGGAATTCTTTAAGAATAAGAAATACTTTATTAATCCTGAGAGAAATATAAGTGTCACAACAGCACTGTCCACCCACATCACACCCAACAATAGAATAAAATAAAATAGTTCAATAGTAAAATAGAAAAGCTTATTATTACACATTGTGTAGTAATTACATATACATAGTATATAATAAAATGATGATAATAGTGAGTAGTGAAATAGTTTTTAAAAAGTTATTATCCAATGAATATATGCATAGTATATAATGAAATATTACAAAATTAAAATAAATAATAGTGATATTGTGAAGGGCAATATATTGATATGAGACTAAATATTGTCTTATATTCTGAATATCATAATATGGTATAAGTGTTATCTTTTCCTGGTTTTAAAAGGCTGCATTACAGTAAAATGATGTAATTTTCTGAACTTGCCAGATTATTATTTATTAATTATTTATTATTTGTCCTTACCCGCTTAGTCATTATATCCACATTATTGATGACTAATTATAAAAAAAATCTCATTGTGTAAGTATTTTGTCATCCCTATAATATTTTGGCAATATCGAGGTATTTGGTCAAAAATAACTATGTATATAAATATGTATATTAATATTTGATTTTGTCCATATGACCCAGAACTAATATCAAGTTTTTTGTTTTTTTTTGTCTTTGGTTTTCTTGTTTTTGTGGGTGTTGGCAGATAGAGAGGGGGTTGCAGTAGAATAAAAACCCATGTTGTTTTTATATAATGTGGTATTTGTGATGGGATATAAAAACGAAAAAACAAAGACAATCATACAATAATTAAAACAGAAAAATGACATAAGCTAAAGTTGAAGTAACTACTCGACACGACGTGTGGTAAAACAAAACTCTCCCATTTGAGTTAGGAGTGTTTGAGGACAGGGGTGTTGTATTTGCGGTGAGTTGGTTTTCCATTTTGGGAGAGAGGGGATCATGGTCTCACCGGGACCCTCAAACCAACAAAGTGTGTCACCGGCTGGAGACGTGGCAGCGCCTCCGGTCATATGATTTTACTTCATACACGAACCCCACCCCGTTATTGCCCACCCTGGAAATGTGTTAATAACACATCGCTGAAATGACTGGTTTCATCCTCTACGCGTTTTTAAAAACTCCTGCAAAATACCCCCCTGCATAACTCTGCACAAACACAAGACAGGGTATATAGTGGAGGTGACCACCCAAAACAGTGCCATTTTTAGACGTTTACTGCTGACGTTTACAGCGGCTTCAAATAGCTTCCGTTTCACTCTGGTAGTGATTGGACTGTTCTGTACTTACCCAGGGAGAGCGAACACATAGTGGTTGAACAAGTCCGACAATCCACACTTCAATGGAGGAACAGCCCAAAGATCGGGCACAAGACAGGCAATATCACCACCACGGAGAGGACAGAAACTCTATTCAACGTACAACCTGTCTAAACAATGATCAGAGCCACTTCCAGCGCCAGCATCAGGAAACGCAGACGAAGAAAACAGGTTGGGCCATCCGGGAAAAGTTAGCTAACGTTTGGCTAGCCTTAGTCAGCTAATGTCAACGAGCCGACTAGCCGTTTGCTAACTAACATTATCTCCAGCGTGACTGCGGGCTTTATAGCGATTAATTCAAACTACATGCTGCTGCTCGGACTAATTTTAGTGGAACTACAGCGGGTGAGCAGCTAAATGAGTAGGCCGACAGTTGAGAGGAGAAACCAGCCGTTAAGTTAACGTTAGCCAGTCGGCTAGCTGACGCTGCGTGACAGTTGTCGCTGGTGGTGCTTTGACATATCGGGGATTGACCTTGTGCGCCGGTTTCACCCATTTTCCCTCTGCAAATGCAACTAAATCATTTTTTAAAACCGCCCGCAGTGTCATCGTGTGCTGTAAACGTACTGACTGTTACATGTGCATGGCTGTTTCACCGCCAGTAGTTGCAGATGTGTGTAATTCATTTCAGCATGCTTGTGTCCAGTTCAGGAAAAACGAGCCGGCTCCCGAGCTGCCATTTCCTGTCGGCCATGTTACAACATCCCTGCGAGCTAATGCTATAGTTATATGGCTAGTTAGGATTTTTTTTTGTCCAGCCACGGTACTTTGTCGTCCATTTGCCTACTTGGGTTGTTGCTAGTGTGCGGTAGCTGTCTTGTGGCACACCCAGCTACTGGTGCCAGGATGATGTTAACGCCTAACAAGCTGCTGGTTAGTTGACATTAGCTAACGCTAGCCGTCCCCTGACAGGCCTGTTGCATGTTTTTCTAGTCAACATGAAGTCACGCAACAACTAGATATCAATTTGATTAAAAAAAAATGTTTTGCTGCGGCTGAACAGACACTGTAACCATCTGTCTTACGTTTGCTAGCAGCTGTATTTACACGTTTGTTTGCTATGAAGCGAGAAACTGTCCCCGCTGTGTGCAGAAGCCTGTGTGAGTGTGTCTACAGACATGAGGGGCAGCACCATTGAATGGGAAGCCCCACGTTGACACAGCACTTCCCATGCCTCCATGCAATGCATAGACCTATTTATGGTTCACTGCCAGTCAAATGTATTTCATAAATGCTGCTGTGAACCATCCAACAAGGCTATTTAATGGCATATCAGATATTCTCAAGATAGTTAATCAGCCAAAAGTCCAGCATGCAGTTGACAGTTGTGAATCATATCACATGTTTATAACCACCCACTCAGCTGATCCCAGAATGGAGATACTGTAGTTAGGGCAACACCAAGCATAAACTAGCTGTGGCATAATATTTTCTCCTATGGTTTCACATTTGATAGCTTTCTTAACAACTCTGACAGCTGTGATAATAAGAAAAATTAACTAAGAACAGAATAAATTGATTCCTTTCAAACTTGTATTTGGGGTTTGCAAAGGAAACAGTAGTTTAATACCATCTGGATAGCAGAGACATGTTTAATGCTTGATGCGTCTTGATTGTTTTTCAGGCTCTATGACTTCATGATCCTGCTTTGCTTATCATTGCATCATTGCATCATACATACAATACCAAACCTTTTACATAGTACCCCAGAATGTTTTATATAAAGTCTTTGGATAAATATATTTACTGTAGGGGGCGGGGGGGAGAGAAGGGAGGGGCGTTGTTCTGGCAGTCAGAGCAGTGCTTCTATTATTGCAGTATAAACTGATTTTGTTTCCCCTTTCAGGCAATAAAAAAGTAAACATCAGTGAAGAGGAGGGGGAGAAGAATACACATCTGTCTGATACTGTTGGTATGTCGCATCCCCCCAACAGCAATAGTAACAGACACATAAGTAATACAAATGTGAAGCAGAAGTCAACGCAAAAGCTGTACACGACTGTTCCAAAAGCGAGCAGCAAAGGATTGGACCATAAGAAGAATATGGACCTTAAAAATGACAAGGAAAAGGCCTTGGATTTGAATAATCATGAGGGCCAGCCTTTGGATAAGAAAGACTCTGTGTTGCTTCAAAATGGCGTTGATTTTGGAAACTGTGGCTTAATTACAAATGGCTATTCTAGCAAGGACAATGATGGCAGTGGCTCCGAAGGTGGATATACTACTCCGAAGAAACGCAAGGCCAGATGTAACAACGTCAAGAACACTGATAATGTGATAAGAGAAAAGGAGACAGACATGCAGCAGGGCAACACTACACAGGAGCCTGGGGCTTTTAATCTCGAGACAACTGAGAAGGGAGTGACTTCCAGACTTGATGGCTTTAGAGCCGCCCATAAAGTCGAAGCTCAGTCAGCAGCTAGACGGGCTGTTGCCTCAGATGCTTCAGTGGGTGAATCTCAGAGGAAAAACTCTGATGGAAAAACAGTTGGCACCTTTGGTAAAAAGACTGAGGAAAGGCACAAAGCCAAGCTTTCCTCACCTTCAAAAGAGGACTCATGGACTTTGTTCAAGCCCCCTCCAGTATTTCCTGTGGACAATAGCAGTGCTAAAATTGTTCCCAAGATCAGTTATGCAAGTAAAGTAAAAGAGAACCTCAACAAAGTAGCTCAAGGTGGAGGTGAGGCACTGCCTCCACCAGTGAGACTGTCACAGGTCCCCATGTCTGCTATGAAAACTATCACCTCAGCTAGCTTTACTAATGGTCCTGTTTCTGGAAATGGAAACGGTTGCCCATCAGTGGGTACTTTCTTTGCTCCTGCTGCTAGTAGTATTCCACCAGCCCCATCTATCCCAAGTGGCGAGAATGTAGCATCACCTTTGGAAAGTAACTGTAGCTCTACAACCAGTCCTGTAGATGGAGAAGCATATGAGCTTAGAAAGTGTACTCTTTTAATTTACCCTTTAAATATGCAACCTGTGCTCCCTAGTGCTCGTCACCTTGACCCACCGGCTGCTCAGACAAATCAGAAAGCCTTGGTAGACATCTTCCAGAATCCGTGGGGGCTTTCCTTCATCAATGAGCCCAACTTACGGCCAGAGGGAGGAAGTGGCCAGGTGCCCGCAGAGGACAAGACTACTGTGGTCACACCTCAAAGCGATAGTCAGGCTGTCGCAGCCAAGGCTGCCCAGCCCTGCTTTGAAGCTAGCCCATCATTCTTACAGCCAGGCACGTTGGCTCAAGACCCCGAAAAAAGGACTTGCAGCCCTTGCGATGTGTCTAATGCTTGTTCTCCTGCTTGTGTGATGAGCGAGGAGGAGGACAAGCTGCAGCCATGTGGCCAGGAAAAGACAAAAGCTGAGGCTAAGAGTGCAGGTTCTGCTGTGTTGGCCCCCAGTAAAGACAACGGTGCTAAGCCTGCACAGGGCCAGATAACCACAGTGTTGTTTGGCTCATCTAAAGAACAGGCCCACTCTAAAGACATTGGCAGAAGGTGTAGCTCGGGGTCCTTTGATGTTAAAGCTGCTGTCACTTATCACACTAAAGGTAACTTTGATTAATGATCTACTCAATTTATGAAATTATTTGTATAACTGTTAAGCACTGTCAAGTTTCCAGAGAGACCAGTTGATGAAACAGTAAGTTCAATTTCCTGAAAGTGTGCTTCACAATCTGTTAATGCTGAACTTACATGTTTTTTTTTCTCAACAGAAATGGAATTCATTTACAACTTGCAAAAACAAGGTAAGCTTAAGTTGTTCTTACGTTTTCTCTATTTTATTGTTACATACAGGCCACTTGACATCATTCATAATTGTGGGAGATCCTCAGAGCCAGACCAGCAGTCATATTCATGAATGTGCAGGACTAGTTCACAAGTACATTGGTGTTTTGGTCCTGATCCAAAAGGAATGCAGTTATGCAAAAACAGAAGAGCTTTTTTTGTTTGTTTCTCACTTTAATGAATTAAAATGACTGAGTGCTGTTCTGCTGATGGATGGTCCTCTGGTCCTACAGTCATTAGTCCAATGATGTTTGAGGTTACATGCACTAAATATCCAACCACAAGCTAGACACACAATACCTCAAGGGCTGGGTGTTGTAAATACGCCTACCAATATCAAAATAGTACTTTTGTCGATACTTATCTTTTGTTGTTTTTGGGTTTTTTTTGTTTGTTTTTGTTTGTTTTTTTTATTTAAGAAAAGAAACTAAAGCTCTCAAATCTCATATGCTGTCTGAACAAAAGCAGCTAAAATTGGCAACATTTTGATTTTTAAATTAGGAACTAGCTGATGTGAGAGCTTGTAAAGAAGAATATTTTTCCGTATTTAGGTTAATTACTACTATGGAAACCATAATCTACTGTAAATCCTTGGGGCCAATACATTTTCTAGTTTTGTAACACATTATGTACATTTATTTCAGTCACAAATATCTTTCTGTCGGTGAGACTGATATGTTAAATAATCTAACCCTGTGCGTCCTGTTCTCTCCCTCTGCTCTAGATCCAAAAAGAGTAGTGGTTTATGATGTGACCAAGGATGGACCTGATCAGTGAGGTAGATGGTCTACAGTACTTACCTACTTCTCTTCTGGGTGCTGCGGTTATCTGCCTTGGAAATCATAAATCCTGTCGGATAGATAAAGTGACAACTGTGAAAACATTGATAGTTTAGCATGACAGATTTTCCTTGGAATCTCGGGTGGAATAACAAGACTTCGTTGGGGGCATCAGACAAACATATATACACACACACACACACACACACTCTCACACACACACACACACACACACTCACTCACTCACTCACTCTGGAGGGATGTTAAAGGAGTGGATTGGTGCCTCTTCAATGTGATGAATGGACACTTGCAACTTTTGGGCTGTGACAGTCGTTTGTCTCACGGCTCCGTAGGGATGATGTTCGGGAGTTCAACAAAAGAAGGTGTCATAAACTGCACCTGCTAAGCCTTTATCCTGTTGAACTGTGGCAGCCGTCGGTCTGACTATGGGATGCCTCAGTCATTTTCTTTCTTCACGCATTCAAATGAGTTCATTGTAGATATGTTAGACGTTATACATACACATCTGTGTGCAAGCTTGAATTCATCGTGAACGAAAAGAGAACACACTTTTGAAAAGAATGCCTTGAAAAGTCGTGGAATAAAGATTTTTGGAGTCCTGTTAAACTGTAAGTTAAGTGGAAGCTCGTAGGTAAGCCCCTCCCCCCCAAACCCCTCAACCCCCACATCCAGGAAGGGAGAACCTTGTCTTAAAATCTGTAGGGGCAAAAATCAAGAGCCCATAAATTAAATGCTTGCTTTTTTTTTTTTTTTCTCCTCCCCCTTTTTTATACTGTTTTTGTCTGACCTAACGCGAGTGTTATCTGCACTGCAGTACGACCCTAGAGCACAGGTACAGAAGTGCCCGATTTTGAAGGAAAGCCACACCCCTTCATTACAGAGTTTATTACAGGTGTGCGAAAGATATTAAAACCAGGTCTCCGTTAAATCTCAAAAGCTTTCCGTACATTTCATGTAGATTGTTCTGAGGTCAGCGCAGATTATTCTTAAATTCCGATTCATTGACCTGCTAAAATATGAATCCTGTGTTTAGGAGTAAACTGAGTGACTAATTGTTAAGCAAGACATGGCTTCCATTAAGGTCTTTGTGCTCTTTGTTCAAGCAGCAAGGCTCAATATGTCCGTACAGATTATTTTACCTGCATTTCTGTTGAAAGAAGAAGGAAAAAAAAAAAAGGTTAAATTCCTCTTGTCAAAGGAACATGTGTTGCATTTTTTTACAATTTAGTTTTTTTTTTTTTTGTTTGTTTGTTTTCTGACTCAGCATTTGGTCTTTTACTTTTCTGTCATATGGCATTTTATTTCTTGCATGTTTACTGGTGGAAAATGAATGAGTCAGACGTCACTGTTCATCTCCACACAAAGTTAACAGAAACACAACAATCGCAATACTAATCTAGGGTCCGCGACTAGCCACTTTGTCAAACTGTGTTGAAATGTGAAGATGAGTTGTACTATTATGTTTGTGTTGTGGGTAACATTCAAATCAGTGTGCAATAACACCGTGTGATCCATACAAGTGTGTGAAATGGGTTATATGGAGCTACAGAAATCATCACCCAAGATGCTGGTGGGGCCTGCAGTTCATTTTGTTCGTTCAAAAAAAAAAAATGTTAAAGGTGTGTTTTTTTTTTTTGTTTGTTTTGTTTTTCCGTTTGTTGCACAAGCCCCTTTTTTGCAAACTTTCACGTGGTCGGTGCAAAACAAGCTCACGGTGAAAGATCTAATTAAGTCTAGGGAGCCCAAATTTAGCCAACTGCTAACTGGCCAGCTGTGACATCACTTTCTTTACCATCTCCAAATCAGGATTGGTTTATTCAACATAACGAAGGAAACTCCGGGTTTCTTTTCTCTAGAAGATATGATTTGGTTAATGTGTGGATTAATAGCACTTTATGTAAACTAATTGCTTTTATCTTTTAATTACTAGAGAGATCTATATGTACTGACAAGAAATACTCCTTGAAAGAATGGCTCTGGGCTGTTACTTTTCAGAAAAAAATAAAAATAAGTTGATAAATACAGAATTATTAAATGTAACTCAGGTAGTGTTGATAAAGCCATGACTATGTTAAATATTGTTTTTTGCCAAACGGCCCCTGTCATGTTCTCAAATTGGAATTGGAGTCTTATTATAGAGTCTCATATGTTTGTGACTAAACACCAAATAATTAGTTTTGAGGAAACTGTTGTGGCATGCAAGGTGCTGTCATTGATCATTTTGGGCTCTAAACATATGTTTCCTGTTTATTATCTCCCTCTTTTTTTTAAAAAAAAAAAGAAGAAAAAAAGCACATTGCTCCATGCGCTGTTTTCTATGTAAGCTAGACTGTAACCTTCTTGCAATCTGTAAAATGGTTCATTTTCTCCCTCATGTTTTCATAGTGAAGCACCTCTTGATTTATCATTTGTGAACGTCAGGTGGGGTAGCTACAATCCGGGTATGAGCTTTTCAAGTACACTTGTTTCCACTGTGTCCTGATTAGGCGGCGCTGCAGCGTGCACTCGTACACAGAGAGGGAACGTCGTAACTGCAGCCGTGGTTTGTTTTTTTTTTTTTCTTTTTTCTAATATTGTTCTTTTTTATTTTGTTTGTGTGTGTGTGTGTGTGTGTGTATGTCTGTGTACAAGCTGTCTTGACATTTTAACTTTCTGTGTCTAATCTCAGTCAGATGTCTGGTATTTTTAAAATGCTTTGTTTTGGCTTCCATTGTACACCATGTGACTGATGAGTGATTCATCAGATGCTGCCCTCTGAATGAGAACAGTTGTGCCGTATCTGGTCGATGAGGAAGCAAGGTTGTTTGAGGAGATATTAGACTGACTCTGTGTGTGTGTGTGTGTGTGTGTGTGTGTGTGTGTTTTTGTATGTATGTATATGTGCGCCTGAGTTTATGGAAGTTGACATGTAATCCGGCATAAAGTTTCACCAAACTCTCAATTTAATTTCATCCAATTGCCCATAATCCATAGACAAAGTGACATAATCAAGTTCCCATATGGTGAATGCCAAATTATTAAGGCTGAAAGCGTTATCAGCGGGCAGTGATACATCTTAAGGCTTCTAAATGTAAAACAGGGTGATCGAAACAAGTAAGAGATGTTACTGTAGTCTTACGGTGAATACCTTTTTTTTGTCTTTTTTAGTTTTTTCTTCTTTTGTATTATTAAGAGGATGGTTCTGGTACAGGGAAACGAGATCTATCCTCCCACCCCAAGACTCCTCTTTTTCAAGCACTTAATACAGCAAAAAGGCTATGTTGAATATGCATTTATAAAGAGTAAAACTATTAGCATTGTAGCCTGCAAACCAAAAACAGGTTGTTGAAGCTGAGTATATGGTAAATCAGTGATTGGTGGGAGGTGGGGGAGGGAGGAAGGGGGTGGGTGGGGGATGAGCGACTGACTCTCGGTGTGCTTCGCGTTGAGAAAGAAAAGCCTGATCATGTGGAGTTTATTATTTCTCCATCCCTCAGGATGTGCAATCACCTCAAGGATGCTGATGCAGGCTTCCAGGCTGCGAGTGACGAGTTCGGCCTCGTCGTTTTGTGGGTGGGTGGGTGCGTGGTGTGTGTGTGCGTGTGCGTGTAGCGAGTTCTTCCTATTATATGCAAGTTCCTTGTATATTTCAACCCCCCCTCCCCCTGTTGTTTCATGTTCAGGTGCCTGTGTGAGGGAAAAAAAAAACAAACTTCTACAGCAATTTTGATTGTTTAAAATCTGCTTCCAGCATATATCCGTGCCATTTTTGTTCTTTTTTTTTTTTTCTTTCTTTCTTTTCTTTTTTTTTTGTAACATTTGCAATGCTGTTTAAGTTTTCTTACAGCTAATCCTAATTTCTTCTGTTTAAGCGACATGGACGCAGCTGAAAGCGACGAACATTTTATGTTTGTTTTGGTTTTTTTTTTTATTTAGTAGGTTTTGAAATTTTCATTGGCTTGTGTAAAGAATTGTGTGACCTAAAGCCAAAATCAGTTTGAATGGGACGGATGACAACTGCTTGCTGGTTTATACTGATGGCAGTCCTTTGTCAAGTTAATGTCTGAAGTAGCACATAATTAATTTGAACTGATTTAACAAATTAATATTTTAACAGATGTTTTTTTTTTCTTAAAGTTTTTATTTTTGTTTATGTTTTGAGTTATAACCTAATTTATCCATAGATGCACAAGTAGGATGAGACTAAAAGGAATAAATGATACAGAGAATCACGATGTCTCCACTTTTTGAGTTATAGATGATTTTAGTTATTGATCAAGGCTGATGTAGACCCCCCCCCCCCCCCCCCCCCCCCCTCCCCTCCCCCAATGTTAATATATTTGAAGTTGCTCTTTTCCAGCAGATTTTATACAAATTACTTTAATGTGTTTCTTCAAATAGTTGTGATGGAGTAATGAGCATTGAAATACACTGCATCCAGAGTTCCTCTTAATATATTTTTTATTTGTAGTGTTGTTGATCATGTTGTGAGGGGGAGGGAGGTATTAACGTGCAGTTCAACAACTCTGAATCTGCTTTCGCCAAAGGTACACTACTCAGATATTCAGCTACTGAATGCAGACACAAGGGGGGGGGGGGGGGGGGGGGGGGGAGATGATGATGATGATGATGATGATGATGATGATGTCATAACCAGCTTCCTGACATCATGCTGGGTTTGGAGGAGTTTCTAGTGAAGAGAAGTCACTACTGTAGCAGCTGAATGTCACGTTGAGCGTGTTATACGATGTGTGTGTGTGAGAAAAAGAGGAGAAATCTAAAAGATAAAACACCGAAAGTGCTGCTTCTTCATCCAGTAATCAATAGTCTGTAATGGGAAATGCTGGACTTGGTGTTTGTGGTCGACTTTAAAAAAAAAAAAAAAAGAAAAAGAAAAAGGAAAAAAAAAAAAAAAACTGTCCCTCCTTTTAAACTGTCATTGCCTCTTGTGGAAATGTTTTAATTTAGGGGGCTTTTTTTGTTTTGTTTTGTTTTTGTTTTATCAATGACACCTGAGAGGTACAGTGTTTTTGATCCCACGCAAGGAGTCAAGTAAACAGGCAACATGTGTCTTTGCAGGATTCTGTACCAACAGTCATGAAAAGAGGTGATGTGTTGTGCCGAGTCATCTTTGTTTTGTTTCTGTGTGTCATCTCAAATGGCTGTTGTGCTTGTTGATGCATTTTTTTTTTTCTTGTCTGCTCCTCCTTTTATCACTTTTACACCTCTTGCCCCCCCTCCCCTCCCTCCCCGCCCCTAAAAATATGAGGCAATAGTGTTTCTTTCTCAAATGTCTTACAGGTTGACATTTAAGTTTTTAAGTGAGCAGTCTGATTATTTAATTTTTGTTTTGAATTTAACAAGTGTCACATTACAATGTTTTGTTTTTGTTTTTCAACGCATGATAATAACCCTCAAATTCCAAACAATGTAATAGATTCAATAAAAAAAAACCTCCAGTGTTCACAATTTTAGTTTCCATTAAAATGTCAAATTTTCATGAAGAATTCCGTGTTTTTTTTTTAATGCGTCTCTGTTCCTGATATTCCTGCTGTCTGATGTTGGTTATGCCGGGAAAGTTGCAATCATGGTGATCTCACTGATTCACTTCATATACTGACAGTATCTTGGCAGCTGTGGCAAATCATCTTTATAATATGTATTACTTCCAATAAGTGGAATAACATAAAGTGCTTACATTCACACATTTAACCCAGAGCAGAAATAAGCTGCAGGGCAGAAGGTGAACACCCATTTTGCTCACTTTCTGTACAATGTGTACACTGCTGTGCACCCAGTCCCAGTTATTCTGTCTGATGATAATAAGTATTAAGGAATACAAAAATAAAGTCTTCAAGCCAAAGCCTCCAGATCAAGTAGTAAAGCAGGACCCACCTAAGGCCTGCATCATGTCGGTTGATATTGCGCTTGAGCAGTGCATATTTCCAAATAGATTTTTCAATGAAGTTAGTACAAACCACTTTAGACATACATGCTTGGGGCTTTTTAGAGCCCTGGAGTTCTGGGGCCCCGGGGCAGTTAACGCATTGCCTGGTTGGTAATTCAGCCCTGACATTTATGATTACCAATGATAAATATGGAACAGTAGAATCTTAAGTATGCAAAGAGGAGCTCATGTTGCATACTAATTTCTTTAACGTCTTCATTTTTAATTTGGCAGGAAGTGTGGTTTCAAAAGACAATGTCGAACATAACCCGAATCATTTGTTGGGTCTCACTGAGGAAAATGATTGGCTGATGCTGGGCAGTGGAGGAAGAAGTATTCAGATCCTTTAGTAAAAGAACCAATACAGCAATGTAAAAACACTCCATTACAAGTAAAAGTCCTGCATGAAAAATCCTACTTAAGTAAAAATACACAATACTTAATACACAATACACTTCATTCATAAATCTGTTTTCAGTTTTTGGACTGTGGACTGGAGTTTTTGCTTTATTTTATGACATTTTTAAAATACAATGAAATGAAATGAAATATTGAAATGGAACCATGTGAGAAGTTTAGAGGGGAAAATCAATTTGGTGGCGCTTTTAACAACTCATAGACATCTGAAATGTGACCCTGACTACACACTGCTTTTTGTAAGACATCAAAAGCCAAAAAGGTTGGAAACCACTGTTTTCATCTTGTATTTTAAAAGTTTGTTATATTATTTATTGGGTCAAATCTTCATTATGTACAGAATGTGCAATATTTCACCCTGAAATGTCGTAGAGTGGAAATATAAGGTAGCATAGAATAAAAATATTATAAGTAAAATAAGAGTACCCCAAAATTGTACTTGAGTAAATGTACTGAGTTACTTACTACTGGTGTTGGGATTTCATTGCTTTGACATTTTATGATCATCTAGAATAAACAACCTCCAGCAAAATATCACAGATATAACCGGTAAATGCAGCTTCTCTGAAAAAAAAAAAAAGTTATTCAACTTATCAAAAAGTCATAAGTTATCTTTTTGCTTACAAACAACAACAACAACAAAAACCGCACTTCAGACTGCACACATCTGTTTGCTGGCAGTCCTCTCTGCTTTTGACAGCATATGTTAAAAGATGTTCCCGCTCAGTGATGGATGTGTTCACTGTCACTTTGTGTTCAGACAGGCTGCTGGAGCGAGGACAGCATTAGTAGAAGCCATGTGGTCGTAATGAGCTCAGCTTGATCAAAAGGCGTTGAGGGAGCTGCATCATCACTGAGCAGAGGTGCTGATTGTTGTTCAAAGGCGCCCCCTTGTGGATAAAGGATTAGTACACCGGCTAAATCACTACAAAGCTGAAGAGACACTGATTTAATCATCATCAGCAGAAGCTCTATAACTCAGATTGAATCTCTTCTCCCAGCTGATTCAAATCTTTAAAAAAAAGTTTAAACATATGCTTTTAAAAATGATTAGTGGTGTTTCAAAATCATTTGTAGTGTTAAATTAAATTCAACATTAACTTTGGCTTGGGTCATATTTTTGTTTTTAATACATATGTTGTGTTTCTTAGCTTGATTTAGGACTGTACTGTGTACTCGCTAAAGAATTCAAACATCACCCATTTCTTTCACTTTAAAGCTGAAATGTTTTTGGCAACTAGTAGGGGGTTAAATCTTTGAGTATCTCGAGTACTGTGATGACACTGCAGGTGGTGTATTTTCACCACACACACACGTATATGCACGTTTCCAGCGTGTCCATGGGATTGAACCGGTGTTTACTGCCACCCCCCTCAATTTTACCTTGATTACTCCGTACTTCATGGAGGCCTCATGGGGTTTGGTGGTTAGTGCGCTGGCACTTAGAGAGATTGTCCGATGTGCTGGAAGGTCACTAAAAGGTTTGATCTTTGTGTCAACAATTCATCTCTGTTGAGGTGTTTCTGAACAAGACGTTGAACTCCTCGTCCCTCCAGGACTGCTGCAAAAAGGACAAGCAGGGTGACAAGTAAAGACAACAGTGTCCTTAGAGAGGTGCAGAGGTGCCCCAGAATAAAACTGCCTCTAAAGTACGCGTGTAGTCCACCAGGATGTTTACCTGCATCTGCTGAATTAGTCTGAAACGTCCCTGCTACTGTGGTATATCACTACAACACAGTAGAAC
This sequence comes from Euthynnus affinis, assembly GCA_029490765.1. Lineage (NCBI taxonomy): Eukaryota > Metazoa > Chordata > Actinopteri > Scombriformes > Scombridae > Euthynnus > Euthynnus affinis. Next base: position 8,873,005 of record CM055854.1, on the reverse strand, counting down.
AAACTTTCCTAATGAAAATTTCAGGACATGGACTTCCACTCCAGTGAATACCAAAATTACAATGATAGAAACCTTTTAAAATCTACACAGAATATAATCAATTTAGCTTTGACATATTTATTTCAATATTTGAGCTCTTAGCAGCTTTGTTTTCACTCTCAGTTAAAATGACATCCTGTAAAACCTGAAAGTTGATTGAATATTGTAATTTATACACGTCTCGGTTAATCACCTATAATATTAATATCGTTTATGGGGTTTATAAATAAATTTATTGTTCATGATAGATAGATATAGTACCGTACTGTAAGTCAGTTTGTGTTCACTGTCTTTTCAGAGTTTGAAATACAAATTAGTCACATGACCACATCTAGTCGAGACACTTTTGGGCCATCAGTCTTCATCTGTGACATAGATCCATTACCAAGTTAATGTTTAGTAACCATGAAAACCAGAAAAATAAAGCAACATGCACAGTAAAGAGTAAAGATTCTGCAAAACCAATGTAGAAGAAAATATGTACTTGAATGTAATTAAGTGACAAAGAAAGAACAAGAAATAATTAACAAGAAGAAAAAAAAACACTGGAACTGTATTTAATTATCTGCTCTCAAGCAAACACATAAAGTACAGACCCATCAGAGATATTATATAGACAATGTTAAAAATTAAATGTTTAGATCATATAAAGTCTATGTAACTTCATTTTGATCCACAGGATGACGGGATCTCATGGAAAATACATTTGCATTCCTTGAATCAGGCATTTCACACTTGCTGTATGGCACAGAATGTCAAATGTATCAGTTTCTCTAAATCTGTGTGTAATTGTGTGTCTATATGTGTGTGACATTGTTCAATAATCTGTGGTTTTATTCCTCTGCTGCTTCTGGTTTGGTTTTGTAAGTCACAGCGGCAGAAATGTGATATATGACATTTCTCAGGTCAAGAATTGTTTTATAGAAGAGTTTTTCTATTGAAAGCCCTCACACATTTTGATGAGTCCTTACATGCTGTTCATCCTTGACAGCGACAGAAACCAGCAGCGGTGTATCATCTGAGTGCATCTCCTGCTTTCTGAGATGAATATATCAGCTCTGACCAGATTGTCCCTGACATTTAGTGATCTGTGACGATCACCATAAACCATAAATCATCAAATGTCAGCGTCGGAGTTTGCAACTGTTCTGCTCTATACATCATAGTTCAGAGAACAAATACTGCAGGTCCGGTCCCAGCGTTCGCCCTCAGCCTTAAACACTGAACCCTCTCTGGCTTTAATTAACATCACCTGCGTGCTCAGCGAAAATGTGCGAGTGCAGGAAGGTACAAGGGCTCAAAATGCTTTACAAGGAATGGAGCAGGAGGTTGTGAAATCACGATGTACCGAGGGTTCATGTTTCAGAGTTAAGTCAATAAAGTGGAGTGTTAAAAGTTCAGCCTACAGTATATGAATTTATACTCAAGAAACACAGAGATGGTCAGCAGGGCGTTCAGAGCTGCATCATGTAAATTATTTTGTATGGGAAAGATACATAGACAAATGTATAATATCATTTATTTTTGGAACATTTCCCAGAGGTGAAATTCATGTGCAGCAAAAATATGTTCCTCTGGCCGACCTCTGCACTGAATTCAGTTCAACTAGGACCTGAAGAAGAAATCCATTAAACAAGCATGAATACAAGGTTTTAATTGACTCTGGTTTATGAACAAATACCTTCATTAGCTTCAGCTGTCCTTTGTGTTTAGTGCTAACCTTCTGAACTGAAATGGTGAACATGCCTAACATTATACCTGCATCATGTTGTCACTGTGAGCATGTTAGCATTTAGCTAAAGCACTGCTGTGTCAGAGTGTAAAGAGGTGTCTGTATACTGTTAGACTTGTTTTTACACCAGTTCTGTTGACTTCATGATATTTTGAATATATTTTTTTGTGAGTAATAGCCTGTAATTTTTCAATTCAATCACACAGTAGCAGGTGACTGTACAAATTCTAGTGTAGGAAGAAAAGTTTTTTTTAAAGTCAGTGTATTTCTCACAAGCTCATAGTGTGACAAATAACTTGAGATTTCACACAAATCACTTTCTATCTGATAAAAACCTTTGCATGGCAGTGTCCGCCAGGGTGTGCAGATTTAATGTTGTATGGGAAAGCTACTTCATTTTTGGAACATTTCCCAGAGGTGACTTTCATGTGCAAAGATATGTCCCTCTGGCCGACATCTGCACCCAATTCAGGTGAGATAGCGACTAGGATGCCATCTCCAGTATATATACTTTAAACAAATACAAGAATGAATACAGTTAATTGATTGTATCGTATTGATTTGTCCAGAACTTTATGAACAAAATATCTTCATCAGCATCGGCTGAGGTTAGCATTTCACATGGCTGTTATTGTGAAGACATTTTTTCAATAAGTAGTATTATTTTTCAATTTATGAATCCAAAAAAGTAAGTATAGGGGACTTTCCAAAATCTAATGTTGGGAGAAGAAGTTATTTCTAAGAAAACACACTCCAAGATGAAACACTTGTAACTAACAACTGTATGAAGCTGAACAACATGACAGATTTAGATTGTTCCTGTAATGTTAATAGGCTGATTCACTGTGAGCCACAAAGCAGTGTTGAGGAGGCGATACATGCGTGCATCCTTATTATGGCTCACTGGAATCCACAGGTCACAGCTTCTCTTTAGCTCTGCACCAAAGAGATCCATATTTAGATTAGTGAAATCAGACATGACACAGTCCAGCTGCAATGATGCCACCAAAGCTTAAAATATAGAAAACAGTGTTGCCTCAGGACCAGGCCAAGTGCAGCTGTCCTGCTGATGATTTCTTTTTGGTCATCAGTAATAATGTCTGTGCAAACTGCTGCATATTGTTTGCTGCTAGGTGGAATTAAGCTTTGTGTGCTGGTGGGCTGCTGTGGAGGAAGGGGGGCATTTTGTGTGATATGGGCCATTGACTGCTTTTCCATAGCTCAGGAACAATAATGAGATTTTTTTTTTTTTCCTGAATATCAGTGCCGCCATTCAGCGCACTGATTGTGTTTATGAAATTGTGCATACATCTCTCAATGCTGCAGCAGGGGAAGGGAAAGCTATTTTCAAAACATTAGCAAATTGTTTTCTGTTATTGTGCAGAGATTGATAAGAGTATGTGTTGTCTAAACACACACACGCACGCACTCACACACACACACACACACACACACAAGAAAAAAACAAAACATAAAAAAGCAAAAGCATGCTGCTGTGGCCTGGAGTTGCCTACTGTTCTTTCCAACCACAACATAGAAAAAAAACATCAACTATATTACTTTTCCTTCATTCTGCCATCAAGTTGTAATTATCTTTGAGATATTATTATTATTTTAGGATAGTGCAATGTAATTTACTATTATGGATCATTTAAGTACTTCTAAACTGCAGCTTATGTGGTTGCTGATATGTATTTTTATTTGATGTCATTATGTATTTGATGTCATGTGTATTATTTTATTGCTGTAATGCTTAACAAATCTCTACTGGTAAGAAAGACAAATGACCTTGAGCTTGACCTTGCCTCAGAAGGCTCTCTCTGCGTCTTTCCGGCATTTTTCTCACAAGCAGATATTGTGAGATTTCACACAGACCACCTTTTATCTGGTAAAAACCTTTGCATGACAGTGTTAACCAATGAAAATGCTTTTGTTCTATTCATGCATGGTAGGTCACAGCTCTCATTAATGTCTTAAGAGGCAGCTAAACTGATTTTTTGAGCTTTTTGCGGCGTTGAAAAAGCATGGTAATTGTTGTATCATAACAGCAATACTTTGTAGACACTTTTTAATGATGCCACATCACAACTGGATTACACTCCAATGTGATGTGGCTCTTTGTTGACATTGCCTGCTGATATAATACGTGTTGGGCCACTTTAAGGCCGTTTCTCTGTCTGCATTTTTAAATTTACCACAAATCCTACAAATACAGCATGAAGGCTGCATGAAACTCATCTTCTCAAACAAATAATTCTGTAGTCTGTATGGCTTTTTTGGTTTATGTTTTTTTTTTTTAGTTTAATACAACCAATTAACATGAATTAATGTCAGGCCTTTATTTTTTTATTCCACAACCAGAAACCATGGATTACCAAAACCATCTGGGATGTCATAAACACACGCACTGCAGCCTACAATTTAGGGCTGCAGTCCGGAAACATGGACAGTTATAAAGCAGCAGCATACAATGTAAAAAGAGCAGTGAAGGAGGCAAAAAGGGACTACGGGAAGGAAGTGGAACTACAAATCCAGGACAGCAATCCCGCAAGTTTGTGGCAAGGTCTGAGAACTGTGAGAGATTATAAGCCCCCCTCCCTCCTCCTTGTCAAGTGCTGATGTGTCTCTAGCAAGTGAGCTGAACAACTTTTATGCTCGCTTTGAGGCCGTCGGCAGTCAGCAAGCAAAAACAGGTGAAGAAGAGGTTAATTGATGGGTGGGTTCACGTTTCACACCTATCACCCTTTCTGAGCATGACGTCTGGAGGGCTTTCAAGCATGTGAACACCAAAAAAGCAGCAGGACCACATGGTATCAGTGGGCGGGTCCTCAAACCATGTGCTGACCATCTAGCGCCAGTGTTCACAATGATATTCAACATGTCCCTGGTTCAGTCTGTCTTACCCACATGCTTCAAGAAGTCCACTATCATTCCTGTGCCCAAGAAAACAAGACTAGCCTGCCTGAATGACTGCTGCCCGATGGCACTCACCTCTGTAGTGATGAGGTGCTTTGAACAGCTGGTTAAGGATCACATCTGCTTCTCACTACCCAGCACACTAGGCTCACTACAGTTTGCCTACCATCCCAACTGATCAATGAAAGATGCCATAACACACATCCAACACCCCCCTCCTTTCTCACAAAAAAGGGAGCTATGTGAGATTACTGTTCTTTAACTAAAGTTCAATGTTTAACACCATAGTTCCCTCAGGCTCAACACAAATTAAACACCTCATGGGATTAAAAACACCTCATTGTGCATGTGGATCCTTGACTTCCTGAAGGGCAGACCTAAGGTGTTAAGGGTAGGTGGACACACCTACCTTCATCCTTAACAGTGGAGCACCCAAGGGCTGCCATTTGAGTCCCCTGCTGTACTCCAAGTACACACACAACTGTGTAGCCACCTTTGACTCCAACACCACCATCAAGTTTGCTGACAACACAGCTCCGGTGAGCCCGATCACAGATAACCATGAAAGGAAGTAATGGACCTGATCCAGTGGTGTCAGAACAACAACCTACTCCTGAATATCAGCAAGACTAAGGAGCTGATAGTGGACTTTGGGAGGAAGCAGGGAGGGAACTACGCCCCTCTAAACATCAACAGCTCCTTGGTAGAGAGGGTGGACAGCCTCAAGTACCTTGGTGTCCATATCACTGAAGGTCTGACCCAGGCGCTGCATACTGACTTAGTGGTGAGAAAGGCAAGACAGAGACTATTTCAGCTCATACGCTTGAGGAAATTCCGGGTATCCCCTTAAATACTGAGGAATTTCTACTCTTGCACTAACAAGAGCGTGTTGACGGGGAACATCACTGCCTGGAAATAGCACTGAACAGGACTGCAAGGCCCTGCAAAGAGTGGTTAAGTCGGCTGAACATACAATAGGCGATGCTCTACCCTGCCTAAAGGATATTTACACTAGGAGCTGCAAGAATAAGGCTAGGAGAATCATTAGGGATCCCAACCACCCAGACAATCTTTTCTCCTTTCTTTGGTTGGGAATAAGGTACTGGATGCGTCTCTATCCTCAGGCCACTAGGATTCCCCCCAAACACACACACATCCCTTCCCCCCAACCCCCTGAAATTTCTCTGGGCAGGTGTATATATATATATATATATATATATATATATATATATATATATATATATATATATATATATATATATATATATATATATATATATATATATATATATATATATATATATATATATATATATATATATATATATATATATATATATAACCACAGGCTAGAAAAATTTGCTTTAAATCTAGAAATTTGCAGCACCTGGATAAGTAATCATTAAGTCATTGGTAATGATCCTATCAACAGCAACACTCTTTCCCCACTTGGCATTTAGGTTGTGTTTTTGCTCTGTCCTCCAGTAATAATTGACACTCTTACCTGCCTCTACAGTCTGCTGCTCACTAGTTTGCTCTAAGGCAGCTATTGATTCTGGGGCATCAGATCCATGAAGACAATGATGATGAACAATGAACAGACAGCTGCATCCTTTGTGATCTGGGCCAAAACTGATGGCCTTTGTAAGCATGTAATGCCTCATCTGGCAGATAATATGAGAGAAGAGAGACACAATATGTGGATTTTCTGAGTCAGTTAGCTCATGGCCTCCTCTGCTTTTCATGCTGTTGGGAACACGCAGCTCAGAAGTCTAATCAGTGAGACTGTAATTGCTTTGATTTTAAAATAAAGTGTATGTTTCTTTTCTATAAGTGACTGAGTCACCTGTCTGCATTCATTCAACCAAGAAACATAAAATGCAGGAGATGAATGTGCAAAGTTCCTTTGAGGTTTTATAGTTTTACATTAAATTTGTTTATAATTTTTAATTGTAGTAATTTATGTATATTTCATTTGTAATGTCTGTTATTTTTCTAAATGAGTAGAAAAAGCAATGACTTTATCGATACCTTCAGCAGGTAGAATGACATTTTGCTAATGTTTAGACCTCATATTAAATCATATTCAGCATAATTTACATTAGAGGATTAACGAAACATATCAAAGTAATGAGATTAGAGTAATCGAAGCTCTTGGAGTTTTGAAAGGAAAAATAATTACATTACAAATATATTTGATTAGATAATTCATAAATATGTAAATAATGGTCATATAAATCCTAGTTTGTTAAGGTTATTTACAGCTAATTCATTTCATCTACAATCTACATGTAAAAACAGTTTCATTTAACTGCCTCAAGATTTTATATGTAATTCAAATGTGCATTAACTTAAAGCATTAGATTAGAATAGAGTCATCTATCAGATTATGTTAAGATTTCATTCCAGCCATGTTTAAGGTTATCTCAAAGATTGCCAGACTCCTCTTACATAATAGGTTATATGAGCTCACGAGGAGTCTTTAAAAAATGATGATTAAGACACAATAAAAGTCATTTGTAACAGAAACTCGATGCAGCACATACACTCCTGTTTGTTTATCTCCACCTTCTCAGAAACAATCCAGGGACCAGTCTCTCATATGAAGCAGTCGGCGTTCTTGGCTCCAGACTATTTGCCATTCCCAGAAGGTCATTTGGTTAATGCACATTTGAGTTTTCATGGACTCTTAACTAGTTTTTAATCAGCAGTTATTAGTGAATTGGAAGGCAGTGCAGGCGCATGACTCTCTGCCGGCGGGAGAGTGCCCATCAATGTCACGTCAATTTCCATGCCAAAGGCTACATTAGGCCTAGAGTCTGGGAGGAAACAGCCACCTGAGTGCCTCATCTCCCCATCCGCAGCAGTCTTCCCATCAACTATTGACTCTATTACACAGCTCTGTCAAAAAAATTTTCCGCTTCAAAAGAGGAGCAACCATTACATGGCTGTGCAGGGAGATAATTTAGTGATGCACATAAAATTAAGTGCATATCCATTGAACATTGCTCATTATTGCACTAGAATTCCGACAATGCCAGGCTTGTGTGAGGATCCTGGATGCTTCCCAACCTTTCATTCCATTCCCATTTTCAAGGTATAAACACAGCTTGATTATTTAGGATGATGTACTATATAAATAGCTGTCATTTTCATCTATATCTAACCTACCTGTAATTGGCAATTAAACATGCCAGCATCTCAGACGAGCTCTTAATTACCGTTAATAAATGCTGAGGGGCCTTGAGGTGTCCTCACAGGCTGAGGATCGGGGGGTTGCGAGTCTCCCGTAGCATCGCCACATCACACCATGAATATGCATGTCAGCCAGGTATTCTTCAGCTCTCCTCTGCTGTTCAGACTGACGCACACGGAGGTGGCAGCAGACCGCCTCTTGAACTTCTTCATTACACCTCCACAGCGGCCGCAGCGTTGTTGCCATGATGCATCCTCGCTGTGGCATTTCTGCTCACTGTGGCTTGTTGTTTGTGTTTGCCAGGAGCTGTCACATTCAGCCTGTTAGTACTGGCCCATGGGAAATTTACACAGAGCCGCAGGTATGTGGTGAGGCCATCAGATGAGCTGGTGACACGCTGCTCTGTGCACACACATGTTTGGCAAAGTTTATGTGTATCGTTGTATGTACACTGCCAGTCACAAGTTTTTTGCACCAAGCCGGGATTTGAATGTTTTTGGTTGAATCTCAAGCAACAGAGGTAAAACTTTTGCAAGTGTTTATGGCCTTTATCTATCACTATAATTAAGCAGCTGTAACACAATGTACTAATTTCCATCAATGACCTGAATCCTTGTTTTTAAGGGCTTGTGAGTGTCGAGCTCTCTGATCATAATGGCACTTTTAATTAGCACTTAATTAAAGGCAGGTGGATTGGAAAGGTCAACCAGTTAGGTCTGTAAGTTAAAAACACAGACAGGGCCAAGTATCGACTGTTTGATGAATTTGTCTGCTAATTACAACGACCAGGATCTGGACAAACTCCAGTCAAATCCGCTGCAGGTTATTTTTAATGAAATCACAAAGTCACATACATTTTAAAAGCCAGTTAAACATGTTACTTATTTACATTTTCCAAAGTGTGCTTGCAATAATTTTACATCAGTATCGCTTGGGATCACACCAAAAAAAAAAAAATTTCTAATTTTAGAGTTAACGTAAAGGGAATTTAAAACAGTGATTTAAAAATAAAGAAGTCTGTCTATCAAAAACATTTGATGGACAGTACATGTATTATACTTACCATTTACATCATAGTGTGTGTGTATGTGTTTGACAGGTGAATGCACATACCTTTATAACTGTGTCCCACACTCTTCTGTCAGAGAACAAACTCAAAAGAAGCCTCCGTAAGACTGAAAAGATTGAAGTTCAGACTGTGAATTCCTGAAATCCAGACTGTCAGTCAGGTCATCATTACAGAATAGAATTCATTACACAAACACAAAATACTAAAATGACTGCAGCGTGATCTAAACTTCTAGTGCAGCGGCTCTGAAAAACAGAGCTGGGAACAGTATTGATCTCAGGCAGAATTATAGATCACCATGTCTGAATGAGTGATGAAGCTGTCGGACTGTTGGTCTCACCTGATAAGCACCCGCATTAAAAAACCCTGATCCTTGAATTTCAATGCAAAAGTAACATTATCTTTAACAATCATGATCTATCACACTAAACATTCATTCTCAGGAGAACTATCATTTGATAATTATTATGATGCCAGATATGGAGTCACATTTGGGGGAAAAGTCATTGTTTAGGTGAGGCAGCAGAAACGATTTTTTCAGCTGCTCATTCGCCTCAGAAAATGACTCAAAATCAGATTTTGGTTTCTGGCATTTGAAATGAAATTCTCCATTTCAAGAAAAAGCATAACTAATCACATTGTGACAAACACATCAAAGGTAAATCTTATTACTTTGTGTGTGTGTCTGTGTGTTTATGTGTGTGTACACACCACTGTTGGGCTCTAAAAGGCCTGTCATGCAGCAGCCTGTTTACTCATCTACTCATCACATCCTCAGCCGTTTACACAGTAAGCCTCAGCTAATATTAATGCTCTCAATGTGATACCGCTGATGGAAAATAAACCACTGGTGGATGCCGTACCTTTCCTGAAAGCGCTGCATCTCAAGCGCTGGGAGAGACCACTGAGGGGCAGCAGAATTACATGCCAGGCCTTGTTTGTTCCCCTAATGCATCTTAGTATAGTGCTCTGAATCTATTAATCCTGCTGACTTATGAGTGACCTCGAAGGATCCCGGTGTGTCGACAATGCTGAGTGTGTGGTCGAGTGAAAATGTGGAATGAAAAAAACAAACAAAAACGTGTTATTTATAAAAGAATAAATAAATAAACAGTCCTGCCCCTGTGCAGCCGAGTGTCCGGTTATGGGATGTCAGCAAATGCTAAACAGTATGGAAAGTGAATGCCTCTTGATGCGATGGTTCACTACATTATTACACATGTGATACTGAAATGTGGAGATAAATATTATCAGATTTACTCAGACAACAGTGACACAATCAGATGAAATCTTTCCATCTTTAGCAAATATATTACAAAAAAATAAAAATACAACGAAACAGTGAAAACAAGTAATATAACAATTCAGTTTATTTTATTTATTTTCCAGACAGACACATCAATTTCTGGACCACAGTAGAGGATGGAAACCTTTCACAGACATTTTTTTGTCAATATTATTATTTGAAAATACAAATATAAAATTAGACTTTCCACATTTGATATGTGAGAGACCCCCATCCAGTATTATTATTATTATTTTTTCTTTTTAGTATATTTTACAACAGGGCTTAAGCAAGCCATATGATAACCTGAAAGATGCTTTCAGATGTCAGTCAAGTCTGTCTGTCTCTCGCCATAAAAAGTCGGTTAACATAAAAAAAAGGGGCAAGTGTTAGGAATGGGCAGACAGCAGTGAAGAGAGCTCTGTGCTCAGCCTGCAGAAACACGGAAGCACAGCAGAGCCTCACACTGCCATCCATGCAGTCTGAAGAGCTTCCAAGCTCCCCTCTAGGCCATGCAGTCTGCTCCAAACTCTCGTGTTGTTGGTGAACATAAGCTAATAATGACACTTCGACTATATGTACCTGGGTTTAGCTGTTTGAGGAATATATCTGTATACAGCTGAGGTCTCCAGTCTAATATTGTTCAGACAAGTTTAAATGAGGGCTGAATGAAAATTGCAAATATATATTCATCTATACACATGTATATATTGCAATTGTGTGTGTATATATTTAGCAATGAGCATGGGTGAGATGGCAATGGTTTGGACTGAAGGGGAAATTCACCCTAAAACACAGTATTTCCGTCACCTTAAATGAGTTCAGTCTGAATTTATGAGCATGAACAAAACTTTGTTCTATCCTGAAACAAGAGAGTCGACACTATAAATGGTGAGAGTCACTTTGTGGACTGGGAAACTAACTTTGTGGTCACTGTGACTGTATCCAGTATCTCTCAGAGATAAGGGCACATTGTCTGGTTTAAAAAAACCATTAGCACCACTATGAATAAGCCTCTTTTGGATATGAACGCTCAAGAACATTCAATGAGCCTTCAAAGTCAGTCTAATTCATTGGAAATGGAGCAAAGCCTGAAACAGTTGTTCATATTCATAAAACAGATTCAAATCCAAGATGACAGAAATATGTGTGTGTGTGTGTGTGTGTGTGTGTGTGTGTGTGTGTATGTGTGTGTGTGTGTGTAGTTTCAGGGTGGGATTTCCCAGAGTGGATGGGATAAATTGTTTGGCCATTGCCTAGCACTTGCCTCAAGATTCAAGTTTAAATGGATACGGTAGTACACTACAAATGTCAACACCTTCCAGGTTGACTTTTTTTCTTTTTTGATTATTTTTCTTAAACCAAGTCCCCTCCCCTCTCCCCGAATGGATAAGCTAGTCTACTAAGATGTGTAACATTCATCAGCTGTAAACTGCTGTCAGTTTGAGATAAAATGAAATTACAGCAACAGAGCCATGCTACCTTAAAGTCCAAGCTACAGGATCACAAAACAATAGAGGAGTCCTTTTTTTGTGTTATTTAAGGGAAAATGAGCCATTTCAAGTCTTATTTTTTTCCAGTGGAAACAGTTAATAATAGTCTGAGAGCCATCAGACGCTGCAACAGTGAAAAACAAAACAAAACTATATTTTCTACTTGTTGCGCTGTTATTTGTTGTTGTTTTTTTTAGATGAAATGGCAACATAACTGGAACCAGCTACAGCTCCTAATGAGCTTCTTGTATCGGTTCCTAGGTGGCATTTATTATTTAATAAAATATTCAGATTAACAAATTCAAAGGAAAACGCTGCAAATGAAGAGGAGGAACACTTTCTTTTATCCTGTCGGAATAAAACTTAACTAAGTTGATACACTTAAATGCTTTGATTCTTGTTATATTTATTGTTTTTCTACTATTGAGATATTTTTAACACTAAAATGTGCAAATGAGGCGACATTTGTGAACAGAAGCATTAATACCTGGGACATGTTTTGAAATTAATTTAGTTTTTTAAAATACACTTTGGGGAAAATACTGTAGTTTTTCTTTTCCAATGTGATCACTTTACAATAAAGTTGAATATTATTTGACTTGCTAAACATATAGATATTAGCTACTTTTGGGGTGATTTGTCTATTTGCCTATTTTAAAATATCATTGGATTCATTGGAATAATTTATCGATTAGCGTCACTAACAAAGCTGCCATTACTGTACATACAGTATCTCATTTGACAGTCTATACTGGATGAGAAGAATGAGTAGAGAGTAATGTTGTTTATTAATGTGACATTATTCAATTTTAAGACCCCACAAGGCTAAATAAACTAAATAACTGATATAAAATGTGAATTATCTTTAATTGAAATCATTAAAAAAAACAGCTCAATCTGCTGTTGGAGTGTGCACACAGCTTGAGCTGAGAAGTTGAATTGGCTTTACAACAGATTTGTTTTAGTTTCAAACAGGCACACAGCTGCTCCTGTATAAACTCTGGATGTCCTGTGGGACCTTTTGAGGAAACTGCACTTCAGTCATTTAAATCTGAAGTTGTAATATGTGTAGTTTGTCTCTGATTTAGCTCAGCACTCATATCAGGGCATGAATTCAACCATCTATTAGCCTTGAAACGCAGCCCAAACCTGTAACACCTGCTAATATTCCTTTTAAAGTTACAGGTTTTCTGTTTCGTGGAGTCTTTTTTACTCTTACAGTAACGCCTCTATAACGTATAATGTGTGAACACCATTTAAAACAAAAACTAGTGCCCAGGGTTTAAGATTTAAAAATATTAATGAAATTTTTGAGAGAAACGAAAGTCTGAATAAGATTAAAATCAGTATTATCTAAAAAATAACTATGCCAGAGGCATCTGGGATATTTCCAAGGTGTACAAACATTAAAAGATATAACAGATAAAACAGCACTATGACTGATATCATGACTATAGTGGTCATCATTGGTATGTCACTTAAAAAAATATTAAAGTTTTCATTTTTTTTTCTTTTTTATACATAAAATCGTATTCATGATTATAGCTTGTGTCCCTCTTTAAAAAAACCCAAAACAATCAAAAATAAAAGTTTTGCATATCTAGCATTAGCATTTAAGGTAGTATGGCACACCCCTTTTAAAACATTCAAGGGTGGGGATCCAAATAATGCCTTGTGTACAATTCCATCTTACAGCAACGGTTTCTCTGTTGTTCATCCATGAGAGCTTTGGTTAGCTGAAACCATGTGAGAGTGGTAAAACCAACATAAAACATACAGGGAATAAATTACAATGAACCTCTAAACAAAATAATTGTCTGCAAATATATCTGAATAACATGATCATTTAGAGAAAGGTCTATCTTGACTGGTCCTAAATCCACTATTCACTACAAGTATTATATTAATGAGTCCTATATAACATCTACTTGTAATTACAGGAGATAGAAAAAGAGCGCGAGGGAGAGGGGTAAATATGAGAGAAAGGAGAGGTAGAGCGAGGGAGAACAACAAAGAGCACTACACTGGTATCAAAGACAGCACTCTGTTTACAAGTTAACTGTGATTTCTTTACACACTAATGAAATACATGAATGATCAACAAAAGATAGTAGGGTTTCTGAGGATGGGGAATGGAAAGAGAGAAAGCAATGGATGCACAGTACATTTTAATAGTATATTACAATTATTAATATATAAACCACAAAGTATCAATAAAACTCTGATTAAACTTGAAATCAGCAAAGAAGCATCTTTCTTTTTTTTTTTATAGTTTTGTATTTCTTATTTTCTTTTACATTTGAACATTACAAGGGTATTTTTTTTTCTCTTTACTCTTTAAATTATTACTTGATCACACCTCCATATCATTTACTTTTAAAAGTATCCAGCATATTTCTTTACCTGGTTGTTTTGAAATTAAAAGTAATGAGACAAGAACTGGGTAAAATGAAAAACAACAAATACATCTGCAGCAGGTAAAGTATTTCAGAAGACACACCATTCATTCCATCAGTGACTTTAAAAACCGGACTGCACTCTGGAGCAGATTATTATTAATATTATTATTATTATTATTATTATTAAACGTTTGTCATGAGTGAAATCATTAACCACACATACTGTGTAAAACCTGGTGCAGCGACAGATAGTGAATAATTCAGTGTCATCTTTTGACCCTGTATAAATACCTTTAGATGAGTCATGGGTCTAATATATAAAGAAATCCAAAGGCGTTGCCTCAGTACACTGCGACATGTCAGTTACTATTTCCCAAGCTGTTAACTCACCTCAGAACTTTGAAGCGTTTGTCTAGTTTAGAATACATTAACCCCAAAAAATCCTTCATACTATCCCAAAGCACAGGGCCGTTTTTAAAAAGCCAACATATACATGTGCAAATAGGAAATGGCCTGTACTTTACTACTCACAGTGCAATGATTACTCGCTTTATTACCTTTCAGTGTTTTCATTTATTTTGCCACTTAGAATAAATTAAACCTGCCAATGATTTCCAACGATAGAACTCACAAGGCTGAGGTATGGTATCAAAATGTTTACTTTCCTAATTCATTCAAAAAAGAACTGATTCAGAGAACAAGCGTTACATAAAAGGCTCTCGCACAGAGCCCAGATATTTGTGTTCCAAAAATGAATCAGGAACAAGCAGGATGTAACCAACAGTAACATACGACTAACAAGATCCTCTCAGGAGTATAAAAGTGTCAGGATGCACAGAGCACTGTAAAATGCCTGGTTCAAGTTCTAATCTTCACATCTAAGTACAGTGTGCTTTGGATTAAATCATCTTTTTTTTTTTATGTCTCTTTGAAATGATACTGATATCTTAACAGTTAGACAAAAGATACCAATCAGGATCTTTTTTTTTTGTATTATTATTATTATTATTTGTTAAAACTGTGTTGACTTAACTCACTGGTTGTAAATTTGCTGGTATGACACTTGTAAAATTATTCAGCTTCGGTATTTACAGAGCAAGTGTGTTCTGTGTTTGTCTCCGGGGTCGTTACCGTCTTCCAGCAGAAAAGTAGAATAATAAGTGTTTACAGCTTTTTCTTCTATTCACACGCTATAACATGTTCTTTGACACACCATCACAAAAATATGCTATTCTCTCACTGAGTTGGTTATATGCAGTGACTGGAATAATATGTACAGCTACATTTCTTTTTCTCAAGTTTGAATTCACAATGTAGTTATATGAAATTTGTTATAGCATATATATATATTTCTAAACAACAAAAACAACACTTATAAAAAAGGACCATAAAAATATTGGAGTCCTCTTTGTATTGCCCAAAAATAGGTAATTATGGTTAACAATGAGACATCACAAGAAATAAAACAGCTACTAAGATTTATTACTTAGATACCCTCTTAAAATTTTCCTTAAACTTGATTATTTTTTTTCTGCGAGTCTTTCCACACTGACTTTCCTTTTTTTTTGTGGAAAGACTGAATGCAACATCCAATCGTTTTTCCTTTTACACTAACCGATACAAAGATGAAGACATGACTTGCAGATATTCTTGGCTATGACCCCCGTACTGTAAGTTCAAACAAAACCCATTTACACAAATATACTATAAGATAAAATAAAACGACACAAAATCAAGGTTGAACTAAAATGACTTTCTAAAAACTAATCAAAAACAAAAAGCTAACAGAGGAAGGAAATAGGTGGATGAAATTGACGTGAAACATCATACCAAACCAGGTTGTAAAGTTATAGGAGGTTTGGGATATAGTACAGCAGTTGTTATTTTTCTGAGATGACTAACGTTTTCTTTTCTTCTTCATATGGTTCCGACTTTTCGTTCTTTTTGCTTGGGTGACGCTGTAGTGCTTGAAGTTGGATAGCATCACCTGCACACAAAGCCAATTAGAAACTTCGTCCTGTCTTTCCTGGGCCACCAGATATACTCTGCTGGGTGATAAAGAAAAAAAAAGGGATGATGAAAGCATTAGAATCAGTTCAATTCATATTAATAATGTACTCTAAGAAGAATTGTGAAATTCAATGACAGAAATATGTGGTTATTAATAGAAATTCCAAATAAAATACTTTGGAATTAGCCCATATGACACAGATTTGAAAGAAATATTCATTAATTACAGCAGGTCCAAACTTACTGTGGCTGCAGACATGACATGACAAGTACACATGATTACAGTAAAGGACACTCTGTTTAACAACTTGGTTAGCGATCATGCTCATACATGTCAGATTGCAGATGTGATAACATCTTTTTATATATAATACTTAGATCGCTTAGCTCTAAATTAGCTGGAAAACCAATTGCAATTTAAACACGTGTGTGCTCAAATGAATAAATTCAACACGCGCCACACATCGAATCTACAAAATACATCACTAAAAGCTCTTCTAGACATTTTGAAAGGGCCACAGTGTTAGCAATAAAGATGTAATGCAGTGACATTTACTGTTTGACAAATACTTAATGATTCAAAGCTAGTAAGAAGTTTGGGATTTTAGATTTGTTGAAGTCATGGGAGTGAAAGGGTGGGATGGCAGCTCTGCCCTTAAGAAAAGCAGAGCTGAGGTCATGTAATGACATCAAAAACATTATAAACTGGTGTGTGACATATTGTATAGTTGACATAAAGTTGGCACTAGTAAAATATGTGGAGGACTATTTCAGGATGACAACATTTCAAAACGTTAATAAAAAAAAAAAAAGAAGAAGAAAAACTGACAGAACTGGTAGTACGTGTGACTGCATGACTTAAGTATTCAGCTTTCTTAAGTCACAATAAGGAATTGATCCCCATTACCTTTCTTCATATTAATAATCTTCACTACTATCTTTATTGTTCACACATCAAACAGACCCCTTCTCTCACAGCTCTTGATTTGCGCAGAGATAAACATTCTGTCGCACTTTACTACCAGCTCTGTCACTCCGAGGAGGTGAATAAACAACCAATAATGCCATGAACATATATTAGAGAGAGAGAGTGATAGAAAGGCACAGTAAATAAAATGCAATACCTCTGATGAGATGGCAACCGGCCACCTGCTCAATGGTATCCATTTGTAAAAGCTGTCGCAATCAACGGGCCCTAAAAGTGTACAGTTAGTGCTTTTGTCAGTATGCATTTCAAGGAAGAAAAAAGTGAGTATCATGTCAACTTTTTCAGCTAGCATGAATGTGTACTTGATTCAGTTTGATCATGTTCAGCAGCAGAGAGGGAGTCTATTGTCACATTTGTATTACACAGATTTGTTCCATATTCTTGTAATGGAGAAACAGAAGAACTCGTTTAATGGTTAAAAATGTTAAAATAGTTAGATATACTGTATAAAGTATGTTTGTAATCATTCAAGATATAGTAACTTCAAATCAATGTATTTTCTATACTGACACAGTACTCAGATTACAATAATCCTCAGCAGACAACAGTCGAAATAAAAATATGTGAAGGAGATAACATACACAGACGATCCCCATTCATGCTAACGTACACAAGTGATTTAATCTGAAAGCACGCTGAGAATAAAGAGCATAAACACCCCTCAGTAAGATCAGTGTGGTTTTGAGTATTGAATGGTTTTCATTATGTTGCTCAGTTATCAGGCTACTGTGAGCGCTGCTGCTGACAGGTCTGTAGAAATCCTCAGATTCAAACACAACAGTGAAAAGAGAAGCACTTTCAACAGCGATTATCTGTCTTTTATCACCTCAATCAACTAATTGCGCTCTAATTGTCTTGCATATAAAAACAGTTAAGTTCATTACTGCTTCTTCACAGTGGCTGTTTTGATATTGGCTAAAGGGATTAATAAAATCACTGGAGCGTAAGACCGAGGGACAAAGCGCTGAATCTGAAGTCACCCGTGAGGTTGTGACATGTGATGATCTTACATGTATTTAGTTCAACAGCAGCTCCGGTAGAAAAATGAATTATAAAGCACATTTTAGTTCTGAATCATTTCCTATTTTAATGTTCTGAATAGAGAGATCATCTCGCTGAGAGCAGAGTTAGAGACCTGCCGCATCACCTCTCTGCTTTATTACACGCTGTTTGATTCACTGGGTAATTCTGAAGTGATTTAGCACATACAGTCGTATCACAGGCACAATCTGACTTTCTGACAGAAAATCACAAAACCTGAGTTATATTTAGTAAAATTAATTCTGAACATTCTGAAAAACAGACACAGTTTCATAAATGAACCCTCAAGTGTTTGAAGGTAAATATGATGAAATCTAAAACATTTGAATTCAGAATTTGTTGCGTTGAAAGACATTCACGCATTCTCTAACGCAGCACTAAACCACACGATGGTAACGAACTGTTGCTACAAATGGAAAATAATGGAAACAAATCGCCTCATTTCCATCTGTAAACTATCTGCTGGTAAATCTGCTTTGAAAATGAGCCAGCCTGGTCTTTCATAACAAATATTTTGCTTCCTACACGGAGACCAGCAGATTATGGCGGATAGCCAGTGGACCTAAAACAATTAATAAGAGAGGCTTTGCTTAGGAAGCAAAAAGCCAATAAAATGTATTTTTCTGTTAAGCTCTGTTTTTTGTTTGGATATCATAAATCAATTACACATACTTGCTTCAATTAAAATGAGCTATTTGCACATTTGCTCCGGTTGACACTATCCCACACCGACAATGCATAACTACTGCTTCATAAGTCTCACATTCACTTCAGCTTTGCTAAACTCTTGTAAAACGTAATATTTCTCAGAAAAGAGAAAATGCCTTAACTGCAATTTTTACAATGATTATAAAACCTAATATTTGACACAATGACATACCTAAATCACACAATCATAAAATAGCATGACCACATGAAATGACAAGTCAATTTAAAATGTACAAAACATAACTTCCAAATTATTTCTCACACAGCTAAAGAATACCACCAAAAAACCCCAAAAACTCAAATTTATCTTTCTTGCACTTTCTGGTTTCTGTCATAAGAAGTTCAAGTTAATGACTAGAAAGTTTGGAGAGGGTGTCTTCACCCTGTAGTCTTGCAGTGCTTGCTTTCAGTGCTAATGGGCTTGTTGTTATCCCACCTCAGTAAAGCCATGCATTAATTAGCTTCTTTCAGAAAGCAGGTGTTATTTTCATAACCTATACTGTGTCAGTCAGTTCAGTCATGTAAAACAGTACAAACATGCCCCAACAAGCCAAGCAGTGAGTCTACAGCCTAGCCCTGCTGCACCTCGTTGGGGGCCATAAAATTCAAATGGTAAAATTTTAAGATTGATTATTCAGAGAGGTCCAAGGTAGAATAAAGTAAACAAATAGCTGATTGGGTCTTCTGTTTGAGAGTTTGAGCTTCATTCAAGGTCTTGAAAATGAGAATCATGGGCCCACTTGTCTTCAATAAGCTTAGAGCTGAGTTTGAAATTTCTTATCCATAAAGGTCACCTGAAATTGGCTTCACCTGCTATAATGTTGGAAAAGCATTCTGGGAAAGAAGATCTATGTTCAATTTTGTAGCTTCATTATTTCAACTTCCTCAGAATCACTTTAAGATAATCTCCCCTTATTTTAGATTTGGGTTTACAATTTTTCTTAAGTGCCACTGTATCACAAGGCTACGTCCTCTTTGTCAAGAACACAGGGGTCAAGACCTTCAGAGCGTTTTTCTAGTGGCTTCTTTGTGATTACAGTAGGAGCAAGAGGAAGGATTATTAACAGGTCGCTGCATATAAACTAAACTGACAAACACAGCAAAACCGACATCTGAGTTCATCCACAAAAGCCTGGAGACATAGACAGACGCTTTGTTACTGTCACCTCTACTAGGCCTGCTAGTCTCACACGTATGAGTTGACGTGGCAGCCGGCAGCTAACTGATCAGCGAAAGGAAGTGTGCAACAGCACCTGGCTGTGCAGCTACACCTGGACAAGGACACCGATGGAGACAAAACCTGCTTGGGAGCAGTGTCCTAGTGACGGAGCAAACCCAAGCTCTGGGACAGATGGGTTTCTAAAAATAAAGGGAATTTGTTCTGTGAAGGTGACACAGGGTCCGAAGTGAGGTGATTTGTGCAACAGCTAAGGGGAATAAACATTTGCATTTGACACAGATAACTTTCAGAGCTAAGATGGGGTTCACCCTGATGCACCAAAATGCTTATGGGACCTCTGACCTCAATGAAAGTAGAGACATTTCTGCAAAAAAACTATCTAAACTCTTGGACTGCACTGAATGTTACTTCGTGCTTGCAATTACTAAGAGGCATGTGCTGAAAAATGATAAACTCAGAGTATAACGTCCTATGATTAGTAAATTCTACTGTTTATAATTAAAAAAAAATGTAGCGTTGAATTGTTTTACAGAGCTTGACAATCACATCAGTGTGCATTGGCTTAGTGTCTTATTTTAGTGGTGGTTTTCTGACACAGACGAGGCAGTTGAGGTCAAGGTGCGGTCGGACACGACGGGAAGTCTGCATTTGAGTACTCACTGTGATGCTCGGGCCAAACCCAGAGCCAGGCTGAGGGCTAGCAGCACTGATGTAGTTGCCCACAGCTGAATCCTGGCTGCTAGGTCCGTACAGGTCAGCCACAGGCCCTGGACTGTTAGCACCGGGGAAACCTCCGGGCCTTGAGGGGTTGGTGCCTGCATACAAACACAACAGGGAGCAGAGCAGCTCAGAAACACCTAACAAACATCAGCACCATTCTTATCTCTTATTGACTTGCTATGACTCAAATGGGCACATTTATCAGAAGAACACATTACTGGATTCATGTTTGTCTCAAAGGACTTATTGTTCATATTATAGGTATAAGATTAATGTTGCTTATGAAACAACATATTCAATTTATTCTGAAATCTGTTGACAAAATGGTGCAGGATTTTGGTTTAATTTATTTCAAAAAACAAAACAAAAACAAATTAAGGGTGAATCCAGTATGATATTCTAAATATAATCTACATGCTGTGTGTATTATGCATAGGAGTAACATTCACTTTGTATAATCATGCACAACACAAAACAAGCACACTGCTAGAAATACTTCCACCATGCTAATAAACTAGTAAGGTTGCAGTGTAAATGTTGCCATGCAGAATGTGAAGGAGTATTTGTAAAAACAACATCGGCTATTGAATAAGAAGAGTGACACAGTATCATCATATTAAGAATGTGAGATTTCACCTTTTGAACATTTGAGGTACTTTATGCTTTGTAATTCCTAGATACCAGCAAGAACCTACTAAAAAAAGATATATTCTCAATACTGCTTTCAGCTGTGTGTTTCAGCTTTTCAGTCTGCCCAAGTAACTTCAGGCGTTAAGCAAAAGAGTTACATGAGACGAGAGAAGGAGGCATAAGGGGGAAATATAAAAGCTTGACCCGAAGTCATCTGCAGGTCCAAACTCGGGGGGGATAAAAAAGAAATACTGTACATGACTTACCACCTTTGCCCTGTGAGTAAGAGCAACTCAGACTAATAAAATGTCTTTTGAAAATCCAGATGCCTACTAAAGGCCAATAACACTGGCAATACAGGGGGAAAAAAACAGCCGGGGAGAAAGAAAAATGTGAATCTCTTAACAGCAATCTCCTCTGCTGTCAGCTTCACATAACCCTCTGTCTCACCCTTATTCACAGACAGACTGCGAAAAAAAACTGTACAGCTGCATTAAAAAGAAAAATCTTCCGACCACAGGAGCTGCTCGATCTTGTGTATATATGAGCTCATGAACCCTGTGATGCCTGGGAGGAAATCTCTGTATACATGTAAGGGAAAATACAGTGTAGTTGCAGTACAGCCAATGCGTTGATGTAGATACACATGAAGCATATAAACTACATCACCGTCACCTTGTTTAACATATCACTGCTCCATCTATCAAAGCTATATTAGACAGGTTAGATCGATTAGAAACACCTGAAAATATACTCTAGATATTCGTGTATAGTGCTCTGTAGAAAAATGAAGCCATCTAACTAAATACACATCGAGTGGAGTTGACACTGCTGTTAAACTGTAAGGACTTGAAACAGTGAGCAGCTAGGGCTCTTATCTTGCCTGCACAGCCCCCCAGTAGGCTGGCTTATTATATAATTAAGGATTTTTTCAGTTGAAATGGCAATCCTCATTTCCTGTGACTGGTGATTTTTATTAGAGTGTGGCGCACCCCTCTCCATGTGAAACTGCTTTTTTTTTCATTTAAATGTAGAGGCTGCATTTGTTCTTTGGCTTTGGGAGCAAAACAATCCCAAGTGTAATGTGGGTCAGAATGTTGTTCAGAATAATGTCCACTGTAACATTGACTAGTGTGTTACTATTCAGTATTTATTTTGGTTTCGGAGTCTTTTTAAACTATGCTGTAGGTTTTGGTACTAAGATACACTGTGACTGAAAGGATAAATAAGACAGCAGAGAAAATCATGTGATGCTAGCACTTCTGTGTGTTAGCTACTTTGAGAGAAAAATGGAAAGACCTGAATTAATGAACATCTACAGTGACGTCTTCCTCTAAACAGAACACTGTGCACCACATTGCCTGCCTGTGTCATCTAAGTTATATTTGTTTCACTTCTCTTAAATGTAGTGCTGCAGTACAGATGTGCGCAGGTAAAACATTTATCAATGAGATTTGCCATCAAACTGCATATGGACACAGTCCTGTTCTCCTTTTCAAGCTGAGAATCTGTGCAGCACAATCTTCATCTGTGGTCTGAGCACTCTGTGAGGAGCAGGGCTGCTCACCATAACGTTAACAATGATGAAGTAATTAATGAAATATGGGTAATCTATGACCTCCACTAATCACCATCATAAGGCACCTACTGTACACAAAATGTAATTAAATTTTTCTAAAAATCATGTATCTGTGCTTTTAACTGCTTTAAGCAAACACATCCAAATAACTTCGAATTCACTTGATTTTTTTCTTGGAAGTATGTCAACTATGATACACTATACATCAACATGCTACGATCAGGCCTCTAAATCAACAGAGACAATGGCATTGGTATGGATATGCAGTGATATATAGTAGTAGGTGATCTTCCCCCTGCCATGCAGCTCTGTCTGAAATAAAACTCTTCATACTGCTTGACAGATCTATCGGAAGTAAAGAATAGGGTCAACTGTTTGCAGTGTTGCCACACTTGCACAAGTGTTACGACAATATGAAGCAGAAGGCCTACAAGAAACAGCACATCTGTGTAGTTGTCTCTATACAATCTGTCTGTGTGGGTTTTTTTTTTTTTGCTATTTCTGTACTTAAGTTTGCACAGACAGTCTCTAGGAAATGCCAACATCTGCCCAGGGCAGTGGGCCAACACTTTTAGTCATTAGGGGAGGGTTGGACTATTGTCCAGCCTGCTAGGGCCATCAGCAGCTCCCACGCTTACTTTATTAATGCAAAAAGATAAGAAGACAATCCCTTCAATTTTTATTTTTATTATTATTATTTTTGTTATTACTGTGAAGTGAAACTGAGACACAGAAGTGAAGGCACATGATTCAAAGCTGTGGCAGGATTCAAGCTCAGCAGGGGCACACGAGTCTCCGGAGACAAGGAAGCTAACCACTGTGTGTAGGTGTCACCAACAACAAGAAAACATTTCCCACACTGCATGACGGCATTCCACTAAACTGCACTTCCTTTACTTATAACTACCTTTGATAACATAAATATTGGTGGTACGTCATGTCAGTGAAAACATGATCATGATCATTATCAGAAGAAAAATAAAACGTAAAAATATTGTCGTATTGAAAAACAGGTTAATTCTGAAGACTACTGTATGCTCTCGAAGAAATTGCATTCAATTATAAAAGTTCTTAAGCATTGCATGCAGGTATTGAAATGTCAATGTGTGGTGTATTTGACTTGTCAGTGGGATCTCATCCCTGGCTTCTGAAAGCTATGATTATATAAGGTAGACAAGAGAACATCAGAAAAAGCACAAAAGATGACGTTTTGCAGAGTAATGGCTGTATTATGCGAAAATGTTGTCTATTAAGTGTTCAACATTGTACAGCATTTCTTAAGCTTTCCTAGTCAGACTTTCACATGCTAATAACAAGAGCAATCATTCTTACATTTAAAATCCTCCACTAAAAAAAAATGACATTCACTTCCGACACGTACTCACTCCTTTGCTATTCAAAATTCAGATAAACCTAAGCTCTGTTAGAGAGGCCGGTGTACTCTCCGACATCATCAGTAGTTACTTTGCTCACATGCAAATGAAGGATTACATTCTCTATGTGTTGGCCCCTTATGTGCAAGCAGGGGCTGGAACATAACTTCACAAAGAAACAGAAAATCTACATTAAAAATTGAAAAAGGAGGAAAAACATGCAATGCTATTTTGTCAGCAAGACGTTTTTATATGTATGTATTTTTTCTTTTGAAGGGGGGGATCTTTTTTTTCTTTCATTGACAAAAGCAAAAAGAAAATGTAAAAGAAAATAAAAAAAATAAGAAACAATAATAAATTAGACCATCTGCATGGAAAAATGTCATGAATCAAACTGAAAAGTCCAAAACGTGGATGAGATAGATGCGCATATACAAACCTGGGTTCTTAAATTGATCCGGGCTGTGTAGGTGCTGGAGGGGGGAGTTGCAGGCGGAGGTGGCATGCTCACTGTGCAGCATCTGAGCCGCTTGGGGCCCCAGGGAGCCATAGTCAGCAAAGGAGCAGGGCCCCCCCCTCTGGTCACTGGGCGCAGAGTAAAACCCATAATCGGGGAGGCCTGGGAGATACAGTATAGGGTGGGGAGGGGGAGGGGACTCCATCATTGTGGAAATAAACTTTTTCATTGTCAAAGTCAATGTCCAGATTTGTTGAGCATAGCTGGTTGGTGTGTTACACCGTTTTTAGTTGACATCCTTGCATTTTGTCTGCTTTAATTGGCCCTCCCTGCCCTCCCTCCCCAGCAGCTCCTGCCATGTGGCCAGGCCCCCCAGACATATGGTCCATATTTGATACGCTCAGCTGTATCATATACACTAGCTCTACAGTTATGGATACATACTATCTCTGCCTGAAATGATACAAGTAAGATCTCCTCAATTGACTCTAATGCTTTGACTTGATTCAAATGGACCAATAACAATAAATACAAAATATACATTAAGGCCACAGCTTTCATATTTTGGTTTTTGCATAATTGACCTGTGTCCCCCATGTTTTCTTGCAATCATTAAGAAGTGAGATGAAACTGAAGAATCATTAAAACACAGGTCAATACATTTCTCATTTCAAACGTTGACATACCTGAAGGAAGCTTGAATGAAAGAAACACAAAGCGCACCAATCAATAATTAATTTAAAGCCTCTTTTTTGACCAATAGCAACAGATGATAAGGTTTGTATGTGAATGACATACAGAGACATTCATGTTTATTGATGATAGGCATTCTGAAGTGCACTGAGTACTCTAAGCACGCCTCAGATCGGCCTCTTCGAATGATTCTCTCTTTGACACAGATGGTGGATTATCAACAGTTTAGAAATTGTCATTCAGCAATAAGTCGTGCTGACATTTATTGCTTGTCCTCTTAATCTGAGACAAGCTGCTCTTATAAAGAGTGCAATTAAAAGAAACTGCTCCTTCTCACACCTCTTTGATAACAGAGTTAATCTACTCAGGAGGGACTGAGATTGGTGACACCGGCTTTTCCATGGTGGGTTTCCCCTGCTGTGTGTTTGTTTTTTTATTTGGGTCCTGGAGCGAACAGCCATTCAAAGCCACTTCACCTCAACCCATTCAGAGTGAGACAGTCCACTTCTGCCAAATGGAATGTAAGCACCAGCCATGTTTCTCCGCCAATGCTTTTTAGCACTCTGATCTCACCACTTGTGGGCTGTCTGCCCACTCATCAAATTATAGGCTCCAAATACGGCAGGCTTCCCACGTACGTCACATAATGCCTGACACATTGAACAAAGCTCAAGAACCAATCATTCCATTTAGTTCACTTAGACAAATGTCACAGAAAATTGATTGGCCTTGCTAATGAGGAAAACTGGATCAATGGAATAATTATAGTGGCGGGAAAAACATTTGACAATAGCACAAACCATGTTATTGGGAATTCATAAGGAAGACATACCAAATGTGTCACCAGTTTAGAACAATGAAGAGACTGGTACCAAGCAGTCATTACTTTCCTTTTTCTGATACTTTCACTTTGTCTCACTAGTGAATAGAATTCAAACCATTTGCAAAATTCACTTTCATACAATTTGTAACTGACTCAAAAAATGAATCTTGAAAGATATAATGTCATCTAGGTAAAAGTGAGATTTTTACTCGTGAAAAAAGATGATATGTCTGATTTATATGATGTAGACTGATGACAGATTATTATTATTATTATCAGTATTAATACCAAGCCCACATTAAACTATGGCTATTCAGTCAAAACATTATTAGAGGCAGATTACTGAAGAGGGTGTAGATTAGAAATTAGGTGGGAATAAGGTTGTAATAGTAAGTAACTAAACTATATTACAAAAAGCACAAATCGCATGACGTCATTCAGACCATTAATTAATGACCAAAGACAATAAGCTGGAACTCACTCTTAAAATCTATAAACAATCAGATATTGGGCAGAGCTTCACATTGTTTGGTGAGTGCTGACATAAATATATTGCATACTGTATAATAAATATTTATTCTACTGAGGTGACACCCTAGATTTTATATCCTGATATAGAAATTTGAAGCATTTTCAGACACTACATGCCACTGCATTGTCTGCAGGCAGAGTGTGGCAGGCTCCAGGAAGAAACAGACCTGATGCAGGCAGCTGGACAAGAGTACTTCTCAGACACTTATCCACAAACATGCAGGCACATATTCTCAAAGCCATATATTTTCATCAGTGGCTATCTGATCTGTTATGCAGGATGAGACTGGGCAGAGTGTGCCCACAGCTGCATTAGTATCACCGATCACATCACTGTGCCCCAGACCGTCCCACTATTAATATTCACACAATCTATCCAGAACAATGGGCCTTTCTTGGACTCCTTTTTTTCCACTGGCCACTAATTGGATGTAATTACTCATCTACAAAACAAATGAGCGTGCTGAGGTTGCCTTGGAGACTAGATCAGGGGACCCAGCAGTGCGAATCATTCGCAGGGCTTCATTTATACTGATAATTATCTCCCCTACCCCCACCCTCTTTCCTTTCTGCCCTCAGTGACCAAAGCTGGCGGCGAGGCGATGGAGAGGGGAGTGTCTAGCAGTCATCTGCTACTGACATCATCGGGGTGGCTCTCTTTAAGTGGATAAATGCCCTGCTCTCGTTCCCACTTTGCCAGGTGACTGCCTTTAAGGAGGAATCACAAACCTTGAAAGTACTGCTGCTCTTCTTTTCGCTAGTTGGAAAATAGAACTAATCACACTGATGATAAAATATAGCGCCACGCTCTCTGGCCCGTTGGGACTTGTGAAAAATATTTTCATAAGTTCGCCAGTGTTCTGCACCAAGTTTCCTCATTCTAAATCCCACAGAAACTTAAGATACTAACTAACACATACACACTTTTGAAGACACGATCTGTAATCCAAATATTAACAAAACAGTCGCTCCACCAGCAAAATTAAACTTCCACTGTTGGAAACCGCTATTGCTCTCAAATTGATTGACAGGTCTCTTTATAAAGGGACTGACACTATATAACAATAAAACCTCTATTTATAATATTTTCTGACGCTGCTGAAGGATTACTAATACTAGTAATCTTTGCAAACACATCTGTTAAAAAGGCCTTTAGTTTGAATTCCGATCATCAACAAAATAAGTTGACTCTTTAAACATGAATATTCTTGTTATTTCTACAGTAGCGAATAGGGAATACAGGGAATTGGGGAATATAAAAATCTATTACCAAAAGTTATTTTCATTCCGGCGAGGAATGATTTTTCATGCAGTCACTCCTCCCTTTCCCTCGCGGCGCCAGTGAGATTCCTTGGTGGCCATCAAACCACATCACTCTACAGAAGATGTCAATAAACCTGACATGCTGCTTCTCAAATTAGCTTTGAATTTTAGAGCTACCATAATTAGCTTTTCCATTTTCACCAATGTCATTTAAAAATAGCGTGAAAGAAACTAACAGCTCTTTTGCTGTCTAGCCTTGTTTTCACTTTCCATTTGAAATAATCTTTTCTGAATGAATGGCTGAGTAATTAACAGCACTAGACACCCTTTTCAGAGAGCACAGACATTTCATAAATAATACATATTTAATGTCTTGTCATTTTGTGTTCAGAGAAGCTTGGCTAATGAATTTTAACAGATGATTTCTTCTTGCATTTACTCACCCATACTCAGGCCTCTGTTTTTTTTTTTAACTTTTCATTTTATGCCTGCTTTTCCCTTTTCTTACTGTTCTTTCCAGTAATGGACAAACTCAACAGAGCTACTGATTAATATTTACCTTTATATCTTGGATGGGGAGTGGTACAGGGAAGTTTCAGAGGAAAAGGAACGTGAACATGGAATCATGGGTAAAACTGTGTAGTAAATCAGTGCACACTAATTTGCTGCAGGGAAGCCCACACAGGCCACACTAAATGATTTTAATGCAGATTTTAACCTGTGTGGGTTCTAGGCTAGATGGGACTGAGAAAGGGCACTCAGTTATCGACAGTCGGCACAGATTATCCTATTGTGAGCGGGCTCAGAGCTGACAGCCATGGCCTTTTGGCTGGACACATTTTTTCAAACATGTCTGTTCAGGCTTATGTGGATTGTAGAAATCTAAGACTCACTAGGACTGAAATTTGAGAGTGATACCGGCTAAAGCTAATGATCATTTAGAAACAGAGAGATGGAAAATATGATTTAATTGCAAGAGGAATTGTATTTACAGCAGTTCACTCAGACTTTGTATGTTGATGGATTTCTGAAGCTTCTTATATCTTACAAGATTTCATTTAGAGGCTTATAACACTGTATAAGATGTAAGTATGCAGATGCAAATTATATGAAACCTGTATGTAATTAAAAATGAGTAAAACAACTCTTAAGTAATGTATTTGGAAATAAAGCCGCTTTCAAATACTATAATAATGCAAATCAAGGATACAAAACATACTGTACTGTATGTCATAAATGAATTCACAGGGTTGACAACAAAATATTTTACTCCCATTAAGCCATCATTAAGTTTTCTTTGGAGAGTCTGTTATGTATGCAGCCCCTGGAGGGCAGAGTGGTGATGTCCCTAAAGGCCTGTGCCTGTAACCTCAGAGCATCTGCTACCCACAGCTGTGAGAGCCGCCGCTTCATGGTGAAAGCGCAAAGGGACACTTTGCCCTCCCCGATGTGTCACATCTTTCCCTGGGCCTTAGACAAAAACCCAAGCAGGATGGGCTTGGCATGCCTGCTCATGTTATTTTGTAGCAAATACATGTAAAGCGCTTCTGGCCCCAGAGCTGAGCTCTGCAGATTAGCATCTGGGACAAATAGACCTGAGCTCACTAAGAGCCAGATTGATTAAGCCCAGTGCACACAGCCAATCCTGGTCTCCTCTCAGGCACTGCTGAAGATCACAGAGCTTGTTGGGAGGAAATTGATAATGATCTTAATTTGAAAATGTCTGTCACATGACTTTCCTTCTTTTCATTGGTGAAGGAAAAAGAGGTAGGAGAAGAAGTGAGATGAGTAAAAGAGAGAACAGAACAAAGAAGCGTAAGAACTAAAGGGAGAATCGTGTTTTCAAAAATGTGGAGACCATCCTGAACCCCGATGAAATTGGCAGAAGCACCCCTGTAATTTACACTGCAGTCCAATTTCAGCACAACACTGACCACAGCCAACTCTATTTCAGTTTTGAACACGAGTCAAATCAGACATACTGTACATAACAAGTACCTAGACCTCTAAAAGCAGCTGAGTGGGTCTTTGTGTACACCGCAGGTAAAGCTGAGATCTGAGACTGACATTTGAGCTTAACAGAAAGCTCAGAGGGACTCAGGAAAACACTCAACCAGTGTAGACTGGGACCTGTGAAGTTCCCTGGACTGTCAGAATCATCTTCATCACTTGCATTTTTCATTGCTTCTATCTGACAATGCTAAAACACAGGATATTTCAGATAAGTCGAACTATGAAAATAAAAAAAATAAAAAACAAACAAAAAAAAAAAACAATGACAACCAGCCTTATTTTAGAGATTATTTCATTTGCTGGACATTCATTAAATGTGTTGAGAATTATTTCTCTGTGTGCATATCAATATTTAAGTTGTTGCTGACATAAATGTCTAATATTAGCAGCCAGTCCATGAATCAACTACCTGTCAGTCTCAGTTAAAGTGGCTACTGCAGCTCATTTGTGCAGGTTCATCCTTCATATCAACAGCAGAAGTGGATTGCACATGCCCGAAATGCAGCCCAGATGCTGGTGCATGCATTAGTCATTTCCAGATTAGCAATTTCCTCCTTGCTGGCCTTACTATGCAGATGTTCAGCCCTTCAAACTGATCCATTATGTGACTGCCCTTTTCACCCTCCAGTGGCTCCCTGTAGTAGTTCAAATCAGGTTCTAAACTGTAATACCAGCCTATAAAGCCAAACATGGACCTGCACATCTCTACCTCCAGGCGATGGTACACTCTGTGCAGGGGACAGATCTCTCTGATCTACTTTTTGCCTGGAGCCACAGTTTTGCAAATGGCATCACAAATGTGCGTAAAGACTAGTCCTTGCACCTTAGTCGGTCCCTCCAGGATTTCGCAGAGATTTTTTTGGTGATTTTTGCGATCAAAAATGCTTCATGTTACAGCAGCTTTTCTCGCCAGCGACGCAATTTGCAAAGAAGATCTGAGAAGACAAAAACTGATATTTGGAGAAAAAAAAAAGTTTGCCTCCACTTTCGTGTTAAACATTTGGAAATTGTTTTGCATGGAGTTATTTTCATTGGCAAATGAGAGGGGTTCGCTTTCTTCATTTCCTCTGAATGCGCAACGTGATGACGTGTCACATTGGTTGTTTTGATTAGACACAGAGAAGTATGACAATTGGTAGCCTAATTCTCATGATATGACCACATTTCCCATAAACACGGTCACTTCTTGTTTTGGCATGAGGCTTGTTTTAATGAGGGGAGGAGAGGTTGAAGAGCTTTGCTAACAGTAAATGAGGAGTTACTTTTGTTGATAAACTAATTTTTGTTTGGTACTCCTGTGAATCCGACCTGGTCGCACACAATATCAATACAAAATAGAGGATATTGATGGACTTGTCGCAACTGTCTGTCATTCTCATCACAAGGTCTGGACCTTCAATTTACCATCATATATTGATGTCAAAATCTTCCTGGTTCCATCTTTAATGTGGAGAAAATGCAGGAATTTTGCACAATTGCAAACCCCCCCACAAGATCTGCAGAGATTGGTTAAATTTGCATTAATTATTATTATCGCAAGATCGCCACTTTCCTGGAGGGACTGCTTAGTGGTGCAACACATCTTCAAATACAGACTAAGGATCCATCTCTTCAAATAGTATCAAGACAGACACTACCTGAGATTTAACTTTTAATAAATAAAACATGTTGGCTAGACTGTCCGACTAGTCACCACTGATTTGTTTTGTTTTCTTACTGTGATAACTGCTACTCAAAATGGGAAACTTAAGCAACCTACTTTTTTACAGTAAGAAAAGTATTCTATCAAGGCTCAAGTTCTATTAAACTTAAGGAATATATATATATATATATATATGTGTGTGTGTGTGGGAAACATTATTTAGATAAGATGGTGCAGGGTCTACATATTCGCTAACACAACTATGACTAGGGTATAGTTTGCTTCAAGTGCCAGGCCACAGTGAGAAGTCCAAAATACACCTTGTCATCAGCAGTGGTCTGTCATAGAGAGGAGAAGTCAGCATGCTGTCATTTTGTCTGCTGAGATTTGGGAGTAGGGTGAAAGTGCCCTCAGTCAGAGATGAAAAAAATGTCTACAAGTCTACAAACAAGCCTCACAGTGCACACAATATCTACACAAAAAAAGCTTTCTTTTGGAGAAACACAAAAGGAAACAAGAAATGAGCTTCAAATTTAAAAAATATAATTTTAAACCAGAGATATCTAGTGATGTTGAAAAATTTGGTTCATTTTGGGTGCCAATTTAGGTGACACCTTATCACCCCTGCTTCCTTCTGATTGGGTCAAAGTAAATGTATAAAATATTTGGTGCTCTATGGAAACTGTAGGTGGAGTCAAAGCACAAAGAATACACACTGATATCACAGATAAGGCTTTTTTTTAAACAACAAAAAACATAGTTTGCACTAAAATTAAAAAACTGAGCAAAAAATAAAACCACTAGAAATGCTATTCCTGTGTTTCTTTTGGGCTGAGTGTACTGCAAATTGAATGGTAAGATAGGGCAGAGATGCAGACAATACATAGAGAGGAAGGTCAAGCCAAAACAATCTGTGTCCTCTGTTCTGTCTGTGTCTGTAGAGTATAGAGAGAAGAGATCACTGAATGTATTAATCCACGGCGTATGTTATTAGCATCTCAAACACTTCAATAAATCAATTGATCCAGGTGTCCAGCTATTTTTGCTCTGTCCAAAAGCCACAAACCACAGGACTGCACCTGCGAATCTTTTGTCTGGAGAACAGATCAGTTAATGTCTAAAAATAAAACAGGATACGGCTGATTTCTAGTAGTTATCAACCTACATATTTCAGATTTCATTGCTATAATTGTGATTATATTCTTGCTTTGCAGGCATATAATGAGCAAGCACGGAAATTTCACTGAGTGATATTTTCCTGAAAACTGCCTCATGGCTCTTTAAGCACTCTAAAACAGTCCCATGATGTCACTGTTTACCACTCTAACCCTCCAGTTCCCCTCCCCCCTCCCCTCACCCCCTGTTCATAATCATTTACTTGTCTCCCTTCCATTTGCAGCTGTCAGAATTAAACTGTACATAATGGTTGCCATCACGTCTCTTGCTTCCTGGCTGCTGCTAACCCCAAATCAACATTCCTGCTTCTTAGTGATGTTCATTGCAATTGTTGGGCAAACTGTTTGTTTTGAAAATGCAAAATCAAATAGCCTGATGTGAAAGAAAGAGCATCTGATTGGCTTCCAGTGTTCCCTCTGTTGATTTGAATTAAGTTCAAATGAGGACAGGTGGGTGTTTGTCTGTATGTGTGTGCATACGCAGGTAGTATGCAGACACTACAGTCGCTTGTACTGTCTCTTCAGGTGTCACAGCACATGACATCACACAGCAAGAGTCTACTGACTTTATTACCGTTTCTGGAAGTGACTGCACAAAACAGACAACATCTGAATTACAATTAAAACAGATTTTCTCTAACACGCTTCTTATAGTATGTCTGATTAGGTAAGACACTCTTCACTAAAGCCCGGAGGCTGTGTGTTCAGTCAGGGGAGCTATTATTGACAGCTATTGAATGATCTACAGTCGTATGGGTGGAAAAAGCAGGATGTCTAAATGAAGCCGACAAGTCGATCAATGCTGTGTTAAAGACAGAAAGAAACTCGCACCCTGTTTTTGGAACAAATCTCCTGGAAGATATTCATTTGTATGTGAATATGGTTTGTACTAAAATATATGTAATACTGGAGTGTGTGTATTATAAGTAAATAACATCTAGGGGCATTTTACATACTAACACAGAGACGCTGACCAATATTAATATCTGAAATTTTGAACATCTGTATTTACTTACAGGGCATACAAATCCAAAAGCAGAGTGAGCTTCAATTTTATGTTGCAACTACATGGCAAACAATTATTAGTAAAGTTCATATTGCTTTACTCTCAAATGATCAAATCTGACTGGATGGAAAAGTAAACGAGTAGATTGATAGAAAAGAAACACTACCACTGCTACTATTCAACAACTAGCAACACATCTGGAACCACAATATAGATTCAACATCGTCAAACTGCATATTTTGACGACTTTGATGACTAACCTGTTTTAAAAGGACAATCCACCTCTGTATGAAACACTGTACAACTTGATGTTTTGTCATAACTAGGTTTACCATATGCGGTGATCATATCAAACTGGCCACTAAGAAAACAAGTTTTTGAACTGGCAATGAAAATATTCAATCTGGCAGTCAAATATCTCGAGTAAGTGTACATTTATTGCCGGGTTTCAACAGATCACCTCAGTAGTGTAATTTAGCTGGGCCTTTATTCATTTATTATTTTTTCAACTCCTACTCCATATGGAAATGTTTGAGGCAAGAAAATACCATGGAAACAGTACTTAAAATGCTATAAGCTACTATTCCAATTCTTGCACCTTATTTATGACCTAGAAAGGCACAGCACTATATCTTTTCAGGAACCTTCAAGTATAGAAACTCCCATGTGAGAAAGGAATCAGGCTACATTATAATAAATTAGTTAGTGATTCAAATTCAACTATCTCATTCTGCTTCAGTCCCATTAGCTCTCCTCAAGTACCCCATTTAAAGATTGGGGCACTTGGTCCTGTTGTGGCTGAGGAGCATTATGTGCAACCTGAGGGTATGTTGATAAATGTTCCTACATTGGTCTAATGGGTGGAGCTGAAAGTACACTGTCCACTAATAGCAAATTATGCCTTTATTTATTATGCCATACTTCAAAGTGCATAAGAACTATGCATATATATTATACATATATATATTTATAGATTTTGGTTACTATATCTACTGTATTTGTGTACGATACTGTCTGTCTAAACTAAAATTGTTGGTGAGTGTGTGCATGGGGGCTCGGGGGACTATGTCTATGGGGAGAAGCAGAGCAGGAGAAGTTGGAGAGAGCAGCAGCCACACAGAACATGGACAGAGCGTTTACCTGGCCCTGTGCTCTGTGGGTACGCCAAGTAGCCGCCTCTTCCACGGGCCCCCCTACCTGAGCCACGCGCTGCTGCTACTGCTGCTGCTGCCACCGGTCCGTATGCTGTCGCTGGGAAGCCTGCAGGCACATACACACATATACACACACACATCACTTCCTGCACATGGATGAGTTCGTCCCAGAGCTACAGGAGAATGTTGATACCAGCACGGAGCTACAGGATAAAACTATAGCTGTCAGAGACAGCGGATCATGTCAGGGCGACATCTATCAGCAGACTCTTACAGAACCCACTGTGATATTCAAAACCCTGCAGACCCACTGATCTGATCCACACACGGAAACAGAAAGATAGCCATGAGCAACTCACTGAATATAAGGTAGAAAAAGTACAGGGGCCGTATTCATGAAGCTTCCTAGTACAAAGAGTTGCTCCCTTGTGACGAAATTCTAAGAAAATTCCTAGAATTATGATGAAGAATTTCCCCTTACAGTTAAGACTAGATCCTGGTAAAGATAAAAGTTGTTCACAAAGCAACTTAGCCCTGAAGAGAGCTCCTAAGGTGAAAAACTGTTAAGAGTTGGGTGGAGGACTTTTAAGAGGCTTAAGAGTTTCTTAAGCAGAGGAGGAAATGGCGGAAAGACAAAGAGGCAGGAGAAATATTCTCCAAACGCTGAATGACAGTGAGTTAATGAAATGCTACAGATTAGATGGTGCAGGGATAATGTTTGTGGCCGATCTCATTAGAGATACGCTCAGATCTTCCAACCAACGCAATAACACTATAACGCCAGAAATGAAAGTGGTCACAACACTAAGATATTTAGCAACTGCAAAAATTTGGAATTTTCTGGCAGCTGGAAAAAAAATATTTACATGCTCACCAACGCAGCTGCTTATATAGACTGGCCAGTTATCTGAGAAAATTGAAAACTGAGCCATTTTGCCCTGTTAATATCAAATATATTAAGTACTAAAATTACCAGCATGGCAAATAAGCATCTATATAAAATATATAGAAAGAATAAACTATTAGCATGTGAAAAGGCTACTGCACATTGGGCGTGTTTTCAAATGTTTCATAGGCTATTTTTAAAGTGCAGCTCACAATTTATTCAACAGAGATGTTCATTACATAAAATAGTATTTATAGTTACACCATGTCTTAATAGACACTAAATTCTATGATTAGGCCTAACCATTTCACTTTCCACTCTATGCCAGTTATCACTAAGAGTGCATGTTCCTTTCTCTCTTTTTTTGATTAACCAATCACACATTTTTTTAAAAAATGTGTCATATCTAGAAATAGCACACCTCAAGTTTTTTTTGTCCCTTCCTTGAGAATTTTTCTAAATCACTCCTAAGCTAGCTTCCACCTTGCTACAAATTTTCAGATGAAGAGAGAATTCTTAGAATGTTTGTGAATATGGCCCTGGATGTTTAAGAAGCAAAATAAATAAATAGATGACTCAAGTACAGCTTCCAAGTAGGCTTGTCATGATCATGCCTTGATTAAATGATTTAATATTTCAATTCCTGCAAAATATAATATTGCATATGTGATTCCTATTTAAAACGGATCACCTGTTCTGGTGGTGTTCTTACAGTCCTGGGTTGAGAACTCATGCAAACAAAAAATGTGCAGATATGATTTTTCTGTGATTTACAAATGACTGAAAACCTTGCTAATTATGCACTTTCCCTTTTCACTGATTACTATTATTTTCAAACAATGTATGGTGTGTTGTTTGAACAGAGGTGTGTAAAGATGTGATCATCATAAGGCAAATATCAAATGCTATAAAAGCAGAACAAAACACAAACAATTTATATTTTATAATTTGAAAATTCATATATAGTAACTTACTGTAGAGTGATAACATTATGATATATACTTGGTATGATATGTGCATCTTCTGAATTCTCCTTTCATAGTAGAATTCTGTCAGACTGAAAAGGTGCAAATTCTTATTCATCTACAAAACTGTGAGTAAATTGGGTTCGCAATTCACTAAGTCCCTGATTATATTAGTGAAAGAATTTGGCTCTGGGGGGTGTTTATGTCACATGCTTTGGATGAAAGATTATAGCCACATCTGAGCTGCATAGACATGGGCATAATAGTGCTACCTCTGGAGACTGTCCCTGCATTTTGTTCAGGAGTGCTCCCAATTACTGGGAGCTTCTATGGATTCAGAATCACCCATTGTAATCCAAGAGGAAAAGTATGTCACATTTTTTTCATTTTTTCTATTCAAATGGAAGACATACAGTAGTTTTACATTTCCTGCAACCAGATGGAGACATCTGTTGAATGATTTGTCATTCAGAGGAAATTTCAAGTTTCTTTACTTGTAAACATTCATATATAAACATTTAAAGTACTCCAATGCTGAGATTTTTAAAGCCCTAAATCTGCCCAAATTTTCAGTTTATGATGCCTTAAAACAAGCCTTTGAGATAGCTGTGTAATTCTTAAGTCCGTCTCCCTTCACTTGTTATAGGTTGCAGTTAGCCATGGCTAAGCAAGGACATTAATTATGTAATAAATGTGTGCCCTATCATATTTAGGAGAAAGATGATTGATCTTTCCTGTTATGTCCCCTGTGGGAAAACAGTTCACTGCACTTTTCTTTGCTTTTAGATAGACTGAGAATTTAAATTAGCTTGATATGGTTTGAAAGCTACTGTGTTAAGCTAACTAGCAGAGTGGGGTAACAGTTACACTACCCAAATCTGTATTAATCATAGAGTTGATAAGTAGCTCAAAAGTGTACCATAGGAAAATTAATGCTAACCGTTTCATGTAAGTGACTGGAAGATGCTAAAACACTTAGCTTCTTAGTTTGGAAGGTATAGTTCAATAATAACACAGATGTGTGGTCTACCCTAGTCTGCTAGTTAGCTGATTAGCCAAGACAACTAGCAGACTACCAGTGGTTTTTAATAATAAGCTCAAAAGTTCTGAATAGAAAAGCTAACCATTTCATGTAAGTGAAAGGAAAATGCTGAAATGACTAGTGCCAAACTCCGGGAGGTATAGTTATATAAAAAGAGTATAAATATGGATCCATTTGATAGATTTGGTCGTTTATTCCATGGCAGCAAAACATTGTAGTGATTGAATGAAAAATAAAATGGTACTTGAGCTGAAAGTGAGCTGTCAATCAAACACAATCTGATCACACCAGTCAAATGACCTGTTTTTGAACTAGGTTTTCTAGTACTTATGAACGTTTATTTTCACTCACATTTTTGTGGGTGCTTAATGAGACACTCAACTTTGATATCGTATGTGCATTTTTACTATTAAAACCCAAATTTCCAGAGGCTTTAATACCATGCACATATAAATCCACTTCTTTAGGGTCTAATTATTCCAACAAATATCAGCCTAATAATCAGTCTGTAATTAAGCCGACACAGTATCTGTGAATTGTAATTACATTGTTGGCCTTAATGAACACGGTAGCTAGAGGTGGCTGACAGAGGCTAGTCCATGCCCAGGGCCGGGGCTCTTCTCTCAGCACAGGAATGGCATGTCATTAGTAGTGGTGATGAGATTCCTCACTCTGGGCTCAACACCGTCTATGCCTAATCAGCCTCCTAAAATTATCTCCACAGGAAATGCTTTCCTCACTAGCAAAAAAAAAAAAAAAAGATCTCCAAATTCCCTCAATTTGAGTTTTTCTTGATTTTTTAACTGTGTGTGTATGTGTGTGTGTGTGTGCACATATGTGTGTGTGTGTGTTTCTTCTATGTTTTGGTCATATTCTGGAAACTGGTAGTTTAGACATTATAAAATAGCACAAGACACCTTAGAGGATTATTTTTTGAATGCTGTGGAGGTGAGAGGAGCACCAGCGGGTGACCTATTTTCCGAGCCAGACTTGTAGTGCTATTCCACGAAGAGGGGCTCGCACAAAAGACTGATGAAAGGGAGGGAGGGGGGAGGAGGTGAGAGGGCAGGGTCAGATGAGCCGCAGCCGAAGAGAAAAACACATAGCTTTTCATTAGACGGCTGAGAAGGAGGTAATTCACAACTCTGTCGACACAATATGACCATGAATGTGCTTGTTGGGTGTGAGGTGCCACCATGCTGCGACTGGCAAGCAGGTGAAGAAGAGAAAGAAATACCGCTTTTCCCTCAACTATCTAACAGCTCAGAGGAGAATAAGGGACTAAGGCGGCATGGTAACAGGAGAAAAAGAATCACAAAAAGACGATATAAAAGGCTACTAAAAGTCAGCCGTATTTATGCCACTGCAGCCACACCACACCAGAAATGGATTCCAACAGCTAAAATGATATTCTCTTTTCACAAAAACACAAATCAACTCTGATACTATGCTAATGATGGCCCTGCACCCTTGTATTTCCACTTACAGTGTCCCCATGGTTGCTGTGTGGAACAGTGTTGCAGCACTCTTCACCTCTTTTTGCTTCTCTCTCTCTCTCTCTCCTTTCCTAAGTGCTGAATCTATCTTCCCCTGGCTGCCATTGTCATGACACCCCCAATAGACCCACTGGCTTGGAAGTTAGTTGCGGGCAAAGTTGTGGTGAGAGATTAACTTTGCAGGATTAGGTGGGTTAATTAATAGATGGCTGCTGCTCATTGTTTTGTGCTCACGCTGTAAGAAGCCACCCAAGAGAAGCGCTGCAGCATTAAATCAATTTCATGGCCCTTTTATTACTGAGGAGATAAAGCCAATATTTAGCTTTCAATTCTTCACAATTATTGGGCCCCTGCTTTGCCACTTGAGTGGCTGCGCTTGGCTGGGGACAAGGACACATCTGTTTATGAGCTGTGGAGGCCCGGGGGCCTTGGTGTCCGGACTCCGGGGAACTGTCCTCAGCTTTCTCTCCTCAAGCCTGCAGCACAGAAATTCAGCCTTCTTCAGGAGTGCACACAGAAAGGAAGAAAGATTAGACCTAAAGAAAGATGGGGACTGTCACGAATCAGACATTTCACCCTCTCTCCAAGCAAAAGAATTACATTTTCTCTACACAAACAACATCAAAAATTTAATACTAATCTTCATATTCACAACAAGAGTAGTTTAAACTGAAAATTTCCTGCTGGAGGTTTTTCTATGTAATGACTCTTTACCCTCCCTTCAAACAGCTTTAACTCACTTTGTTTTCTATGGATTATGTATCCTTGCTAACCCCTACAGCTTTGACATCAAGGATCCTATGTTCATGGCGTCTCAACGACTGGCACTAGCAGTGCTCCAACATTCTGGTATTTTCCTAAACTTAAAATTCTTGTGGTATTTTGGTGTACAGTGCACCACACATGGTATACAGGTGGGAGTTTCATTCAAATGATGCAGCACAAAGCGAGGTGTTGGTATTTTGATGGAAATTTGGTCTTAAACCTTGCACTGAGAATAGACATCTCAGAACCACGCCTGTTTATGTTGAAAAATCACCCTGGTACTGCACGGTTTTGGTCTCAACAAGAGTTAAATAAATACTTGGAGCAAATGCAGAATTCTGCAGCCTCTGGTTTGAGAAGTGCTGCACCAAAATACATCAATTACAAAATGATAGATAGATATAGAAGAGATACAGAATTATGACTGAAATACCGTCAGATTGATGCAACCATATAAATGGCTTCACCAAACTATTTCTAATTATTTGTTTCTATCATCATCCTAGAAAATAGCATGGGCTTCACATTGTGCAAAATTACATCATCCAGGCAACAATATGATTTCCTGGTAAAGCTGTTTCTTCTTCTGGTGAGCCATTGTTGTCATGCTTCACTGTGACTGGCACAGTTAAATCACCGCTATTACACCAATAATAACACTAATAATGTTATTATTATTATTCACCATACCCTCTA
Organism: Euthynnus affinis; assembly: GCA_029490765.1. Classification (NCBI taxonomy): domain Eukaryota; kingdom Metazoa; phylum Chordata; class Actinopteri; order Scombriformes; family Scombridae; genus Euthynnus; species Euthynnus affinis. Next base: position 8,832,040 of record CM055854.1, on the reverse strand, counting down.
ATCTGTATTCCATTGCATCCAGCCCTATTGCACTTTGCACTGTTGGACATAGATGAACCAAAATAGAAGGTGCACTGGGAAACGCCCACACAGGCCATGTGTTGAAGACCTGCCATTTTCTTCTAGTTGGTCTGCTTTTGTGATTAAAATAGGTCCCATCATTTTATTTTTCTATCCATCCAATTGTGTTGTTGTTGCCAATATTGAGCAACATTCAGAAATGGATCCAACTGTTACCCTATTTACTATACTGCATCAATATACTTCCTTATCTAAAATAAACCATTAACCAAAGTAACTTTTCATTTGCCAAACAAGTGAAAATGACATGCCTACTTCATGGTATTGTCAGCTCTGAGCTGAAGGAGCATGATGTGCATCCAGAGCACATGTACTGTAAGACTCTATTTTCATTGCATATACCAGGGATTTATTCCAATAAAGTGGCATTTTCCTTGGGTGCACGCTGTTTTTTTTCCCTTCCTTATCTGCACCTGCATTTTGTGAGTCTCTGTGAACTTGACTGTACTGAAGTAGGAGAGACACAGCAGGGGCAGTGTCAGTGGTGATCAAACAGAACAGTGCAATTTTTATGTCAAGGTTTCCTGGGATTTTTTGCTTGCACCGCTTGCCTGCACAGCCCAGGTCAAAAGCTTTGTTTTCTCTATTACAAAACTGTCAAAGCACTTTGCTGAATTACACACAGCTCATAAAGAAGAGAAAAAGGGTAGATGCGATTGGTCAAATTTATGCCAGTCCCCTATCATAACTACTGATGATGTCTTCCTCCTAATGTCACCACGTTTTTAAGCTGCTCTGCAGTTGAAATGCATGCTTTTAACAAAAGGATTACCAAAACAGTCAGTCACCATGGTTTGTACTGTGAGTCAATTAGTCATGAGAGTATGTGTACTTCATTTACGATAGTGGGCTGAAAATTATCCCAACTCAAAGCTTAACATATTACATGCTTTATTGACACTGACAATGTCTTTTTTGATGCTACTGGGAGTCACAGAGGAAGAAATGTGTAAATTCTACCCATCCAGACTTTAAATGAAGTTCTCTTTCAACCCACGTTCAACCCTGGAGGAAGGTGACAAAGCCAGGCCAGCTGTTACCTACTGACCCCTACAAACTGAAAACATGCACTTCTCTGAACATTACATCTGATTTTTTCCCCTGATGCGCTATTTCTCAAAATTCTCTGCAGATATTTCTTGGCATACTGCCTTCCTCCACCACAGACTCGCTTTCTGATCCTATTACTCAGAAAACGTCACAATGAAAAGTTGTTGCATTATGCATCAATAAGGTCCTATTTATGTCCTACCAGTCTGACAACAGCTTGACTGATGTTAATGCAATCTGTACTGTTCTTTGGCCCAAAACTGCCAGCAGCAGCTCACCCGTCATTGACAAAGGAGCTCCATCAGTCACAGAGCACTCCACTCATTTCTGCTATAAGAAGACTGTCAACTATCTAATGCACAGTGGGAGCCCAGGGACAGCTGATATTTTTATGAAGACCCTATGGAAACTGAAAATTAACACTACTAGTACCACACTAAGACTCTGAGTTGAGCAAGGACACATTACACACATTATGTTTTGATTAAATTAATAATATATATCAAAATTGAATCAAGTTTGTGTTAACCACAATTCTAGCTTAACATTATGGCAAGCTAGAAAAAAAATATTGATGGTCTACTTATGTAGTTTTGTCTTTGGAGTGCAGTTAACCAGAATTAGCTTGCTGGCTAACAGAGTTTGCATGCTAAGCTGGTTAACACAGTTGCTTGGTGTGGGAGGGAAGCTGGTGAATGGTGAAACAAGCCTTTCAGCCTGCAGCTAGAGTCGATTTTGGGGGCAGACAGAAGGAGTGAGACAGATGAACAGTAAAGAGCAGAGATGAGTAAGACAGATGAACAGAGGAGGACAGCAGCCACATCAGTAGAAAAGGAAGACAAAGAGAATGAGAAATTGAGGGAGAAATGAGGCCAGGACATGAGTGTCCAATTCATTCTCGTGGAATTCTGTGAGGGGTTTTTGGTCAATACAAATATGTCAAGGAATGAGATTATATTGTAGTCAGATAAAATATAATAACCACACCTACAATAATGTGCTACAGTATTCTACTACACTATAAATCAGTGCAAGTCTTGTATGGTAACTACAAAGGAATAACGTTTAAACAAAATGAAAAACATATCTAATGTTTTATGTATTTTTTGTGATAACATAGCAAGTAAACACATTTTATAGAGGGGTAGAAAAACTCCTTACAATGGTCCCTCTAAGAGCATTAAACTATTGATTTGTCAGTTGCATTTTAATTTTGGGTGGCATTTACACTACTTTTATTGCATGTTAAGTCTTACATTTAATATGCAAAGTATCCAGTAAATTCAATTGTCACATGAATTAAATGTAAAGTAGTGTTTCCCCACTAAAATATAGTGGATTCATCTAAATGAAAATAAGTAAAAATGCTGGAACCTAAAACTTACATGGGCAGATGAATTTTGCTACAGTAATTGCTAACTCTGCTACTAATATACATTTTAAATTAGATTGACGTAACCAAAATGAATTTATTCATCTTGATAATTTAATGTTGGAATTCTAAAAACATGTCACATGTTGCGTTTTACCATTTCACTGAATAGCTCATATGAACCAAGAAAAAGAGGAAATTCAATGTGAAAAATGTGAGAAGAAAAGAAATCATAGAGGAGGTGCACATTTTTTTTCCTGTCACTGTATGACAGTAAGAAGGACAAGCCAGTGGAAATAAGTCTGTTGATAAGTCATAGCAGAGGCAGTGAAGCACACTGCCGCCTTTTCACAGGAGGAGGGAGGCGTTCTGTCAGAGATGGAAAACTGACTCCACTTCACATTTTGCTTCATCAATAACCTTTGATAAGATATAGAGAAACACATAGAGACGAATAAACAAAAAGAAAAAAATATATATATCAAAGTTACAAAAGAGACAGCCACCTATAGCAAGACATCTTTTCATCTTCAGACTGACAAGTGTCCCATTGTTGTCATCCTTCAGCGCTACTTTGTTGTTGTTGAAAGCATCTCTGGGTTGTTGTTATCAAAGCCATAAATCACAGAGCTGAAGAGAGCCAGGTGGCTTTCATATGAACTGCTGCACACATGCTCATGTCTCACCTCTCCTCTGATCAACGGAGACCTACAGTACACAGAGAGATTTCCCACACATAAAATAGAAACTGGTGTCTGGGAATGAGCCAGTGAGAGAGAGAAAGAGCATTTACATGCACGCCAATAATTCAATTATAACCAGACTAATGCAATACGCATATTATTGCAACTCTCATGTAAACACCTTAACCAGGTTATCTTACTCACATTAAGGTCGTAATCAGAGTAAGCATAACTTGATTAACAGAGCTGGGTTGCTTGTCAATCATTCAAATTAATCTTGCCATGTGTATGTCTGTTTTTTTTTTTTTTTTTCCAGTGTTTGGATTCTGTGCACGTGCCATAAAGGTCACACAGTGAACAGGATGCCAAACGGTTTGTCTGAATGGTTGGAGTAGTGCTGATGGAAAAATCAAACTGAAAAACCCCAAAATGAAACTGTACATCAGTACAACAGTTCTTTCATCTTATAACAACTGAAGCACATACATAAATAAATTCATCCATACTAATATTTTATTCCGTTGCTCTCTTAGCCTGTTTTCCCATCTGTCCTTTTGTACATCAGCTAGACTGTTATGCAAATCATGTAGACTTGGGAAGTCAGCCTTGCTTTATGCAATGCTATGCAATGTTCATTAGCAGATCACATAAATGCTGTAGTTGAACATTAATATAAAAATATATTCATGCAAAAAAAAATCCCTATCTATCAATATCCAAGTTAAACTGAAAAACTGCTAGACTGCCAATGACTTTGCGACACGAGGTAAGACAGCAACTACACACTCTAAATATGGCTAAAATATTTACTACTATTAAAATGTATTTTAGCAATGGAGTTACCATTAAAGGAACAACTATAAAAATCCTACTGTACAATACAAATACAACTCTTCTTGGATGAAGTAATACCACATATATAACCAGAAAAACTGTTGCTGAGAAATGGATTGATGTGTACAACAGCTGATGATGTCAAGTACTCAACTGCATATCGTTTTTCCACAACAGCCGACCGCAAGACCTCAGGTGAATGTATGGTAATAATGTTGATAATGCTCTAAATACATGGCTTTACCAACATTGAGTGTGGCCCAACAACACCAAAACCCCCAAATCTCTTAAGTATAATACGAATGGTAACAATAACATATGATCGTACATGATCTCACTATATGTTTGGGTTGTGGCTTTGTCCATTTCTGTTTCCTTTTGGATCTTTTTGGCCAAAGCTAAAGGTTTCTCTATGTAATGAAACCATTTGGTGCACTGATCCTTTGCCATTAAGACGTTGTGGCTTCTGATTGGGAAGAGAAAAAGTCAATTACAGAAGTGAAGTGGGCTAGAGCTCAGCAAAGCCTGGCTTTATGGTGGTAATTGCACACATAATCTTACACCTTTGAACAAAATGATGAGGCCAGGAAGGAGATATATTTGGCGAAATTTCAACTAGGAAACCCTTTTAGAATCACACAGGACAAAAATCCCGCTCTGTCCCTTCACAAGACATAATCATGTACTAAAATTAGTTTGACACATCTTATCCGCTCTAACCATTACACATTGAAGAGGTTGGATGGCAATTTATAAATTGCTATGTATTCTGAATTCATACTCCACACAAACATGCATCTGCCTGCTCAGGAGAGCAGTGCGTGCTGTAAACAGGATGATAAACACAATGTGACTCTAGTGAGTCATGTAGAGAAATCGCACACGTCTCTCTCCACAGGAATGTCAGAGGTGAGGTGAAGGTGAGCTACAGCAGGCCTACTGGAGCTAGTAGGAACTGAGTGATTTGCTCAAGGACACTTCAGCAGGGTGGATTCTTGTTGACAAGGGGGCTTGAACTACAGCCCTTGAGTTGAAAAGCAGTCTCCATACTCCACAAATGTTGCCTGTCAAAACTGACATAATAAATTAGGATTGCAGACTGCTGTCCTATTACCTTAATAGATGTTTATAGCAGCTAAGTATACTTAAAAATCAATAAAAAATACTTTTATTCATACTTTATGTTATACCTTCTAGTATAATGTTGCTCACAGCACCCTTAACTTCATAATAACTCCAGCCTCCAGAACTGCAAATCCAGCACTCATATCACACAGCTGTACACTGTGTGTGAGTGACTGTGATGTTGTGTAGTGAGCTCAGGCAAAGCTCAGTGTCTTTTACTTCAGTTCTCAGTGACAAGAGCGCAGGTTCTTTGTAGCTGAAGTGCATGGCAGCATAGCATCAAAGAGGACAAACTAGGCTCTTTATTGAAGTGTAGCCGCACTTTCGACCTCTTCTTTATACTCCTTCCCATGCACTTCAGTAAAAAGGAAACTTCTCCTGTGCTGCAGAACTCATCTAAACACATTCTACTTCCACACAAGAATCAATAAAACTCTCAGTCGCTCACACACAGTTGTTAAAGATGAAGAAATGGAGGGTGAAACAATAAGACGTGTTGGGGGTGGGGGGGTAAAAAAAAAAAAGGCATTTCAAAAAGGGAAGTTTCTGCCAGGATAGATAAGGTAAAAACATTTTAATTGATTTGGCTCTGGAAACAGTGAAACCGGTTTGTGAATGGGACAGGGTCTCGGTTTGCAACCCTAATACCAAGGCAGTTTATGATGGTGACTTAAATAGAGAGAGACAGACAGGGAGGACACAGATGTCTGACCTTGCAGTGGTGCTTATGTAATGGTCTGCTTCAGTGCATTTAACTGCAGTGCTCCTTTCCAACCTGGGATCAGTAAAGGCAACATGTCTCTGCAGTGCAATCTCCTCAGACATCACTCCGGACACTCAGAGAGTATGAAAAGGTCCTGTGAGCTTCCAGTGAATCACTTGTTATGGCCCTGCCTGTGAGGTCCCCATGGAGCCAATCATACTAATTAAACTGGACTACTTAAGCCTCCTCTCATTAGTGTCCGAGTAAACAGCCTTAATTTTGTATGCATTTTAATGCCCATCTCCCACTTCTGAGGGTGGCAGCGGAGGGGACAGATGAATGATGAAGGGGGGTAATTTCAGGTTTGTTCAAATGAAAGTGAGTGCATTAAGTGCCATTTCACCATTCAAGTTAAAATATGTGGTTGTGGATTTGCACTGATCATTGCGTTTCTCACAGCTTTTGCAGAAGTGATGAATGAAAATAAGTGAAAATAAAATGTGTTAATGTTAGTAATAAAAATAATAATAATAATAATAAGCAGCAGCTTTGCCGTCACTATTTCATGAGCATGATTTTATAGCCAAGTTGAAGCCCTTACAGACTTCATTATATTTTAGTCAGCTCCACTGCAGTTACACAATCTAGCACTGCTCCAGATACCAGGGGCAAGTAGGGTAAAATGTGGCATGACCCAAAAATAGCACTGCAACATTGGCTTCCACTTGATTACTAGAGCTGTAAACAATGTTTCCACGTAGACTGTAGGTATGCAGAGGGCTATGTGCTATGATTATGAATATTTGCATATGTGTGTGTTTGTATGCACATGTCCATGCACTAGAGAAAGAGTGATGGGAGCAACTGGAGAGCTATTAGCACAGTCAGCAGGAGGGAGGGATGGAAGGATAGAGGGAAAGGAGGGGGCAGCTGGGTAGAGACCTAGCAAGTACCAAACTCGCTGGGCCTGGAGCTCATGAACAGTGGGTGGCATCAAAACAACAGCCAGTAGACACAGAGTATGGTCTCACAAGCCCCTTTTACACAGTCTCTTCAAGGCGGGAATTTTGCGCCGTTATTCCACCTCACCATTCTATATAAAAGGTGCCAACACGGAATTGGGGGGGCATTGTTGTTCCGCCATTAAGCTGACAGTGGAGGTAGTCACATTGCCAGATCGACGTCTTTGTAAAAGGGACATCCGGCAGGAGAACACACACTAGACACAGATGCTGTTGTGTTATACGTCACGCCAGCATGCTATCTAAAATCACACGGGGGCAGCATCATGCCGGTTTTATTTGGTTCAGTGTAAAAAAAGCGAAGCCGGCACAATGACAGGTCTTCTTTACAGCAATATTCTGTATAAAAGGGGCTATAGACACACATATTGCACTCCTATGCCTACTTCCAGGTCTGTGCTCCTTTTCTTTTCTCCTGCTAGTCTCCAGCAGTGTCCAAAGGTGGCAGCCATGTACGAGGCAGGGCAGCTCAAGATTCATTTCTAGACCAGCAGCTCAACAATCGAGACATAATGAGCTTTAGCGTTGCCACTCTGCCTCTTACAGCAGCTCATCTTCCCCACCACAGGAACCTAGACTGCCGGTCTCCATGGCAGACTTTGCCTGCTTCAGTGTGTGAGGATGTGCCTGCTGTCCTGGGGTGAGTTAAGACCTGGGCAAATGAGGTGAGCCATCTCTCCCAGTTTCAGGAAATAGCCAGCTTTTAGTATTCCCTGTGTCAGAGTGCAGTAGCTAGTTTTTGCAGACAGGTGCTCGCACACCTGAGGAGGCACATGTCCATGTGCACGTGACCTAACTTGTGAGAATGTGAGCATGGAGACAGACCAGTACACACTCCATCTACATAGAGAATACAATTACACCACAAAAAAATAACAAAGAGAACCACTGTTTGTAGAGTGCTGCTGCACCTGTTGAATCCAGCCGGTGTCTCCATTCCACGTCCAGGAAAAAACATACAGTACAGTGGTAGCTTATAGTGTCTCCCTCTGACAGCAAGGCACATGTACATAAAACAGATTTTAGGGCAGTTAATGGAGAGCAGAGCTGATCTGGGAGCAGCCGAGCTCTATGACTGAACACATAGAAGTAGACAGGGTGTGACATACAGAGCTGTCCACTGACGTCAGAGCAGCACATTCACTGCTGTCACTGGGAACACGGTCATGGCCTGGGGAGCTCAGAGAGCCTGTATGTGTATGTTTGTGTGTGTGCGCGTGTGTGTGTGTGTAGTCAGCTTTTCTGTGGAGACAGACACAGACAGGAACGCAGAGAAAGGCCCCTGGTAAAGTACCTCTACCTCCTTTGCCTTCTATGAAGCTTTGAAGACTCTTTGATTGTGTCAGTTTTGTGCCTATGTATGCATGAGTGTTCAAGTGTGTGAGAGCGAGATGCGTTGGGCATGGTCATTCAAGTGTATGAGATCACGACGCTCCTCGTCAGGCCCTATTTTAAGGCCTGAGACTCATGGAGTGCCCCGGCCTCCACAGACCCATTGGGCTAATGATCAGCCTTGGCAATTAAAGCCAATCTGTGAGTCAGTGTGGCATCAGGAGGGCCATCTGCTTCCAGCCCTGTAGCGCTCACTCTGGCCTGTGGGACCACTTGCTGGGGTCACAGCTCACCCAGCTTGTAGTGAGATGGTCGCAAGATCTAAAGAACAATCTGCTGTGTAACTCTAGCTCAATAGAAACCTGCTCTACAGATAGCACTGCTGTGTGGGCCACCGCCACGACTCATGAGTGTAATAAACACATTAACAGTGGGATCTGTGTTTTGGGGCACAATGCATGCACCCATGACAGAGGTAGGCTCGCCATCAGCCTCAGGCCAGTGACTTTTCCCACCTGTTCCAATACTGTCGCCAAGAAGTGGGGCAGTTATTGTACTGACATGGGAAATGTAAGATGTCTGAACATTTAGGAAAGCTCTGGACCTGCTGATGACTGCACATCTTGTCCCAAACTACATCATCATCCATACATGAATTAATGAGCTATATCCAGCAAGGAGGGACGAGTTCATTTGCACAGAAAGTTTGGAGAGACATCTTCCACACTTGCAATCAGTAGGATAAGTTGCTTATGTGACATCTGTAGAACAACACTGATATCATGGTGTCTTCTCTGAATCCATATCAGGGTGCAGAGGCACCAGAGCAATGCCAGTATGTGTATCTACACCTGCAGGAGCAGAGTTTTTGAAGCTAGTTTTTGAAGCTGGATGTAAATACCAAGCGGCAACTACCACGTCTTGAGGCTAAAGCAAATGTCAAAACCAATGACGGCTACTAGATGCTTGCTCCAAGTGACTCCTGTTCAAAAAGCGTCAACTTCTCTCTAGAAATACTAAGTCAATAATTTTTTTAACAACTCATTATGGTCTCACTAGATTATTCGCCCATGTTAGGTGTACTGGTGGTCATTTTGGAAATTTCTCCTCTCGTAATAAGATTTGAAGACTTATCGTAACTTTGATGTCTGCCATGTAGGCATTGATTGACAGCTGTGATTGACAGTTTGATCACCCACTGCTCTTCCCACTCCAGGACTTGCACTAAGTTGGACTATTGTCATGATATATCCAGTTTAATGATACTTGATTACTTGCCCTGTTAGCACAGTTTAACCAAAGTAGCTAATGTTAGCCCAAGTGTGCACCACTTGGTGTTCCCAGTAAGCTTGCATTCCCTTTGGTCCAAGGTAGCGGAGCATATTCCAAGAGTGACAGGCAACACCCTGAACTCCTTATGTACTCAAAACGAAAAAGATGGTGCCAACCATAAGCAGCATAAGAACCAACAAATGGCTCCAAGGCAAACCAATGGGTGATGTCACATCCCGCTAAGATGAACTGTTACATAAAAGACCTCCAGGCCTGAGGGGTTTTACTATGAGAAGGAGCTACAACAGGTGTTGAGTTTGCATTAACGCCATTGAAAAGAACATATTGATTTGCTTGTTCTTTCTTATGTTCACTTTCACTAATAAACAAAGCTTTCTTCTCTTGTTGCTTGTCATTAGCTTGTCCTATCAAGACCTGACTTTCATTGTCAGTACACCCTGTAGCATAACATTTAAAAATATATTATACAGAAATTTGATTTTGGATGAGACTCTGTCCTGAACCTCCAACCAGCAGAAGCTACCTTTGCTTCAAAAGTTTAAAGCTCTATATAGTCCATGTCGGCACCTTTCCATCTCCCAGCAGCAGACAGGTGCCAAACCCTGGGAGGCTAACTGGTGTTTCAGACCAATGCCCTGGTGTGACCTCTGGTGCATTTATCATATGCTTGGTTAGTTCTGCCCCAGTTTATAGGGGCATGCAGCCCTCAGGAGCAGTAACCATCATACCAAATGCACAGGTCAGCAGCTCTCTTTCCCTATACGCCACATGCTGAGAGGACAGCTGCTCCCTGTATCTTTGTATTCTTCTCCAAGAGGAGAACTAGGGTCAACAGGTCAACAGCCTTCTATTCGCTGTTACTTACAGTTGTATAGAACAATATGCAGTTTCGATAGGCCTTCACCATGTAACACCTTTCACACTAAATCTGAGGAGAACATTGCCAAGTTTAAAAAATAACTTTTTTTTAAATCTTGTAATTTTTAGTATTAATAACATGAATTAATCAATTCTCAAATGGACTTATCAAATCATTTATACTGTATGCTGGTTGAAAATATTCAACAGCTTAATGTATTCTGCTCAGTTTCTTTTCAGTAGATTGTCCTGGATTCCTAAGATTGACCTTATTTCTGACTTTAATTTCTTTTTCCAAGAACTGAAGGTCCCAAATTTGTTGCTTGACCTTGTTTCTTTTCCTGTGAATCATACACATCATACCAAATGACATGCATTTCAGCCAGCAGTACTATCCATACAGTGAATAGGGGCTACTGTAAGTAACTTGAATCAGGACAACCCAACAAGGACACACATGGCCACACATGGCAGCTATGGCCGCCAAACCCCTGATCCGCTGGCTATGCCAACCAGGCTGCCCTGCAGATTTTCACATACAGTAGCATAGGAAGCTGTGGAATCCAGAACCACCTGCTGGGCTGAGTCCCGTTTGCATCCACACAGAAAGATAAATCTGCTCCACGCTGATTTAAGGCTTTTGAAATGTCATTTTCTGTTACTCAGAAATGATGTAGTGTGCTGTTGTTTTTCAGGCATGGTTGGTGGAGTTGGTGATGCAAAAGGGATGGAGGCTACTATAATGCTATCCATGGACATAGATTTGGGTATGGATAGTAGGGACATACCAATATCAAAGTGTTGCTAGATTGTCTTTACTAATATTTTTACTTATCTTTAACAATCTAGCCACTTCATATAATGTTTATGGTAAGATCTCTGCAGAATTTGCAGGTTTGTGTGTTTTATGCAAAAAAGTGCACTATTATGAAAAAGAAAAAAATGAAGGTGCAAGATATGAGGGATACTTGACTTCAAGCTGCATGCATTGTCGACTAGCTGCAACTTGGCAGCAGCAGCAGAGTAGAGTCAGTGAGGTGGAGAATCTGAAGCAGTTAGTATTTATAGTTTAAAAGTTCCATTATATTTCATTAATTTAAAACAACTTCACTGGACAAAACTAAGATCATTTGATATCATATTTAATTTCAGGTGTTAGGTGTTGTTAGTTAATTTGTGATTGTTGCTTCGACTTGCTGTTTAATTAAACAACTTTATTACTGTTGGTAAAAATTCCCCCCAAAAGGAAATTAAGACACCAGGTCCTTTTTAAAGAAGAACCAAAGTTGAGCGTAGTTAATAAGGATGTTCTGTAATCAGTTCAAACATTAATCTTTGAAATTAGTGGGAGAAATATTTACCATCTCTCCCCTTTTCCATGAGTGGATCAAGAGCAGAGTTATTATTGCATATTAAGGCATTAACATTATTTATAAGCTAAATTAGTCACAGCTTGTCCAACTGATTTGTTTGTGACCGTCAGGCATCAATTTATTATGAATATCCTGTCAGCTGCAGCCTTTAAGGTAAAAATGGACAAAAAATGTCCCTAGTAAAGTTAAAACCAAAACCTACAACCTTGGTGCTATCCCACACGTCATATCTGCCGGGGGAAATAGACTTGACAAAGACGAAGCGTGTGACAAGAAAAGAATATGGCAACAAGACAAGAAAAACCGATGGAAAAACCAATCCACCAACAAACTACCCGAACACCACACACACAATATACACATACACGTTACTTATTGTAAATCACTCTTGGGGTATTTACATAGACTTGCATTCATTTTCTGTAGAGTTACCCTAACCTTAACCACTCACCCAAAAAGCAGCGATTTACCAATTGTGGACACGACTTTTGTCCGCAGTAACACAAGCCATCCCCGAATCCACTGGTCTTTAGTCTGGTGTGTGACCTTGAAAGTGACTCAAGGTTACTCACAGGTTATTATAATGTGTTGGGAGAAAGAGACAAAATGGCTTTTCTGTCTGCAGCAAAGAGCTCAGCAATATTTTCTTAGAAACAGTCTGGATGGTTTATCTCTTCAGTGATAAGGTAACTGGTAACCACCAAATTACTCACCCCTATCCTCATTTCACCTTGCTACACTTACCGCTGCCCTATCTCCTTTTTAATCATCCTTTCCCTCCATTCTTTTACTACTTAAGATGCTGACTCACTGGACCTGAATTGCTGTTTGTCTGTCATGACATCTGGAGTAGCTGCTGAGTGTTATGTCTTTCTCTCACACAGTCTCTCTCCCCTGATGGGACCCCCACTAACATCTTCATCCTTGTTTTTTCTGTGTAGCATAATGACCTCCTAGTAGCAGCCCTAATGGAGCCATAATGGTCATTTATGCAAGGGGAGGCTCTGAGGGCACGGCTGTGGAGGCAGTGAGTCGCTCAGGAAGACAGGAGAGCGGAGAGAAGCTCCTGGTTAAGTCCCTTCACTTCCGCCTCTTCCCCTCCAGCTCCTGAATCTCAGTCTTTGTTTGAATACGGCATTCCCGTGTGTGTGTGTGTTGTGTGTGCTCGATCAACTGCGCATTCATGTGTGTGTAATGAAAGGAACTGATACAAGTCTGGTTAACAATAGAATGCACAATATGAATATATGAGGGGTGTAGTCCTGCTTTTGATGTTCACTTCTACAGCTTATTCATATACATTATGCACATGTGCATACGACCATTTTCTTTTCTAATTACATTTTCCCTCTCAGACAAGAGTCTTATTCATGCATACATCATCCACACAATAGAATATACTACATTTCTCAGACCTCTATGTGTTTCTTCATCTATATTTGCCAACACCACTGGCAGGGACTACATTGTACATAAAATACAATGCATAAGCTGAACTTGCACTTATTATGAAAAATTTTCTTTCAGGTCATTTGCATTTCAATATACACAGTAAACACAAGGACCTTTTACTGTTTATAGTCTTAGCCCAGAGTGATTTAAAAAAAAGACAATAGTTCAATGCACTGAAAGGCTGCGATCAAATAGGATACATCTTTGAGGTTTTCAATGCCTTTATCACGTGAGGTTCTCCAAACTAGACACCTCATGCTTTTAATGCGGCGTATCTTGGGATGTTCCCCTGGGCGCTGCAAGTTGAATAATACAATGGCACATTTATCAGCTAGCTAATGCTAATTAGACTGTTGCATAGAAACGAGAATAATGTACAGTAATGTTCCTTATGCCTTGTCAGCTCCTGCTTTCTCTGTTTCTAGCAATACTCACCCCTGCGTTTTGGGTTTAATTAGGGAAAAATGTAGCATCCTATCTAATCCATTATGCATCTATGTATATAAACATGAAGAAAAAATATGATTATTCTACTGATGGTTTGAACTCTTCAGGTAATCATAACAGATTGTATTCTGTAAGCAAAATCATGAGCAAAAATCATGGAGAGTGTGAGATGAATGTAGCTTCTGTTTCTGCAGCACACATTGTGCTGAAGCAGTGTTTGTTCCACTTGCTGTAAAGCAAATGTCAGTCAGCTCCAAACAGGACAGACACATTTTTCACACCTACTTCCATGACACGAGGCAAGGATCTTCATTTCAACAAAACTTTAGAGTCTTCTTTTGAAGCTATCTGAAAATCAGTGCTGTCCAACCATTTTTAACTGCAGTGTCTGGGGAATGAGTGTGCTCTTTAATGTCCGATCCGGTCCCTTTGTACCTCGTTTTAATTCAAAGATACATTTCAATTTTAGTTAGCTCTTTGTAGCCTGATAAATGTTAACTCTGAAGTCTGATAATTCAAGTCAAGTTCTATATTGCTGATGTGTGCTGTACTTTCATTCTTTGATTCATGCCACAGATGCAATCCAGACCGAGCAGAGCAGTGCATTACATTGTTTATACTTTCAAGTTTTCTTTGGACTAATGTAGAAATTTCTCAAAAGCAGTTGCAATTATGCATAACTTGCTGATAACATACAGTTTTTACTTCTAGCTTTTCTGAAGGAATATTAGTTATTTCATTTATGGACAGAGTGATATAGCAGAAATATATGGTTGTATTTTTGATTAAAGAACTCATATTATCAAGAAGCCCTCAATCACAATGATTCCAAAGCTGTATGTTTATTGGCAGCTGTGCACGGGGTTCAATAGCTTAAAATGAACAGCAGCAGCATGACTGACATGTCGGCTACCTACCTTAGCTCAGCCTAAGTGATACTGATGCCTACACTCACAGATATGCACCACCCTGACATAACTCTAAAGATATCTGACAGTGTTACACAGAAAACCTGCCTAAGTTGTCATTTCAGTATAACAGCACATTTAATATTTGCAGTTTGGTTCATCCAAGCTGCAAACAAACATTTTCTCACTTAACTCGAGCGATATGTTGTCTCTGACATAGATTTTTTTTGAAAGACATGCTACTACTGATTTTTCATTAGCATGAGATAGAATTCAGTTCATCTCAATTATCTTGGGGTGGTAGCGCAAATCTCAGAGGCTGATATCTCGAAACCTAAACATAGCTTCTAGAGATAGAAGCTGCATAGATCTGCATAGCTTGATGAGGTGATGAAGTGTGTTTGGGTGAATTGAACCTTTAAGGGGCCTGCTGGTGTATGATGTGTCTGGCACATCTTTAACTACTGTGTTGACTTTTTCAGTAAGTTAACCTCAATTATGAGGATATTTTAATCGGCTTGATTAACAATTCTTTGGGAAACGGGTAGTTTGAGCCCTCAAATGGCACATCTTATGGTGTTTTCTTCTGGAAGCATGTCCCGGGTGTTTGCCAAGGTTTTTGATAAAAACAAAGATGATGCTCAATTTAAGGGTGAAGGTTAGTTCAGAGACTGATACTGAATATGGATATTCAACTGCAAGTCAATAGTGAAAGCGTCAGAAATATTAGCATTATTTTCTTTTGAACACATAAGATGACAGCACTACAACAACATGAGTCTTAGGGGTTGGTGTTATTTGAAGGTAAAGGCAGTAACAACCTCAGCACAAGTCCATGGGGTCTCCATCTTAAATAGCTGAAATGTTTACATCTACACAGAAAACACGAAAAACATGACAACACTCGCATATCGTATTTGCATGCATATATTACAGTCTCCTCTGCTTTCATTTGACACGGACAATACCACCGCTCATCATCAAAGTCCTGTATGTGCATCAACACAATCTGAGAAAATGTTCTGACATTTTTTGTCACAACAGGATCAGACAGACATGACTGTCATAAGTCACTTTGTATCACAGTGTCACAAGTCTCCCCAAACAGACTACCTTATAACCAAGAAATCAATTGTGGAGGAAAATGTGTTTCTTATTCATAGTAAACAATTAAGCAATTATATCCACTATCTCAAAGAAAAGCTCTGATGAATAGAAAAAAAAAACATGTTCTCGGCATGTTGCTAATCATTTGTTACACCTCCTTACCATTTGTAATTCTGAGGTAATGCTAACCATCGCTGTCTTCTTGATTGTCACTACAAATGCAGCATGCAGCATCATCTTTGAAATTCAGTTCCAACTTTAGTAGAAGCATAATGCTGAAATGATGCTGCCACAAGGTAAACAGTGTGATTACAGCAGTGCATACAAAATGCTGCTCCCAATTTAAAAACCGAGCAAAAATCAGAGAAAGTATCTTCATCAAACACTTGCACATTCCTCCCTCAGTTATCAGTATGAATGCATTCTGACAAGGCTGAACAAAGGACAAACATACTGTATGACCAAGATTACACTACTGTAGATGAAAACATTGTATGTTCAAGATTATGTTACTTTAGATAAAAATATGTGCAGAGATTAGTTCTATGTACTTCTGAACATGATTTCTGTCCTTGAGCTGCAACAGAAAATCATTTCATTGAATGATTGAAGAGTCATTTGCAGGAATGTAAATGTAAGGGCCTTGTGATTTGGAACTTGCAGTAAATTTTCCACTGCGCAGATTTTTGACAAAACCCTTCATCTTTGTTACCGCAATTAAAGTTACCCCATGGCTCTTTCTTCATAACCAAACATGTTTGTTTTTTTCACTCAGTGTTTCTCATAAAACTGAATTGTGTGCAGACTAGATGCATTTCCTATCTCATAAAACATTTGCAAAGGCCTTTTTGTATTTTTTTTACTGTTGCAAAATGTGCATTGTTTACATCAGCAGTCTCTTTCTCCTTTTTTATTGGCACATTATTCCGCCAGCGACTGCTTTACCGCTCTGTGCGGTCAGCAGATGTGTCATGTATCTATCATGTCACCTCCAAGCCTGAGGTGTGTATTTGATTCCTTTTGCACATGCTGGTAAAGCAGGAGACACAAATAATACAATGACCCACCGGTGGCCAAAAACAAACTTTGTTTTTAATCTCCTCTCATACTACAAAATCCATAAAAAAACAACTTTTTAATATAACTACAGCTAGATGTGTCAGATAAACAGTGGTGACAGTGACATTTCTTTTACACATCTGGAGCTGCACCTAACACTTGTTTACATTATCAATGACTCTGTCAATTGTTTTCTTGATTATTTGATGAATTGTGAAACATGCCCAAGGCAACATTTTCAAATAGTTTATTTTGTCCAGCCAGCAGTACAACATATTCAGTTTACTGTTGCTTACGGCTAAAACGATTATTTCACTATCAAAATAGTTGCTGATTCATTTTCTGCCAATCGACTAATTGATTAATCAACTAATTGTTGCAGCTCTATCTGCATCTATCAGATGGTGTTCAGTTGATTTCATATGATTAAGCTATTTATGAAATGTGTCATTTTAACTACTAGTTCAAACACAAATAAATACCACTGTGTTTGCCCTTTGGGGTAATACTGATAGATGCTCGCTTATAAGGACAAGATTTTGACAGATAGGGGACGATCTGATTTACATCAGTAATATCTGAGGGTCTCTAAGTGCATTAAATAGTAATGACGTCTGAGCAATGCTGGAATAAATTTGTAAGCAACTAATGGCATACAAATACAGACACATAGAAACATACTGCATGTGATCGATATCAAACGCACTTTGTGATCAATGTTGGAATTAATTCAGAGTGTCACAAGGACCTGAGAGCTAAACTGTCAGATACTGTTTAACAGCCACTGAGCTGCTTTGAGTCTAACTGGCTGCGCTGAATGATGTTTTTACTACTATTACTGTTGGTTCTGTTTTCAATTTCTTGAACTCTGCTTCACTTGCAGGGATGCCAGCTTTGGTTTCTCTTTTTTCTGTGAATGTCTCACTGAGTTTTCTTACTTAATTCAGTGTTTCATCACTGATCAATGTTTTATCACTGTTTTATCTTGACAATTGAGCAATTGCCTAACCACTTGTTTCTGTTAACAGTGGACCCCTGAGGTTTACTGGGTGTAAAAAAGCCTTGAAATGCTGCCCACAATTTATGCCTCTTGGATCCAGCCGGTCTGGTCCCAGTTCCATTTATTTATCAGATTGTTTCAGCGAGGTTGTGTACAGTGAGAGAAAAAAAAAAAACACACTTTCATCTTAAATTGAGGATGCTTTCCACATCTTAGTAAGGAAGGACACTAGTCAATATTTGGCCTGAGGTTATTTAATTTGGACAAGGAGTTTGATTCATACATTAAAAATTCCAATTACCCTGTCAAGAGTTGAGCGAGCCCAGAGGAGGCTGTTTTAATCATACAGCTTTATCAAACTCTTTAAATTGAGTTTAACATGGACAGGATCATACATTCTGCCTCGGGGAAGGTGAAATCCCTTAATTTGTCCTAAACAGTAAACATTTTAAAAATCCATGTTTAACTAGAATTACTTATACTGAATAAATACTGATCATTCCCTTCTCTTTCAGCCTCTTCTCTCTCTTTTCAAAGATCCAAGTTTATGAACATTTTAGGATGCTTTTACAGATTATGAAAGATGGATATATACTCAATTTGGCCAATTCTAAATCTCATTTTAAATGTATATTGCACACACAAAAAAAGTCTGTATATTGTTGATCTTCTGATTGACACTGAAATGTTATACAACTACATTTGGCCATTTAGAAAATAAAAAAAAGATTATGATTGATTAATTCCCACATTTGGTATGCTACTCATGATTGCCCACATTGACGAGTAGGTGCTATTCCCTTTCTTCTGTCAAATAATGTTGTGGTCAAGTATAAATCTAGCATATGTCTGATCTGCAGGTGGTCACAGCTGGACTTCCTGTGTTACCATTTCTGAATCTATTTCACAAAGATATTACAGAGATCTGAGCTGCTGTCAGATATTTCCCATTCCGTCTTATCAGTTGCAGGAATGATGTCTGGCACAGCAAACAAAGTATGTGTAAAGTCCTTAAATAAAGCATGAAATTGAAGGGATGCCTGTCTAAGTGAGGCACAGCAGAGCCACAGGCCCTCTTGCAGCAGACAGGTACAGCTGCTCACCTCCAGACTGCACGCCTCCCATTTGGACTCCCATTAAAGTGCCCGACACTCTGAGTCAACACTTTTAAATGCAGAAAATGACTTCATTCATTTCCCATTATAAAAACCACATTATAAAATCTTCCTACACAAAGTACTGCTTATTTTTTCCGCTTTTCCGCAAATGAATTTGCATACATTGGGCCATGGAAGACGTAGAACTTCCTCCATTTTAGACATTTGGTCATGGTGGTGTTCAAGTATGGGATAAAAAGGAGTAAGCAATTTACTTCACTATACGTCAGCTTTCAAAAGCTGGTTAAGAAATCCAGACACGTTACTTTCTTATAACCCTGCAGATTATTTGGTGACTGACGCGTATATTGATGAGCGTTTGTGTATGTGCATGCAAGTGTGTGCGTTTGTGCATAACAGAAATCAGCTGCAATACTGATATTTTAAGAAAGCCTTTAACTCACCAGGGAACTGGTAGCTGTAGCTTGGTGCGAATCCAGTGTATCCGCGGCCGTACGTTGCCACAATATTAGGGTAACCTTTGATAAAAAAGAAAAGAGATTAAAAAGAGATGAGAGGAAAACTACAAACACTGTATAGATGTGATGTATATATTATACACAGACGTGACACCAATGTAGCACTAAACTCATGGGGTTCCACACGACTAAAGCATTTTCATTTTGTTCAACAAATTCTTATGTTACTTAATCTCCTTGAAAAATAAAACTACAAAAGTCCAGATTGAACAGTCAAGAATATGTATCACATATTGGTACAACACTTAGTAACTTAATAATAATGATGTATAGTAATAGTAATAATAAAAGTATACAGTCTTGTGTGTATTACGTGTAACCCTAGCTTGTCTTCTTTGAAAAACTTCAACAATACAGGCCTAATGAAGAGGTGTCATGTATTTATAGCTCATAACGCTGATGGTAAATTGTCAACTGAAAAAACATTTGCTTTGTGTACAGTTTGACAACAAGCACCACCCCCAATCAATGGTCAACTGTCACAATTACTCTAACCTGTAATCTTGATCATGCTGCTCTTGTTGCTTGCCCTACTCATCACCGAATGTCAGCAATTCATTTAGTGATAAAAGGTTCCTATAAGAATGATGGCCATAACAATTAAAAGAAGATTGTAAAAGCATTTCCTTTCAAGAGAGAAGGATCTGGTGATTTAAAATGTGAGTATCACATAAGCTGCTAAAATTTTATACAATCTTGCTTTAAACTAAGAAAGTTATCCAACATGGATCAATAAAGTATGTCATTATATTTTAATGTGTTTAAGAATCCTCAAGGAGTATTGATTCTTTTTCTTTTTTTATAGATTCTATCTTTATGCGTTATTGGATTAGGTCGTCATTAAGGTTGGGTGTCTGGTGTCAAATTTGGTAAATGGTTTAAACCCCAAGCTTTAATAAACTGTTGGACAAATAGTGCTGCTCTTAGTTCTCAACTGTCCACTTTATTTTAATTCATTAAACCATAAGTTCTCTGCATTTTTATAGCTCAGTGTAATAACACTTTATAGCAGGCGCCTTGCAGTGACGTTGGCGTCTGTCTTCTGTGCAGCTTCAGCGAGCAGAAAGGTTCATATAAAATATGACTGGATGCAATTTGTTTTACTGGTTGAAACAAGGTGCTTGATGTGTATGAATTAAAGCTGATCTCTGATTATCTGCAGTAGTTACCTCACAAGTTACCAGGGTAACCAATGCTTATTCTTATAAGCATAAGCTGTTTCTATTGCATTAAATCAAGAGTGCTTTAATATATTGGAAGCTACCTCAGACGATATAAGGACACAACAAGTGAGGGTTTGAATGCCTTTCTTTTACCCATTTCAATTATTACTGCTGATTTTTTGAAATGATTTTTATATCAAATGTAAACAAAGCTGTCTTTTTCCAACTTCACTTCTTTCATTCTTTTATATGTGGATGTACACGATACATTTGCTGTTAGAGTTGACTGCTTGTCAACTTATTTGCCTTTTAAATTTTTTTTTTACTGAATCAGATTTATCTGTTGTCTAGTATTGTCTTGTCTTTATCAATTAGGAAGGATAACAGACGTTTGGTGGTGATTTAACCTTTTCTTCACATTTTGATCACAGATTGGACCCATTATGCGGTGTATTGTGACATTGTGTATTGTTACATCAACATTTCGACAAGAGATCCTATAAATATATACAGACATCTGTAATAAACCAGTGCTAGAAATTGATGATTAGTTTGTTCCAATTAAGATACATTTTAACCACAGCTGCTGAATTATAAAACCTGGTAAATATGATTACAAAATGTCATCTTTAAACCAAAGTCAAAGTCTTTGCTAGGATATAGACTTGTTTAGAAGTTGTTTGGTCCCTGGGTGGATGGTGAATTGCGATGAGCCCCAAAGAGGACCCAGTGTCATTAGAAAAATATAAGAGTAGCAGATGTATTGTTCATCTGCTGTCGTGATTCTTATTACAACCACAGACCCACCAGTTAATTAGCTGGACAGTTTTCAGACAGAAGCAGCTGTGGGCAACATATTGAGAAACGGGGTGTGAGGGAGCAGGCAGCTAGGAAGTGGGATACAGACAAAACAAGAAATTTGAGAAGAGTGGGTGGATGAGCGAGTGAGCCTATGTGTGAGTCTGTGAGAATTTGAGCACCATCAAAGGTAATATAAACATAATTAACCCTCTAATTATGGTAAATGTCTCAGTCTATCTGCTTTCCTCAAGCTATTATCACCTTCAACCATAACTCTGGACTAAATTACCTAATAAGAGGAAGTCCTTTAGGCCAGGAATGAATCACTGGAGCCAACCTTGATAGCTCTTCCTTCATTGTGCTTAAGCTACACCTCAGAAACTGACCTCAGAAACCTTTTTCAGGCTTATGTGTCCTCAGTTCTCATACACTATGTACTATCCTGCTAAACTGGTTATAGTGAATGTCTAGATTGTAAATATTGAGCTGCAAATTCAGCTTTTGTAGACATTGCAGACCTAAAGCACTCACAGTATACTGTATTTCCTCAAATAGTGGCCGGGGTACCTCAACTGCAAAGGGTACCAGGCCTCTATTGAAAGCAGGCTTACATGAGAGAGAGGATTTTCTTTCCAATTCCCTCTGTTTGATGAGTATATTTGCTCATATTTTAGTACAAAGCCTCCTTGTTTATGATCTGCTTTTGTTTTTTACTGCATTATGGGTAATCCACTTAATTCAACATGCAGAATAATAATTTTAGAGTTATAACCAGCACGTTTGGCAGTGCACCATTTAGCTGTAGCATGCGGGTAGCTTGCTTATGGATGTAGCCTCGCCGGCTTAGCCAAGTTACCCTGGTTACCCATGCTAATGTAGTGTCACTACTGTCATTATTATTATAACATGTATCTTTATTCCCCTCTGTCAGCTAGAGGACTACACATGTACATACAATGGGAGTTGCATCCAGGTAACTGGTATAAACAATATTGACCATGTCCCCAGCTACTAATCAAGACTCAGCGTTTAATTGACTGTATACAACTAGTTGAGATATTTCTATAAGTATTACCTAGTAAAATTAACTCAAAAGTTTGGACACACCTTCTGTATGCATTGCAGTTCTTGAACAAGAATAGAACATTTATACTATTTTGCATTTTGTCCAGAGATGTCGTGTATGCATGTGTATGCATCTGCAGTATGAAGGCCTCTATACATATTTTGCATGAATGCATATTTGTGGATGTGAGTATGTGCATGAGTGCATGTAGGCTAGGCGTGTGTGTGTCTATGTGTGTGTGTGTGTGAGTCAGTGAGCGAGCATGTGTGTAGATGCTCTGCTCTGTATGCCTCAGAGCCGGTGCCAGCTGGAATCAGAAAGGTTGACCTTGGTCATAAATATCTAATCAGTGTTTGCTGTCCATGAAAAAGTTCAATTTATTCCTGACCCAATGGGAAAATGCCTCTCCCAGACCCTCTCCCCTCTCTCGCAGACAAAAAGAAATGCAACTCAGAGAGGCGGTGAGGGGAACCTTAACCTGGTATGGATGAAGCGGGACGGAGGCTACACCAGAAAAAAATAAAAATCTTCATCAAGCTGCTGATGAGAAATCATCACCGGGAAGCTACAGATGGATAGCTTTCACAAAACCCCTCATTGTTTGTTTGCTCTGAAAAGAACTGTGATATGATACAATGAAAAGCTATCACAGACCGCAAAATATTGGATATTATGTGTTTGATACTGTCTTACTGTCAAACAGAATAAATGCCAAACCAAAATTGTTGGCTTAGATACAGCAGCTCCTCATACTCCCTTATTTCAACGTTTTTCTAAAATAGCAAAACCATTTTCCTAGTCTGATGTACTGCATGACAATGGCTCCCACATTACTAAATGAGAATTTGCAGCAAGGTGTGTGCACTGAGAGTCTAAGAAGAAAGATATAGAGAGTAATATGAAAGTGTAGAGAAAGTGGATTAAGATACATGCTGGGTTAAGTCACTATTTGATGAAATTCTTTGCATGTTCATACCTACAAATATTGTGAAACATGAAAGTGGGAGGAAAGAAAAAGAAACAAAAGGGGAGAATAGCATGGAGAAAAAGAGAGAACCTGCTGCCTTTCTTTCCATTACACTAAATCAGTGGTTCTCAACCTTTTTTGGGCCAGCACCCCCCTATCCATTATTCAGGCCCCTTACCGCCCCCCATCAATTAAAATGTAGGCTAATTGTCTTCCCTGAATATTAATGTTGATTATTATTCTGTGTTATATCATTAAAAAAGCATGTCATTGAATGCCAAATAACAGATTTGATTTAACTGGACAGTTGGAAGATCATTATCGTTAGTTTGCCAGGAAGCAACAAAGCCATGTGAATAGAAATTATATTTATGGGTGTTAAACAAATGCAACGGTTAGAAATTTGACATTCAAACTTTAATTAGGTCTTGTCACTGATCACAAACTGCAGCCATATAGTGGAAAGGTAACCAATCAGAAATCTGTAATTTTGTGCCAGTGCCAAACATGAAGTGTTCTTCTTAATTGTTCAAATGGAAAACAAGAGCCTTCCAAAGAAAAAGTCTATTGGAGGCTACTGGAAAAAAAAGGATATGTAGGCTATCCTATATTACAGGCCTTTTGAAGGAAATAAGCTAAATTACATTGAAAGTTAGTGAGAGTCCTGCACCTGGTGGTTCTTTGCTAGTTACTTCACTGAAGGTTACAAAGAAGTTAGTGTCAGCCCTAGTGCACCTGAGGCTGTCAAGTCCAAGTGATTGCAGTACTTGCACTGCATGTGGAGGTCCTGGCTGAATCCCTGCTCAACGAGATATGTTGTTGGGAAAGCAAGAAGAAGCCCAGTCTTCTCCCAGAGAACCGGGTAACTCTGGGCATATTTGACCCATATACTGCCCCAGCCAGAGGTGCAGAAAGTAGCCTGGACCTCATTTTCATTCATTTTCATTTTGGATAGTGGGCTCGCGTTCAGTCATGTCCACTTGAAGAAGCTGCATCACCCAGACAGGAAAATTGAGGTTCAGGAGTCCCTGAAGTGGATATCCATGTCGCTCTTAACCAAGATGGTCGGTGTAAATGAGAAGGCAGTCATCAGTAAGAGTCTGATTTTGAACTGGTTATTTTGTTGCTAATTAATAAATGTTTCTTTATATTTATAATGTATATACAGTACTATATTTCAGACAAGTCAATATAATAAAAAATACAACATAATGTATTCATAGAACTAAAATATATTAACTATAATAACAGTGGGCCTATTATAATAAATTTATTTAGCGTTGTTTATAAAAAATAGCTGATCACCTTGATCAACTGTGGTAAATGAGCGAACTGCCTCTGCTCTGCCTGTACTGATCCAGCCTGGAGGTGAGACTGTGGATGACCGCCTCACACTGGACCAGAGTAACTCCATTTCCTTGGAGCTTTAGTGTGACTTTGTTCATCTTTTCAAAAAAAGTCTGCAAGGTACATGATGTCGCAGCGGCTGGGTGACACCTTTTCCCCCAGAGCTGCATCAACCTCCTCCAGGAAATCCCCAATGCTGTCAAACAACTCACAAAAACGAGCAAGGCAGTTTCCTTTTGAGAGCCAGTATCAATATAGAGTAGAAGATGCTCAAAGGTCTCTTCGTTTTCCTAAGACAGCTGTCAGAACAGTCTGTCATTCAGGTTTTTATTTTGTTTATTGCCTTGACTGCAACAATGAGAGACTCATGGAAGGCATTAAAAATGGTCTGGTCCTTGGTGTCTGTTTCCAGACATTTGGGAAACAAGAATTCCTCAGCTATCTCGTGACTGTTGGAGGCCTTATAGAGGACATAGGCCATCACCAGAGTGTTGTTGTCAGAGGCGGTTGGCTCATCCAGCTGAAGGCTGAATGGAGAGTCCCGCAGGATTGCAGCCGCTCCTCTGTATTGGCGCCCATTTCATTTATTCTGTGTGCCATGATGTCATTGTTGAGTGGGATGGATTTCAGGACCTGTGTGGAATCGTGCTCCATCATGGTAGTGATGATCTCTTTAACGGCAGGGAGCACTAACTTCTCTCTGATTGTGAACAGCTGTCTACATTTGGCTATCAGGGAGATGTTACATGAATCTACTAGCCTGCTGTTTTTCTGGCTGATCTTCGTAGCAAAGAGACTGCTAATGGTGCTCCTATCATGCTTCTCTTTGAGGACCTGGAAGAATGGATGCTCCTTGTATGCCTTGTCTGGGTGGAGCTTTATAGACCTATATACTGGCCAACACTGGCCAATGTTTCTCAGAGGAAAAAAGGTGAACAGCGAATGGTTGACATTATTTATAGTACTTTTGGTAGCCTGCTATTCTAAACTTGGTATATGCCACTATGAAAATGCATCAGCTTGGATTCTGTCATAACATCGGTTTGCTCTTCCGGACTGGATTCCAGTAGGCATACCTCTCCAGGAACACAGCCTGACCTCCATCATGGGTGATCCAGTTGATTAAACAATTGGACCTGCAGCAGTCTGGCCGAGAGCATCAAATGAACACAGGGGTTTAAATGTAGTGAAAACTTGGCTAGCAAGAGCAGAGTAGGCTAATCAAAGTTCCGCTTTCAATAGGCTGCGATCATGCATAAATGACCTGACAAAGAGCAAGGAGAGCTGACTGTACAGACCACTGACCTAATAGATGAGGCTTCTTATTATGCAAAAAAAAACAAAAAACAAAAAAAAACGAGGCAGACGGAGTCACTCGGCTGAGTCCCCCTGTTTGTCTGTCTATAAAGCAATGCTGGTTGTGGTTTTCCAATACACCCTGTGCAAAAGTAGGAAAGCTTTCTCCTTGCACATGGCTTTTTGACAGAGGAACATGGCTAAAGGACCACAGTGCGCTGTTCCATAGAAAACAATGAAAAGCTGCATGCAAGAGATTCAGAAAAAAAAGCCTTGTCTTCAGCATGGAAAGCCTTGTTGAAAAGAAAGCTTCAGCTGATGGTGATAAAAGCAAGTCTAACGATGAAATTGTAAAAAAAAAAAAAAAAAAGTGCATTTGAATGTCGACCAAACTGTCATTAAAAAACAGAGAAGAACACCTCAACGCCCCCCTTTCAAAAAATATTGCTTCCTGCACCCCCTGATATTCTCTGAATGCCCCCTGGGGGGTGGTACCACCCGTGTTGAGAAACGCTACACTAAATAAAGCCTGCCATTGTGTCTGGCCTGGTGGCGGCCTCTTAGTGCTCTTATTTGCCTTATTAATATGCATGCTAATGTACCTATTTTATGGCTCAACAGTTCTGATTCACTTTAAAATCAATTATCCATCTGGTACACCCATACCTCGCCCAGGCTCAAATGTGTATTAATTTCAGCAAACATACATCGGGCACAACACAATAAAGATAAATGCCTCGATTAGAGGCAGTAAACAAAGGAGCTAGGGATGGCTTTAATGAGATTTGGCACAAAAGAAGCTTACACTTTCTTAAATAATGAGCCTAGGGTCCCCTTTTTTCCACATGCAAATTATATAAAGGAATGTTTCGCTGTCCTTGTTCCAATTTCATTTAGATAAGAGTGTCTCCAAACAAGTTGGCTGTTAATATTCTCACATGAGCACATCACTGCCTTTCTGCCTGCCTTCTCCCAATGGAGGGGAAGAGTGCTCTACGCAGACACATTAGTCTGTAATAAGTTCTGAAAAGTTCACTGTGTTTGTTAAATACTTCTAACAGATGAGATGAAACTGGGAACAACTTAGATAGAGCTGACAGAAGCACTTGGCCAGCCTTATCAACACTTTTACCACCACCAACTGTATAATCAGTCTCATGGAAAGGTCAACCCTGCCATAACCCTGACAGTTTATGTAACTAGATATACATATATGAATGGACAGATTGATAAATAGATAGAAACAGAAATAATGAATTGCATCAGACATGGGACATAAGAAAATATTAAATATGCAACAGCTAAAACAGATTTGCTACTAACTTTCCAAAGTGCTTTTAAACATTACATTACCTGGTAAAGATAAAAATGCATGAATGTGGATCTGCCTGCACCTGCTACAAGGGGGGTGAGGGGGTGGGGGCTACTCGCACGGTAAAACCAGTCTCTTACAATCAGCTGCATGTCTCTTTTGCTTTTGAAGGAAAAAATAAATCTTTTATGTGAGGGCAAATCCATTTGGTTGGGTCGCACATACATATTATATGCATGGGAAATGTGAACGACAGACAGACAGATAGATAGACAGGCAGTGGGAGGATGGGGAGGCAGGGAGGGAGAGAGTGCAATAGTGTTAAATAAAAAGGACCACAGGCATGGGCTGGATGGTAATGAAGAGGGGTGGGCCAGCAGCTGAGGTCCCTGTAGATGAGATCTCTCCCTGACATGTGTGTCCCCTTCATTACCCATTGAGGGGGGCACAGTGATGAATCCTTAATATGACATTACACCAATTTTCCTCTTCATTTAGCCTGCTAATGTGCTGGTCTGCTCCTATATGCCCAGGGGCTGCCTGTACCAGACTCGACCAGAAATAGACCACAGTGGCCACTGGTGGCACACCTTGAAGCAGCCTAATTAGGGGCAGCGCCCACCTAATGGGGCTATCTAGTCGAGAGTTTGCATAAGCTGATTTTTTTTTTTTTTGCAGGTAGAAACTGATGACCGAATGGCATGCGTGTCTGACACTTCTTCTGCCCCCTCAAAAAAAAAAAAAGGAAAAAGAAGCAGCCTGGTTAAAAATCAGTGTCACTTTATATTTAGAGACTGATGATATTGTATATTTTTACTGTCAGCAAATAGCACAAAAAAGAACAAAACCAACGAGGGACTGATCTTGATAACAAGTATTGCCTGTGAAGCCCAACCTGATATAGCTTATTCGCCTGCGCCATTGACCTTCATTGTGATGCAAAATCTATTAAAAACACATGAATGAGTCACATTGTTGCACTGGGTGACGTGTTACTTCATTATGATGAACATGGGCACTGGTGTTATACTCACAAACTCACTACCAAATCTGCGGCTGAAAATAGTCCCCAAACACAGCACATGTTTTACTCCTTTTTGAGTAATACTTGCTAAAAACTAGTGTGCAGCTTTTTTAAGGAAATTATTTCTGAATAAACATCTGTATTTGTGAGCCATTTAGGTTAGATAAGATTTACATCTTCAGTGGAAACCAGGACAAACACAGAATTTCACCAGCCTTATTCTTCAAAAGATGGTGAAAGCTTGATGGTGCTTGATGGACGTATTTCTGTATGACTTCGAACATGTCTGTCTACATAGATCACTTGTTTGGTTTTTTTGCATATATATATATATATATATATGTGTGTGTGTGTGTGTGTATAAGACTCACTCAGCATGCCCATCCCCAGCATGAAGGCATCCATGGTGTAGGGCAGACCCCTGGCTCGCCCTCGTGTACCTGGCGGGAACATCACCTCCTTGGGCTGGGCCTTCTTACATTCTACCTATGTAGACAGACAAACACACACACATGCACATGTACACACATACACACAGACAGACAAACCATTAGACTGTGTAGGTACACAACCAGACAGATCTGACAGGGCTGTCTCAGCTCTTTAAGGTGGTTTTCTATTTGACTTGCACAGCGCTAGATGTTTTCCATAGAGAAAAACAAGACAGAGTCAATCCGAGCACCTCACATTTTAGAGGAAATTCTCTAAGGAAAACTTACAATCATGCTCCTCCTGCATTAAAGCAAAGGTTATTGCTCCAGTGAGCATGTGCCCGATGCCTCAGGGAAATACAAGCTAAATACTTTCCAAGAGTTTCTGAGACATCAGGGTAGGAGAAGCTCTGCTCTCCAATGCCATTACCGTAGTCCCACTGTGTGGCAGCATGTTCAGTCCCTTTGTGAAAAGCAGTTTTTTTGCTTAATCTAAACAGAATAATCTCAAAAGCAATCATCTCTCACTTTGGTTCTGACAAAATCCCTATTCTTTCATCGTTGTTTGTTTCATTCAACTTGCAAAGGCAATGTTTTTAAAATCTGAAACTGGTCACAAATGTGTGTTTTAAAACAGAACATGGTTCTTTTTTGTGAGTATGGCTCTGTTTTTTTTTGTCTGTGAATTGTGTATTTGTGTGTGTCTGCTGGGCTGAAGTCCCCAGTGTCCCACAGTCCAATTCCACCTGCAGCACTCATCTCTCTCCTGCATTTCTTTTTCTCACTCCAGTTCTCACACATACAGGTTTGTTCATTTCCCATCTTGCAAGACTGACATCTCCTCTTCCTACATAACACATATCAAATGAGGGATGTGACAAGGGCAGATGAGGAGAAGGAGGAAGATGAGAGTCCTATTTACCACGTATCTATCCTATCTCTATGAATTATAGAGAAGCACGAGTGGCTGACAAGGGTGGCATGGTCTTGTGTCTGTTGGTTGTTCTTTGGTAGACTGAGTCTGTTCGCCATGCTGCACAATCTATTTGCTCCACTGCCTGCTTGGCATCAGCCTGTCCATCTGTTTGTCTGTTTGCCTCCTGGCTCTCGCCTGCTTCTCCCTACTGCCTCCACTTAAGCAGGGCTTTCTCGGCTGCTGCAATTCACATGTCATCCTAGCCTGCTGCACAAGACAGGCTAGTGCGCCAGTGCTGTGTACACCTCAACCAAGGTATAGCCCAGCATCCATACAAATAGCCTTGCAACTCTGACAGGCCAGCGGTGCACATTACTATTCACACACAAACTCATTCACACATGCACAGTGGTAGACACAATGTGCTATGGCAAGTTGCCAAACTTCACGTCTGTAAGAAGTTGTTGTGCTAAATGAATAGAGTAACAAGCATTGTATATCCAGGAGAGCTAGAAATGTATAAAGGGACACTAATGAAAAGGGTTTCTATCACAGAGGGAAAGTTGCTGCGTTGCAGAGCTGTGATTTGTTGCTGTTAGCAGCCCTTTCATTTGAAGCAGACCAACTAAAGTACACAGTTCCCTCAGCCACTTTGTAGCTGTCACAGCTACTCTGCCCTCCTTGCTCGCCTGGCATGGTTTGACATTGTGATGAAGAGAGCACAGGCACTCTTATCGTCAGGGAATGACCCCCGGCATGGAAGCAGGAACCGGGTGGGAAAAATGGGTCTGTTAGAAATCTCAGCACACTGCTGGGATTTTCAGATGTTCACATAGCTGGGTGACAAATACAGCGCTCTGAGTTCTGCCCACACCGTAGACATGACGGTGTCTGCTCAGCGTCCTCCAGCAGCCCCTGCCACATCCGGCAAGTTGGACGTTCAGGTTGCCTGCTGGGAGTAAGACAGACCCAGGTGTGAGTCATGCCTACATGCTCTCAGATGCAGGTCTTTGATATTCAGAGAGAGGGCCCCTTGTCATGGATTTAAAACCAGCCAGGAGCCAGGATCTGTGGTGGTGTGAGTGTGTGGGTGTTCACCTGCTTCAAACACACAGGAGTGTGTGGAGGAGGGAAGCAGGAGCCTTCAAGAGTGAACTAAGTCAAAGAATGAGGAAAAAAAGAGGAGAACAGAGAGGACGGCAAGACAGTTTCTGAGCCTGACAATGGAGCGCTGTAAAGGTTCAGTAGTTGTGAATGTGGAGATTCAAATTTTACCACGTGGAAGATTTTACAGAGTGAACCTTTTTCCAGATGAACTGTAGGAGAACACTGAATTTACAGGCTCTCATTTTAACTGCAAGTATTGTCCCAAATTATGGCTGGAGTACCTCGTCCAGGAAGGCAGTACAATATCATGTTGTGAAATGTATCATGATCTACTATTTAGATGTTATGAATTGAAGTGTTTGAGCACCACTGTGCCCTGTTGAAAATAAGGGGACACTTCATTAACCTGCCTTGACTTTACTGCCAGGAAAGTTACATCATTTTGTGCACAAATAGAACCCCAGAGATCTGAGAGGCTCAAATACATACACATACATAAACAGCTGAAGTGAATTCCTGACACACAAGTTTGACAAGGTATGGTTACCTCAACTTGTGTGCTTTCAACATATATTGAGATGTTTCCTCCTCCACTGCACTGATATATACTGCAGTTGACAGTTTATCTTTGAGATCTGTTTCACTCTGTGACCCATGATGGTAAGTGCAAGATGAAAACAGAAAGAACAGCAGAGTCTACACACTCTCAAAAAGTTGAAATTAATCTTTTTTTTACTGGAAACTCTCTGCTGTGGTTCCATTGAGCAATTATAACTATTCAAGACTCCAGTGTACAATATTGAGCTGCTTTAAAATTTAGACTTTGGATTTTGTCCAGCAGTATAAAGTTATCCAAACCAACAAAAGAAAATGTTGAACGCTTTAAGGAACCTTATGTTGACATGTGGTAGCCAGCAGATACAGCAGTCATGCTTGGAGAGTCTACCATGATAAAATAAAGGTTATCAGGAATAATCACTGATTCTCATTCATGTCTTCTTACAGGAAAGTAAGTTAGAAAGTTAGAATGCCTTCTTGATGTACTACTTTCATTTCTTTGTTTGCTTATTTCACAGGAGCAGTAAATGTTTTTATATGAGGCTTTTGAATTTGTGATACAAGCACACAGAACAGTATCTGTGAGTGGAAAACCATCCTCGCGAGACAACATTTCTGCTCCACGTGCACAAATGCAGTCCCGTGAGCACAGGGCTGTGACGAGCACGAGCTTGACCATTCCTACACGCTCGCAACTGCTCAACGCTCACTCGCGAAGTTAACTTTTGAGACTGGAGGCAGGGATGGAATAGACAGTCCACTCCTTTGATTGGTCACTTAGAATACTGACCATGACCTTTGAATGGCTGTTTGGTTTGATCACTGACACAGTCAAAGCCAGGCAGTTACCTGAGAGAGCAAAGGGAAACATAAATAATGATATTTAGCAGCTGACTGTCTGTTTTTTACCATTCACACTTATGTAAAAGTGTTAGGCATCATAGCAAAAGCCGCAGCTCTATTTAAACCCACTTTCAGATTTGTGAAACCTTTATTTTCGTAGTGAAAACAAAAAATGGAAGTTTCACTGATATTTTTTTCCGTCCAGACCAGGTCTACATCAAAAATGCTCCCTGCTCAGAAATGATCCCTTGCAAGGATGGATTTCTGTTCACAGACTGTTCTGTGTGCTCGTATCACGTGCACACACCTGGTTTTTATTTGTGTGGGTTTTGAAACTAATTAAATGCCATAAAGTTGGGATAAAACCAAGAAACAAATAAATAAATAGGTGATAAAATCCTTATCACCTTCATCATGAATACTTAAATATTTCAGTGTCATTACAGTTTGTTCTGCTGTTGTCTTGTTCTGGTTATGAGATCAGGATATTGTCTGTTTTGAGGTTATTATTCTTTCAAAAACATCTCTATCTACCAATAACCAAGCTAGATGCTGAAATTATGAGGCACATGTGCACACAAACATGCACTTACAGAAGCACTACTTGATCGACATAGTAATACAGCCCATTGGTGAAAAATAAAACAAACAGCTGCCTTTGTTTTTATGTAAAAACCATATGATACGGAGAGGAGAAATGCCCCAGTTTTGACCTTTTCAATACATCTCCCATACATATTAACCTTGTAGGTATAACAGGAAGGTGTGGGCGGGATCGACTGGCAATGACTGTCCTTCAGGGACGAGTGTTGTGGGTGTGGTGGTGTGTTT
The DNA here is from genome assembly GCA_029490765.1 of Euthynnus affinis. Lineage (NCBI taxonomy): Eukaryota > Metazoa > Chordata > Actinopteri > Scombriformes > Scombridae > Euthynnus > Euthynnus affinis. The sequence continues at coordinate 8,799,043 of CM055854.1, read as the reverse complement.
GTGTGTAGAGGGGGAGGTGGACGGTTACTATTAGCTTCACTAGTGAATGGATTCCATCAGTAGACTGGCAGACTGAAGAAAGGAAACAGTGTGATTCATTTACTCCAGCTCCCACTCCCAGCTCAACAGTCAAAACACATAGACTGAATGGTTAGGAAATGTCACGGCTGTGAATGCACAATGTCAGGCATGTGGTGTGGGATTATTCACTTAAAGAAAAAGGCTTCTCACAACTATTTAAACAAGCGAGTTATTTAGGGAAGTTAAAAATCTGGTTTTGAGCACTTAAGCTAAAACTTTTAGATCCATCTCATAAGAGATAAAAGAGAATCTAGTGGATAGAAATGTTCTGACCTATGAAAGAACAGGAGACAGGTACTCTACTACTGAAATGGTAAACAACGCTTGTGCTAGCATGCATGCTTGACAGGTTCATGCATTAGGATTCAGTTGCAGTCCATTTCGCCATATTTTGTTGAAAATAGTCTGTTAATGGACAGCAGAAAATGGGAGTCGTTTGAAAGGTTTCTACAGACAATTTGATACTTTCCTGCACTGATTTTTTCCTCTACTGTCACTATTGAAATCCATTGTAATTTCTGTGAATCCAAGCTTACCAGAACTTCTGTTATCCATTATGGGTCCACCTACAAATATTTCTAGCCTCCAGGGGGGTGAATGTTTGATACTCAGAAGATGGATTTTGGTTGGAGTGCCACTTTAAGACCTCCGTGAACCAGTCAATGTAGCTTATAAAGTGGGTATTTACTGCACACTTTCCATTCTGGAGCGCTTGTATACAAACATAAGGACAATTGAGCAATGGGAAAAGTATAATCATGATAAGAAGTCTTCTGCTTTTGGATGGGCTTACATTTGGATAAAGCAAAATGATGCATTCATTGGTCAGCAATTTCACATGAGCCATTAGGTCTGATGATGGCTCTGCATGGTTATATAAAAGCTGAGGAATTGGAGGTCATTTTAAGGGCCAGGTGCTCCCTGTGGTGCCAACACTGTTCCCTTAGCATGCTTCTATATTCCAAGATGATAATGTCCCCATACACACTGAGAGAAACATTCAAAAGTGATGCCATGATCATCAAGTTGACGTCAAATAGCTTCCATCACCTCCTCAATCAGCAGATCTGAACATCACTGAGCTTTCATGGGACATCCTGGAGTGCAGAGTGCAAAGTGGATTTCTACCTCCTTCATCCCTCAAAGCTTTCCTTCTTCAATGAAGGGTAAACATCCAATTACTTACAGTCCAGAACTCGTGAGGCAGCACTCCATTTGGGACTGAAACTCCTCCGAAGGGTCGTCCTACTACCTTATTAGACACTTGATGTTCAAACACTCTTAAATATTTTCACTCTTTAGACAAAGTTTTCATTCATCAAAAACCCAAAGACTTAAGTTTCTCTCTGTTGAGGTCTTCTTTAAATTTGAGCTAACTAGTTTAGTCTATGGCTTTAAAGGAAAAATTCACTGCTGTGAATATGATGATTTCTTTAAACTAGGTCACTTATGTAGTCGAAATGTTTTTGAGTTTTGAGTTGAGTAGAGAAAATTTGAAAAAAAGTTTGTAGATTCACCATACTGCTCTTTAGGTGGAATCCTACAACCACCAGAATGCATTGTGTATGTCCCGCACAAAACGGTCTGAATAAATCACACCTGTTTTCAAAGGACTATGAAATAAACCAGCACGCTGGAGTCAATTACATTATGTGCATCAACTTACCAAGTGTTGCATGTTGCTGCTGGATGTAGCCATGACTACAGGTAACACAGTCGCTGTTGTTCTCTATTTAGATTCCAAATCCAATATAATATTCTGTCAGAATACAAAGTCAGGTTCACCAAAGCACTGCAAAGAGTGTTGTAGCGCGATTTTTGTGTTAGATTCAGCTCTTAATAAATTTAGCAGCTTAGCTTAGCTTAGCTGTAGCTCCAGTCCACTCCAGTTGGTTGCTTCCTCCTCCAGTCCCTGTTGTGTCTGATTCAACAGTGTGATATTCAGCCTTGTATCATGAAATTAGTTTTCTTCCATATATATTGATATTTTAAAGTATTTATATTATATTTATTTCCCTATCGCTAGTGTAGCATGGGACAGGAGTGTTTTGGGAGACCCACATTTTACAGTCTTTGAAGGCACCACTATTGAAAATAAGAAAACATAGTTTCTAGTCTGAGGCAGATCTCTTAAGTCCACCGGGTGATATGTTTTGTGACTTTTGCCAGCAAATGAGTGGGGAGCTCTGAGTGCAGCCAACAACTTTGCATTTACATATATTAGCCACATTGTAATGATACAATGCTGGTTGAAAATCAGTTCGTTAAAATTTCTCTTTAACTAATTATGTCCAGGAGCGATTCATACAATATATCACACACACACACACACACACACACACACACACACACACACACACACACACACACACACACACACACACACACACACACACACGTTGTCCTAGGTCACTTTTGGGGACATTACATAGACTTACATTCATATCCTGGAAACTTAACCTTAACCATTACTTGCCAAACCATTGACCCAAAAATCAGCTTTTTCCCACACAGCTTTTGTTGGACAAGCCGTCTCCAATTAACAGGTCTTTAGTTTGAAATTTGTCCCTGACAGTAGCCTATGACAGACACACACATATACGCACACACACACACACACACATATGCGCTTGACTTCATGGCCTCTAATTTGAGGGTGCTAAACTTTAATGTTCAGCGTCAGCGCAACTGATTGGTTTGCACGTTTGACACACAACAGCAGAACTGGTACAGCTGGCACTATGAACTCAGAAGGTGGGTCTAATTAAAAGTAATTAGGTTTGGTTAGCTGATCACAGACAACCCACTGCTTATATATTTAGCGTACAGGCTATAAGCTAATTGTGTGTTTCTGATCAACAATGCTTTGAGTTCACCAAAGCTTTGTTAGCCAGCAGATTGATCTAATCATGTTGCATCTCAAAACATAAAACGGCGATAAGTTTGGTCTAATCAGCAAATTGAATTTCCTTGTGCATTTAATAGTATATTGTTGTCTTGTGAAAGCAGCATGTATGCCACGTGGATGAAAATAAAGAAGAGCATCATCAGTATTATAATCCTGTAAAGAAACATTGTATTAAAACACAAAATTATGAATGAATTTAATATTATTCTGTAATATGCTGCATATTGTGACTTTTAAGTGTCTATAACATTATTTTATGCATAGAATCATTGCAACAACATTTTCTAATGTTATGTCTAATACTATCATTCAATACTCAAACTTCATCATCATATATCTATTGCACCTTTACTTACTTAACAGCTTGCATGCTGTAAATTCATTAGTGCCTGAGTGGAGCTAAAACACGCTAGGTACTCATCTGCCAACTACAACATTTCACCACCTCACAGCAGAGTCTTAAACCCGAGTCCCAAAGACAATTCATTTCAAATTAGATTTTTTCATTCCTCTCTGTCTCCCAGGTTTTATATGAAACACTTTGCAAGGTGAGTAGAATAAGCCTCTCCTAAAGAAATTAGACACTGTAAAACAAGGCTGGAAAAAACTAAAGCTGGCCATGTATTTTCCTCAGTGGCCATCTTTATCCTGTTGCTATCATTCTGTCACTCACTTTTGTAAATTGACTCAAAGTGGTATCAAAACTGCTGTATTGGTTGAGTTCTAAGTTATTTTATTGCTATCATTATTATTGTTATTATTACTTATCTTATCACTGCATAGAAATATTAATTAGCGGGTAAATTAAAGGGTAAATTAAATTAGACTAAATTATGAACCATGCTCTGTACCCTTTTAAAGATTTAGTATGTACACTCTATTAGGGAGTAAAGTTATGAGAAAAAAATGAAAGGGAAACTATGCTTTCATTCTGCTCTTTAAATATTGTATCCATTATATTGTATGGCCAATGTGATGTTGAAAGTATTTTTCTCAACAGAACCTCTGCTGATATCAATACAAGACGCACAGTATATCTGTTTCTATATATTAAAGGGTGATGTATAAACGCCTACATGTATTAGTCTTTTTTTCTCGCAGCGACTGGGAGAGTCAGAGCTTATTCTCCTCTTCAGCGCAGTAATTGGTTGGTCATGTCAGGAAGACACAGTGAGAAATTGACGACTAACAGAAAATTCCTCCCTCCTGTTGTGATCATTCTCTACTGTTGATTATTAAAAATGACACATTAAAGAACATTACCTTGAAGCACTTGACTAAAACCAATGTGAGTCCATTTTAATGGCACACCGCTCGCTCATCAGAGCCAATACTTGATAGGTATTATTATGAATTAGCTGCGCATGCATAACGACAGGGTGGGGGAGTGATAGAGGGATTCCTGTCTACGGAAACGAAATTCACACCCTTTCCTTAGCTGTGTTACGACTGTCTGATATAGACATTCATATATATGGAAACTGGAGGGTGTGATAAACTGTATATTTATAATATTTGAAAACTGTCAAGCCATCTTCTGCTCATTGATTTTTACACTGAAAAATTTACTGGTTTTAATACAAGGGTGCTGTGGCTAAAGTATATTTCTCCATGTGGAGCCCTGCAGATGATAATCCATACTTCTACCACATCCTACATTTGCTACAGCAAGCCAGTGCAGAGGTGAGAGCTACGCAGAAGTCAGTGCAGCTGGTGGGGCAGGTTGAGAGCTTCTTGCTAAGCAGCACCCTATTTTTAATTATATATGAGGCCGAACTCACAGTGACAGAGAAGAAGTGCTCCTGGGAGTGAGGCCTCGGTGGCACAAGAACACAGGGTGATTGACCAAGTCACTAAAGGTCCAGTCACTCACATCTGAGTGGGCATTGACCCACTACACTGCCAGAGCCCTTGAGAGGACGGGCAAGGGGAAGGTGGGGTGCCCGGTACATCCACAGCCCTCCCAAGTGGGGTGGAATTTCTGTCTGCATCAATTATTCAAGAGCCATCTTAGATAACACTCGCAGGCAGGATGGATGAGGTCTATTTCTGTATAGTACTTCATAAGAATGAAGACAGGAGGCATTTTTTATTTTGTGTGCTGGTGCTTCAGACACCGGATAACCAGTACTCTCCTCTGTGCAACTAAGGTAAAAACCTGAAGTGTCTTTGAAAAATGCTCTTAACACACTCCACATCCTTTTCTCTTTGCCGACATTCCCACATGTCAGCACTTTGTAGAAGATCTGAGGGACAAGCTTATTTCCTGCATGCTAGCAAATTTATCGTAGGTGTTGCCAACAGGGACCCATACAAAGGTGACAAAAGCCTCAGAAAACTGGCCCTTACTCTGTCCTTTCACACTGTACCCCCCCCTTAATAATCCTGATCTTTATTTGTAAAGTTTTCTGAGACTCCCAGACGGGTCACATGGTTTTCATATATGTCATCTTCTTTTAAGAGCAACTACACACAGGCTGGTAACAATGTTTTGCAGTCATGTAGAGTCTGATGTATTTTTTGGTCACATCCTGTGGAGTACAACACATCACAATACACAACAGTGCACGTATGATGAGCAGTACAAGAGATGTGAACCTTCTCGCCAATAGGGGTTACTTCAACCCTTCAGTACTTAACATTGATAATAATAATAGTAACTGTAATGACTGACACATCAGGAAGTCAGATCTATACACTGACTGTTAGATGATGCATGAGAGACAGCTTTGATGTCGCTGGCAAGATACAAGAGTAGATGATGTAAAAGGTCTAAGAATTTCTTTTCTACCTCTTTCTCTTTTACTTTCTATGGATTTTCTCTCTCTAATAGCAACTGCACTGAACGGGAGGTATAATGCATAATGTAGAGGGAATGGAAGACAAATGGTTATATTTATCTTAAATAATGTCTTAATCCAGTAATCTTAAATGAAAATGCTTCTTAAAAAACAAAAAAACAAACAAAAAAACCCTTCAATGTGGAATTAATTCTACTGAATCTCTATGCAAACAGTGGGCTAGACATAAGCAACTTTGCTGCTGGTGAATTTGCAGGTTTGGAGACATGTATCCCCAGGGGAAGCTCATATGCTTTTCACAAAGGGAACAGCTTATTAACATCAACAGTACTTTACACACGCTTCCAATAATGCTGTAAAAGAATTCAAAAACTTTAAGCGTGACATCTCCTTCTCCACATTTGCAGGTGGAATGAAAATGCCAAAGATTCCTAGAGATATCAAAGTTGTAGTATCATCTGTGACACTGGTTCCATCCGAGCAGATGTTTTTAGCTACTGTACAAGCAGAAGGTAGAACATGTAGATACTGTGTGCTCATCTTCGCCTGTTTTGTCTTTCTTATATTATCTAATAACAAGTAATTAATGCAGTATACGGTATTTTTAGTTAATACAACCATATTGGGTTAGGCTATGTTTTGTGCTACTCCAATGAATTATCAATGACGACTGATGTTTTGGGTTTTGTTTGGGCATTTGTTGAATACTAACAAATGTCGTAAGGGCATTCATGAGCAGCATGCTGCATTATTTTGTGTGTAATTTAGAATTGAGATATTTTACTTACTTTGTCGTTCTAAATTCTTGATTCAAACACCTTATTTACTTAGTGTTGTGGTGCAAATCAAGAAAAAGGCTGTATTTTATAAATCATTAATGATTACTACATTATTAAACATTAACACAGCCAACTATCTATTAAGTAAATTTGCATTCCTAATTAGCAATACTGTTTACGATCCAATTATTATCTAATTAGTACTTCTTACAAATAGGTTGTGAGTTGGGATTAAATGAAGCTCATTTTTCTCTTGACATGCTAAAAGTTGGATATGGAAAATAACCTCAGTGGATAAATGTACTCCAGAGATTCCATATCAGATTTTTTGGTAAACAAATGTCTTATAAATTATTTTTGTAACGGCACAAATTAAGTAGAAATAGGTTGTTAATAGTTTTTGAAATCAAGAATTGACAGCATTGACAGCAATTGTTTTTCTCTGTGTGCAGAAATAGATGATCTGGTTTGTGCATTCATTCTTTGCGCGCTGATGTGTGATATTTGTGTGTTAACAGTGTGTTATGCCTACATGTCAAAGGATCTGGGACATTTGATTGTGACAGAATATCTTCCATACGCGTACAGTTATTTCTGTCACAGTCTGGGTTTTGGTTGCAGTCCTGAGCATCGACTGTGATGCAGTGCAGAAACACGGGAGGGATGTACGTATACAGGGGTCATATGTGACCTGGGCTGGTCCCTGGTGAACACGGTTCTACTACACTGGTCCTGTCAGTCAGACAGCCAGTCAGTCAGTCAGTTTCAGGAAAAAAAAAAGCTGGAGGGAGGAGTGAAGACACACTGAGCGAAGGAGCCCCACTGAACGGCAGAAAGACAAGTATTCCCTCCAGTCAATCACAATCCACAGAACCGCTCAAATGATGCAGGATCTCTCAGGAGGCCTGCAGGGTAGAACTGGGTGAAGGAGGACCTAATGTCACTCTTGCTACACTGGGGTCGGTTTCTGTCAATTAACATAAGCTAACATATGATGACTTCAAAAACTGCCATTGAGCTCTGTAGAGTACTTAGAGATGACAGTATTACCGGTGTAAATAAAACAAGCATCACTGGGAGTCTGTGGAAGGTGTTAATCCCTGTCTAATGAACTCTGCCTCTGCCAGTAGCTTCCCTGTTGCATCCCTGGACATCTCCACCTGTGTATGTGTGTGTGTGTTTGTGTGTGTGTGTGTGTGTGTGTGTGTGTGGTGGAGGGATTCAGAAAGAGAGGGACAGGCTCCACTCTCCCGTCCCTCAGCCTGACAGGCAGAACTCAGCCACACAATTTCACGGTTTGTGGGCAGTACACACCACTGCTTTCCCATCCCTGAGACCCACAGACCCACAGAGTGTGTGTATGTGTGTGTGTGTGTGTGTGTGTGTGTGTGTGTGTGTGTGTGTTAGTCTGTGCATATGAACATGAACACACACACACACACCACCTCAGCTATTAATACTTGGGGAAAGAAGAAATCAAATATTAATCCTTCACAACGCCCAACTGGAATTGAAAAAAAAAATGAGTGGACTTACCATTTTGTTATTGATTTCATGAAAATGAATTTCACAGACTTTCTCTACGATGTCTTCACTCTCAAAAGTTATGAAACCAAATCCTGTGCAGAGACAAACAGAGAAGAAAAGGGGGGGAGGGGGGAGTTAGTGGTGAGCCTTAACAAAACTTCAGTAACTACAAGAAAATACACCACAAGATGGATTATTATCACGAGCCAGATCCAGAAACTATGCAAGTACATCTTTAGAGATTGGCTTGGGCATGGAAAAGAACAAGTGAACAAGACAGACATTGTCCTCTTTAAATCAGGAATATGATGAAATCTGCCACATTATTAAGGGCACTCGAGGACCTTCTCTACAAAGAGAAGATGGAAAAACAGCACAAAGCTCATTTAATGAGATTCAGGGAGCTAGGGCCCAGCATCTGAATTTCATTAAATGCATTTTGTGTTCTTTTTATTGAAATCTCACTGTATAACAAGCCCTCGTTTTTATGTTAATGCAGGCCTTAGAATGAATGTGTGGTTGACAGTGGGATTTTCATGCCATATTTATAGGATAAAAGCTTAACCCCTCTTTCAACACAAAGACAGAGAGACAAGATGGTTTCAGACTTTTGAACACAAGTGGATTGCAATGCTTTCCTCTGTGTTCTGATGGTGATGCACAAAGCAATCTAGCTTCTGTATAGCTGAGGTTGAAAGGAAAACTGATATTCTATTACTTTTGCAAAAGAGGAAACTGCACAAAAGAAAAACAGTTAGTGAATAAAGCAGCAAGTGGGACTGAAAGGAGATGAGTTTCTTTTCAAAACAGCAAACAGCGACGCACAATGAAACGAAACCAGCTCAGATTGAGCTTTAACAGCCGTCACTGCAAACAACATCTGACTGACACACACTTTTACGAGCAACACCATCAATTTCTTATCATGGGGATGTCAGATGATACGGTAAGTACAGTCACCCTGAATGTGAAAAAAAAAAGGTGCTGACACCCTAATATAAGCTTTAGGAGACAAAAGGCTCAAGCGCTACTTGTTGATTGAGCTGGTTGAGAGAAGTGAATATTGTCCTATTAATACAAGACGAATCCATGTGTGCAGTCCTCAGCTCACAGTCATAATCCACTTCAGAGGACGAATCTCAAGGTCAAAGGCTTGAGGGAATGCTTTGAGAGCCTTGTATCCTGTACATGTGCACTTATTCATTCAAACACTATTAGGTAAAGAAGGGTTGGAGGATATGATGATATGTGCTACCAAATAAAAGAGATTAGTCAGAGATTTTGGTAGTTATTCCTGGTTGTACATGTATTAGACAGTACTGCTGACATACTGATATCACATTATAAAATTACACATACCTTACCAAATATATTATTAGGGCCACAATTAAGGATTATGTTAATTATTTATCAATCTGTCAATTATTTTCTTAATTAATCGATTAGTCATTTGGTCTTTTAAATGTCAGAAAATGGTGAAAAAATATCAAACACTGTTTACTAAAGCCCAAGATGTAACCCTAAAATGTTTTGTCCTGACCAAAAGTCCACAACCCAAAGACATTCAGTTGACTGTCATACTGTAGAAGACAAAAGAAACCAGAAAATATTCAAATTTAAGAAGCTGGAACCAGAGAATTATGGTATTTTTTTTCCTAAGAAAGGACTCAAAATGATTATAAAAATAGTTGGCGTTCATTTTCTGTCACGCAGGAATGGCAACAACAGTATATTATAATACATTAGTCTCCTAAGCAGTCTATACAAAAGAGACAGAAAAATACAGATTTCTTTGTTAGGAAGAGTTCATGCTGCTTACTAGCCAGCCTATCACAAACGCTGGTATTTATAGTTCTGTCATAAAGTCATCTTTATCTCTCGCTCGCATTTTTCTTTCCTGCTCCTCCTCCAGCTCCTCCTCCACGAACAAAAGTCCATCTTCTGCTACTGACACATGCTAGAACATATCAAAACAGTCCTGTCAAAAGAAGGGCTGGAAAACCTAATGTGTGAGCTGATTAAACTCAGACAACATCTAATCTAATGAGATCTTATGAGACAGAATATCAATTTCCACTGAGATATCTCAACGGTGAGTTGTGGTGAGAGCATGTCGCACATGTGTGAAGTGGAGGTGGGGAGGGGGGGGGGGGGGTGTTGGGTGGAGTGGGGGTGGACATGGGACCGGTGATGACGATAGGCAGGAACACCCCACCTTCATGCCAGCGCAAGGAGCACTTTTGACAACCAACAAATCAACCGCCAGGAGTAATTTGTCACGGAGGAGTTTGGGGTAGAGGGAGTGTAGGCTAGGGGGGGGGGGGGGGGGGGGGGGGGGTGAGGGAAAAAAAGTGAAGATGAGAGGAAAAGGGGCGGGTGGGGGAGAGAGACTGAAAAAGTGACAAGGAAGGAGGTTAACACACGTGGCCCCTGTCGCCACACTCCTTCCTGCAGCTACAGGCAGCTCCTCCATCAACTGACAGGACATTTTCCACTGCACCATTATATCCACTGGGGTCAGGGCCAAGCCACATCACCACAGATACCACCAGCAGGGCCCTTCCACCCATGACTGGATCTGTTTAAATGAACAAAAAGACATTTTGCTGTAGTGTAAACTACAGTTGGAATGTGTCCTGTACACATACACAAAAAACCCACACAACAAACATCCCTATTTTTCTCTCTCCTTGGCTCAGCACACGCCTCCTTGGTCAGTCCCCTGTGGACTGTCTGAACCTCTGGACCTGCTATTGCAGTGCAGTCCTTTGCTCTACTATCCTATTTTACAGACCTTACAGACAATTACAGGCCACAAAATAGCACCAACAGAAGCATTCCTCTCTTCACATCCTCCATCTGCGGGGTGTCAGCAGAGCGAGATTGTCCTCATGTATCCCGGCCCTTCTCTTCCAACTATCCACACATGGCAGGAGGCTGACCTCCATGAGACTATTAAAGACTGTCAGTACTGACAGACACAAGGAGAGAGGTGTCAACACGCTCACAATGAAGAACCTTCTCACAGCTTAAACAATACCCTGTAAATGGAAACACATGGATGTCTGATAGGAAGGCTGATAATAGGTGTTGTGTGGCTACTGGCTGAGGCCTCTTGGCTGCACTTGCTCACACTTATTAGCCAGAAATGGGCTTGGCCTCATCTCATCATTCCACAGAATCAGCAGGGAGCCCACTTTCGTGGCCTTTTACCAGCTTCATCATACTCGGTCTTTATTTCACACTCATTCCAGGTTTCTCTGCTTCTGTTGCTCCAAAGATTTTCACCCCCTCCCCGCCCCCCCCCCACCCCCTCATCCCCCTCACTACTCACTCTGGCCCCGACAAACCTGGAAAACAGCTGATTCTGCCAGAAGCAGATAATGAGAGAAATTGCAAATTGATGCAGCAAAGTTGACTTTGACATGAAAACTGGCGTTGCAGCTCTAAAATTAAGAGTGGTTTTAAACTTAACAGGATTCTCTAATGTGTTAACCAGCAATGATAAGTGTTTAAATACTTCTCTGAAGTTTTCCTTTTGATGCTTGACATGAGTTCCTTACAGGCATACCTTACTCACTGCAGATAGGTTCAAAAATAGCCACTAACGGTAAATATACTTTTAAAAAACTACACTATCTTTGGGTTACATGTTTATTACTAATCTCTTCTTTCAGATGATTTTTGGCAAATATACTAGATAGTAGAAGCAGGAAGAGAATTATTCTCAGTAGTACTTCAAATTATTGTTGTAGATTGAATATCTACAGCTTGTGAGAGCATGAATACACATTGGGCAGAGATAACGGTGAAATAAATGTATGACTGCTATGGGTATAACAGGCATCCCCCAACTCCCTAATGGCTGCAGCTAAATATACTGCAATAAATACATGAGAGGGAATGAACAGCACATACTGAAAGTATTAGCACTGATATAGAAGGCATAGACCTGGAGCTCATTACCCATACCTATAAAGGTATGGGTAATGAGCATGGGATGGAAATGGAAAATTTAAAAAAAAGAGAAAGTTAGAGTGTCTTAGTGTCTCTCACATCTGAAACTCTGAACCAAGGTTCATGTTTTTGTTACATTATATACATTTGATCCAGTTAGTTTCCATGACATACCTATGTCCTGTTATCATCACTTACATGGGCTGCTTTCTCTATACTTGACATTGATTGGTTTGTTGATGGGTGTGTGTCTGATGTTGGTGTGTAGCCTTCTACTGCCGTTTGAATTAATGGATAAAAATGAATGAACAGATTCATTTAGTTGCCACTATAATAATATTATTATGGCATTACTTTATCTTTGGGTGGCATTGCTCTCCCATCCTCTCATATCCTCTCTCTCTCATCCTCACAGTGTTGGCATTTTTTTTTACAGTTGACTTTTTATAACGTTGTAGGACTATATTTCAATTAAAAACTTTGTCTCCTCCTCTCCCCATGTGCTACTGTGGCTCAGTCTGCCCTTTTCTGTTTGTGACGATAGTCTGCTGGAACTTCCGGCAATTCGTCCATATGCTCGAGCCATCCAAAAAATGTTTGGCTTACATATCCCAGTATACACAAAGATAAGTACAATGTTAGTTTTGGACATTAAATAAATATTCAGCAATATTTGAGTTGCTGGGGTTTCTTAGACATCTAGAGCCCATAAAAATGTATATGTAATTTCTGACAACAGGGTGGTATACTGATACTGATTAAAGCTGCATCTAATGAGATGAGCCTGCTGGTGAGCAGCTCTGACTACAGACTAACACAGAGTAAGAAAGTGGGGCAACCTGGAGGAAGTGTCAGACTTGTCCTCTGGGACACAGCATGAAGGGAACGGAGCCCCCTGACATGCATACTCATACAAATACATACACACACACACACACACACACACACAGCTGCAGGTACTGCGGGTTATAGGTGCAACCCCAGTGTTTCCCCTAGGTTGACTGCCTCAGGGCAGGAGGGGGGTGTGGACTTTAAGGTCAGTCCACCTTAAAGCTATAAGTGAAGGACTTTTACATATAAATGAACATCTGATACATTCAAGCCTTTGCCAAACAAGTTCCCACAAGGCTGATTAAGCTTGTCACCTCCAGATAAATCTCTGTATTTCACAGTATAAGGAGTTTTTAAATTTGGTGTCTGTGGCGACATTCCCATGCTGGCTGGATGAATGAATACTGCGTCTGCTTTATGAGCAGAGCACGAACATCAGAGACTTCTGCTGGCCTGAGTGGCTAATTGACGGTTAGTCCTCTGCTACTTGAACGAGGATAAAATTATTTATTGTGCGGCTCTTCTAGATTTTCCAAATGTTATCGGACAAAATGGATCAAATTCTGATAGTGAAACGAGTCATTTCATGGGTGTTGTGTGACGCTCTAAATAATTAATCCACCGTTTTACAACCACAACAGTAGTGACGGAGTAGGCTACAGCGGGGCCTATGATGTAAGCACATGTCAATAGTGTTTTTTTGTAATTATTCTCACTGTCACAATGAATATAGAGGAATCACTGAACACAGATGCAGCTTCAACTGTTCCTCCTGTACTTTCCCTACTTGGATATCCTTCAATAATTATGCATGATCAAACCTTCACCTGTCCAATCAGGACTTACAATACAGAAAGCTCCTGCACTGCGTGTCTGTCTGTCTGTGTGCCCCATCCTCCGAAGCCCCATCTTCTTGTAATGCAGAGAGGCAGACAGAGGCAGTCTGAACACCCACGGCACAGTTTGAGGCCTTTGATCAGTATTTCCGTCTGCTATTACTAGAGATCCAGAGCCCCGGGCGTTAATCCCCTGTTTAATACAGCTAACGCCATGAACTCTCTAACAGCACAGATCACATATAGCAAAGAAAAGAGAACTAAGGAAGAGTAAATTGGAGAAAATACTATAACTAGAAAAGGCTAGATTTCTTGCAGTGTATTTTACACCATCTGTACTGCAAATGTGTATTCCCTTTATACCAAAGTATACAAAAATATTCTTTTGTTTTTACTGGTTAATATAGAAAAGCAGAAAGAATGAAGAAGTCTCTTGTCTGTCATGTGGGGCAGAAATAATAAGAGCTGTCATGTTGGCAGATCTGCTAATATCCTTACAAGTTTTCAAACAGGGCTGCAATTAACAAATGTTTTCATTATCAATTATCTATTGATTATTTTCTCCATGAATTGATTCGCTGTTTTGTTCATAAAACATTAGAGAAACTGTCTACCCAAATATATATTTAGTATGTATATTAAGCAGGCACAATCATTCTATTCAGATCATTAATCAATAAGCTTAGATGGTGATATTTACATACTATCACCCAAGAAGTATATACATTGTCCACCTGTACATTTTTAAGTTATCACCCTATTAGCGGTGTCTTTTACACCAACGGTAAATGAACAGTCCCTTCATCCCAAATTAAACAAACATATCTTTTTTTTTTATTATTACTGGTTAATATAGAGAGGCACAGAGAGACAGAGAGATAGACTAGGTCCCATAAGCATGCCCAGATTCCCTAATCACAAGTCAAGACACCAGCTGATAAAAATACTAAGCAAATAAATGTAACTGCTTTGATGCATGTGAGTCCATGGGGGAAAGTGAAGATGGACGATGTAAAATTAATCCCTCAAGTGTACAGTACAGCGAGTGCTGTTTTAGACAAGACGGCATCCAGAAGATAAGACTTGAGATGTTTCTGGTTTAGCTATAAGATTACAACATAAATACATTTTTGTTATTTTCTTGATGCATTTCCTCTCCTCGTGTTTTATTGTGCTCAGGGACGTGTTGGGTTTTGATATTCTGAATTGGAACTGGTTCCAAATTTATAAAATGTGTCAACACATGCGCATAGTGTTTAAATACTGGTTTTTGCTTTCAATATATATTTTTTTCTTTTCTTTAACATTATGCCAAGAAACAGAACCATTCAATCAATAAGAATCTACCAGCAGAACTTGACTAAGAGTCATTTTATTGATTAGGAGTCCATAAAATATAAACACTACCCATCTGGATCCTGATATTCATGTGGACTTGTTACATTGATTGAAGTGGTCCCTGACAATGACGGACACCATGGTCAGTTAGCACAAGAGAGTATGCTGAAGTGACAACAGCATTATATCTGGTATATAGATAACATTCTATGACCAAACTAGGAATAGAACCAGTACCAGACTCGCTTATCATGGTTTGGTCCCAAAAATGGAGGAGCAAAAATTAATCAACAAAATAGATATATATGAACAAACACATTAATATGGCCCACAGAAGAGAGCTGGGAATACAGAAAGCATTTGCATGTATGATATAATTCTTCAGGTAAGTAGCAATACAAAGCACAGGGTGAGGCCATATTGAATAATGTTAATGAAAAACTGCCTTGCATATTTATTCACTAGGTAACAAGAGTCCTGTTATCCTCCATATTACTCAATAGTGCTGCAGAGTACTGGTTGTTGTTGAAAGGACATACCTAATCGGAAGTGTATAGGTTGTTTATCAAGATATATGTAGTTTTCCTTCTGAGGCAGTGTTTGTAAAATAGTGATGGAAAAAACAACATGTCAAATACAATAAAACACTCGTAGGTGTGAAAATCCAATAGCACCCTTGGGAGTTCACCAGTGCTAATCTCTCTGGACTTGGTCTGCACAGTGCGCACAATGTCGACCCTCAATCTGACCAAAACATAAAGGTGATGATTATGTCTAGCTGGCTATATGAAAGCGCCAGGTGGTTGAAAAATTGGCTTAAAATTGGTCCACAATTACCACACATGGAGCTTTAGTTGGTTTAGCAGCAGCTTCAATGTAATAAATGCTGAAATGCTGAAACTTATTAGTTGAGACAACATTTTAAGGACATCTCATTACTGATTACTGAGAAATGTCACACAGGAGGTTTTAATAACAGAATGAAATAAAGCATCACAGAACAATTAGAAACAGTGTGATTGTAAATTGATGTAATTAGATTTCAATGTGATTGTTGTTTTCTTCACACTTGGTCTTTCTCATTTTGTGTTGTCCCAGTGAGTTTGTACTTATCAGTTCAGAACCAATTGTTTGGACATCTATCCTGGATTTCAGGTCAATCAATTACCTTTCTAAATTAATTTTGATTTCTATAAACTGAAAATAGAAAATTGTACCTGCAACACAGAAAAAGAGCTTATGGAACAAACAAAAGATAAAAAAGTCCGCTTTTCCTCAAATTAACATATTACTAACCACTGTTAAATACAACTCTTAATATAGAGACAATATTTGCATCTAGTCATCTATGATGAGAAGAAGAGAATTGTAAATTGATGGAAGGATCTATGCTTTAATTAAATGTTTACAGGAACATACAATATGTCTGCTTCCTCTGCATTTTCTGCAGAGCAACTGGGCTCAGCATGCTCGCTGAGGGAACTAGTTTGTCTGTGCCTCTATGTAGGTCAGCTTTCAGAGTTGGCCATCAATTTCTACTGTCCTACTTAAAGAGACACCCCGTCTCCATGCAGACGCACACAAACACAAACACACACATTTATAGCACGTGTATTACATATGGGGACTGTAACCCTGATTCTTACCATGTCATTGATTTTATTTAGCTCTAATCACAGTCATTTATTTAAGCCTTCAGCAATACTTGCCTGACATTATCCTTAACCATAGCTTCAACACTTATTGGTTGACACAATTCTGGGTTGTCAATACATGCCCAGTTGCAATGTGTTCAGTGGTAATAGGCATCTCAACAGCAACACAGAGTGTGCACTTGTGAAATGAATGCAGCTCTTTCCACCTCTCCAGTGTACTTTCAAACACTCTTGAACTCAAGAAAGACCCTAATTAGTGCCAAACAATATACTTATATAGTGCATTCAGAAAGTATTCAGACCCCTTCACTTTTTTCACAATTTGTTATGTTGCAGACTTGAGCTAACATTGTTTAAATCCATTTTTCCCTCATCAATCTACTCTCAATACATCATAATGACAAAGCAAATACAGAATTTTAGAAGTTTTGCAAATTTATTAAAATGGAAAAACTGAAATAGGCTATCACATCGACATAAGTATTCAGATCCTTTGCTTTGACACTTAATATTTAGCTTGCTTGCCTTCAATTTCTCTGATCACGATAGAGATGTTTCTACACCTTGATTGGAGTCCACCTCTGGTAAATTCAATTGATTGGACATGATTTATGAAGGCACGCAGCGCTCAGAGACTGGATTGTATCGAGGCACAGATCTGTGGAAGGCGATAAAAAATTTCACAGTGGCCTCCGCAAATCTTAAATGTAGGAAGTTTGGAACAACCAGGATTCTTCTTAGAGTTGGTCTCATAGCCAAACTAATGGGGGGGAAGGGCCTTTATAAGAGAGGTGACCAAGAACCTGATGGTCACTCTGGCTGACCAAATAGGCAGGAAAGCCCACTTGGAGTTTGCAAAAAAAAGCACCTAAAGACTCAGACTGTAAGAAAGAGAGATTGAACTACTTGGCCTCAATTCTAAGTGTCATGTCTAGAGGAAACCAGGCACCACTCATCACCTGCCCAATACTGTCCCAACGGTGAAGCATGGTTGTGGCAGCATGATGCTGTAGAGGTGTTTTTCAGCAGCAGGGACTGGGGGACTGGGAGACTGCTCAGGGTTGAAGAAAAGCTGAATGGAGCAAAGTACAGCGATATCCTTAATGAAAACCTGCTCCAGAGTGCTTAAGACCTCAGGCCTAAGATTCACCTTCCGACTAGACAATGACCCTAAGTACACAGTCAAGACAATGAAGGAGTGGCTTAGGGACAACTCTGCGAATGTCCTTGAGTGGCCCAGCCTTGAGTGACCCTGACTTGAACCCAACTGAACATCTCTGGAGATATCTGAAAATGTCTGTCAACTGACAGTCCCCATCCAACCTGACAGAGCTTGAGAGGATCTGCAGAGAAGAATGGCAGAAAATCCCCAAATCCAGGTGTGTGAAGCTTATTGCATCATACCTGAGAAGACTTGAAGCTGTAATCGCTACCAAAGGTGCTTCAACTAAGTACTGAGTAAAGAGTCTGAATACTTATGTCGCTGTGATTGTAACCAGGGTATTATCTTTCTGTTCCTTTAACTGAGGTCAGTAGTTATTGATACACACTGCCTAAGTGCACAGAGTGCGCTACGAGTGGCCATCTTTCTCTTGTCATGCAATCTTTTTTTTTCTTCTTCTACTTTTTCTTCAGAGTTAGAGCTTGAAAAGTTAAACAACAAATGTTAATCGAATTAATTGTGACTTTGTCTAGAGATGCTTAGAACTGCAAACATGCCAGTGCTTAAGCTAGCATAATTTCTCATGCATCTAAGCGTCATGTAAACTATGTAAGGAGCCCTGCTAGCAGCTGTGTTTTTTAACTGTGAAATGAATAGGTGTGAGGTGCACTGTATGCTGTGGGCTAAGTAGCGGTGTATTTAATTTTGAGATGTTTATGTTGAATTCATGTACCTTGAGGTATACTGTGAGTTGCATTCTTATGTCTACATTTGTTATGAGTTAATGAAAAAGTAAAGAAGACATTGTAGAACAGGAATTATATTAAAGTAGATCTCAGTGGACATTTATGATGGACTTGTGATGAGTAACTGTCTTGCACATGTGAAGGCTGATTTTTGGTAGAGCTCTTCAGTTGGAACTTTGTCGTTGTCTGTCTACCGTCTCATGTGACGTCATTAATCCGCACACAAGTAATATTGCTTTTAAAAGAGGATGGTAGGACTTTTGAGTGCATTCATTTTTATTTTCCTGTTATTTTATTATTATTTTTTGCTTATTTTTGTTCCTATTTATTTGAACTTTGTTTTCTGAGATCTCAGGTTTTTTTTTTCATGATCCACCAATTATCTGTTTTTGGCCAGTGGAGGGTCAACAGAGTGTAAAGGA